>BLSH010445410.1:1084281-1096588 GCA_018402905.1 Glandirana rugosa
CTTACGTCTTCTGACCCTAAAGTCAAAAGGGACTCAAACCATTAGGGCTTAGGCCCCTGAACCTCTGAAGTTTCTCTAAACCCACCCTTCTCCAAAACTTAGGACACATGTCCAGAACGACCTCTGGATGTCCAGCACACTCTCGGGTCCACACGTTTAGTTAATATGCGGTCCGGACTAGTAACGGGCCCCGAGGAATAACCTCTGTAACGGAACAAACCACTGTCTCAAGAACAAACTCCTATCTCCCCACGAGGTCGGTCTCCTTCACTATATGAGCTCTCCGTTCTGAGGTACAACCTAGTTTTTTTACCCCAAGTGACCGAACCCGAACGATTTTTGAAATGTCCGGGTCCGGGTCCGTGCCACGGACACCCGAAAGTTCGGTACGGACCCGAACGTTACAGTCCGGGTTCGCTCAACACTACTCTAACGGAGTGAACCCCATTTTTTTGATCCAACATGGAGTCTTGCCTCTCGAGTATATCACTTCCTCTGGCTGGAGCACCCCTCTATCCTCAAACAAGAACTCTGTCACCAAACAAGGCAATGTCTCCAATAAGGAGCCCCGGGCAATGATCAGGCCTGGCGTATAATTGATTTGCACACCTGGGCTCTCACACGACCTGTAGGTCTCCAGCAAGACCTGTACACAGGATTCAAAACCTCTTCCCACCCAAATCTCTTTGAAGTCTCCAAGTCCCCGGATTCGGGATTACCAAACTCAGGGAAAACTGAAATCCCAGTCTTCTGCATTCAGTGACTATATTCCGGAGCTTTGCACTCTGCCATAGTGTGAATCCTGTGTCATTCCTATGCACATTTCCTAAACTCTCACAATGGCACGGTCTTGCACTGTTACAATATATCTAAATACTATCTAAATACTATAAATATTATACAGTATATGTATAAGTTTGTGTGTGTATGTATTTAATTCCTTATGGGTATCTGTTTGAAATAATAAATGGATTTTTTCAAAATAAGGCCAGTTGTGCTTTTCTATCACAATAATGTTCCAAGCGATTGAAGCTATTAAATTGCTGGGGAATGTAGAGCAACCCCATGATAAAAGAAATGCTTCTCCTAAGTTCAGCTGTAGAATACCTTAATTAGCTTATAGGAAACTCTTATATAAGTCTACACAATGTATTGCTTCTTGCTCTTTGCATGCAAGGCAGAACCATCCTTAATTGCGCTGAAGCTTTGTAGAAGGGGCTTTCTATAATAACAATGAAGAGGACAGAATGGAATTTGTCTCAGGAGACATCAGAAATGATTCTCAGGTATGGAGACCAGTTATGTAATATAAAACATTTCATTTATTTCATAGGTATATTTAGCGAAAGACTATTAAAATTATGTTTAAAGGAGTTCTATGGTCACAGCATACACTTTCATGTTATAACATCATCATTTTAATAACAATACAAACAATAATTTTTTGGACAATCTAATATAAGCTTACTTGAAAAATCTTCTTTTATGTTGTGAGTGCTGCCTGTCTGCTAGACAACATCCTAAATTCCCTGCATGCTTTGCATCTTCTCCTCTGCTGGTTACTTGCAATTTCTAAGGACTACATATCCCATGGTACCTTGCTGCCTGCAAACTGTGATTTCTGTACTGACTCTGCCTCCTGAAACTCCACCTCTCAGAACCTCTGTTATTCAGAAGGCAGGCTCTGTGACACAGTAGTGCCTACTTACAGGGCATAGTGACTACCTGTCACAGAATTCCAGGAAACTTCAAGATTGTTCAGATTATTGGAGTAGGTTGGAAATAAATGAAATACAATGTGGAAATGAATATATGATTTTAGATTTTGACAATAGATACACTTTTTAACCGCTTGTCGACTGTGCACGTATAGAGTGCATTTGGAAAGTATTCACATCGCTTCACTTTTTCCACATTTTGTTATGTTACAACCTTATTCCAAAATTGATTAAATAAATTATTTTCCTCAAAATTCTACAAACAATACTCCATAAGGACAACATGAAACAAGTTTGTTTGAAATCTTTGCAAATTTATTAAAAATAAAATAAAATCACATGTACATAAGTATTCACAGCATTGAAGGTCCCAATGAGCACAGTGGCCTCCATCATCTGTAAATGAAAGAAGCTTCCAGATGCACTGTATATATGGGATCCATCACTTCCGGGTAGGGGACACGCAAGCGCGGCGTCGGCTTGTTTCATTACACACAGCGGAAGCCAATGGGCGGGTGCCTGGTACTATACTTCTTCCCTTGAAGAAGTCACGTGGGTGTGACTTAGCACATAGGGCGTGAGCGGAGGCATAACCGGAAGTGACATCAGCACTCATGGATTTTTGTTCAGTTTCATTATTTTAAATTTGAGTAAGTGTGTCTGGTTTTAATATAAGTTATATAAACAATATCACATTATGGTAGTGTCTTTCACATATATAACTGCGGATGACATGGGGAGAGGACCCCCAGGAACACCAGAGAATCCATATCCACAATAGAGATCTGTTGGCTGGGAGGATAAACAGAGGACCCCTAGAGGTGAGCGGATGTAAAGCATTATCAGATTTGAGATATTACTACATGCTTATCTAAAGCTGTACCAAGGTGAAAGGCTTGTGAGCACAGAGGTGACACTAAGGTGAAAGAGGGAAGATTACACGTTTTTCTGGACATTCACAGTTAATTGTGAAGGAATGCACCATTAAGGCCTCATGCACACAGGATGTTTTTGACTGTTTTTCAGCAGCTGTTTTCAGCTGCAGACGTTTTTTTCTACAGTCAATAAACCCTCCATGTTATCCTATGTGTTCACGCACACACGGGCTGTTATCAACTGTTTTTAGCAGTGATGTTTTAGAGCTGTAAAAAAAAAACAAAAGCCGAGGGTTTTTTTGGACTGTTTTCAGCTGTAAAAACGTTCAAACACTTAAAAACGTCCAAAAATGCCCAAAAATGCTCAAAAACGCTCCAAAATGCCAATCACCAACGTTTTTGGACATTTTAGACCAATTGAAAAAAAATAAATAAAACCCGCTGGCCTTTTAAAAATAAGAAAAACGCGAAAAAAAGTGAAAAAACGATGGTAATATAACGCTGGTAAAAGCCGAAAACATCCCTGATAGGCTACTGAAGTTTTATGGCTGTTTTTTTAAAGTCCTGTGTGCATGAAGCCTAATGAAAAAGGACAGTTTCTTCTAAAGTTCCAAGTTGGAATAGTTACTCAATGTTTAAAGCGTAACTACTTTTTTGAGAAAAAAACATTCCCCTCTGGGTGATCTATGCGCAATGCAAGTATTATAACAACCTTTGTTGCAGATTCCTACCTTTTGTTATTCTGAAGAAATCCCTGTTTGTGCCTCTGTAACGAGTGGGTCTAATGGGAGTGGTTTCATTAATTATGTATCAGCTGTGCAACTGCTGAGCACTAATGAGGAAATCTGCAGGGTCTGTGTCCCTTTAGATGTCATTTCCTATTGGGAGTATCTCACCAAAAATGTAATTTTTGTTGCAGGGGATGCCTGATATCTGACTTGTATCTTAGTGCAGACTTCTGGGAAAACCAGTGGGCCAATCACACAAGCAGGAAATTATGTTTCTGTGGAGTGGTCAGTGCACATTCTGTGTACAGAACCACTACAGGTAGCCAGATTGCATTGAATTTTCAGAAAATTACAGCAGCTGCAGATTGAAAAGGAAAGCTAATTTTTAATAATATTCAATTACAATATGACTTGTATCACATTTGTATATGCTATATTATTTTTTCTTTATTTGCAATATTTTTTTCCCATGAAAGTGGAGTTACCCTTTAAGTTAATATTCATCACTCTGAACATTATATTGTGCCATTTGAAACTATTTGGATTCACTATCATATTAGCCACAATAGTATACAGTCAGGTCTATAAATATTGGGATATTGACACAATTCTAATCTTTTTGGCTCTATACACCACCACAATGGATTTGAAATGAAACGAACAAGATGTGCTTTAACTGCAGACTTTCAGCTTTAATTTGAGGGTATTTACATCCAAATCAGGTGAACGGTGTAGGAATTACAACCGTTTGTTTGTGCCTCCCACATTTTAAGGGACTAAAAGTAATGGGATAGATTAACAATCATAAATCAAACTTTCACTTTTTAATACTTGGTTGCAAATCTTTTGCAGTCAATTACAGCCTGAAGTCTGAAACGCATAGACATCACCAGACGCTGGGTTTCATCCCTGGTGATGCTCTGCCAGGCCTCTACTGCAACTGTCTTCAGTTCCTGCTTGTTCTTGGGGCATTTTCCCTTCAGTTTTGTCTTCAGCAAGTGAAATGCACGCTCAATCTGATTCAGGTCAGGTGATTTACTTGGCCATTGCATAACATTCCACTTCTTTCCCTTAAACTCTTTGGTTGCTTTCGCAGTATGCTTCGGGTCATTGTCCATCTGCATTGTGAAGTGTCGTTCAATGAGTTCTGAAGCATTTGGCTGAATATGAGCAGATAATATTGCCCGAAACACTTCAGAATTCATCCTGCTGCTTTTGTCAGCAGTCACATCATCAATAAATACAAGAGAACCAGTTCCATTGGCAGCCATACATGCCCACGCCATGACACTACCACCACCATGCTTCACTGATGAGGTGGTATGCTTTGGATCATGAGCAGTTCCTTTCCTTCTCCATACTCTTCTCTTCCCATCACTCTGGTACAAGTTGATCTTGGTCTCATCTGTCCATAGGATGTTGTTCCAGAACTGTGAAGGTTTTTTTAGATGTTGTTTGGCAAATTCTAATCTGGCAAACTCTTCCTGTTTTTGAGGCTCACCAATGGTTTACATCTTGTGGTGAACCCTCTGTATTCACTCTGGTGAAGTCTTCTCTTGATTGTTGAATTTGACACACATACACCTATCTCCTGGAGCATGTGCTTGATCTGGCCAACTGTTGTGAAGGGTGTTTTCTTCACCAGGGAAAGAATTCTTTGGTCATCCACCACAGTTGTTTTCCGTGGTCTTCCGGGTCTTTTGGTGTTGCTGAGCTCATCGGTGCGTTCTTGATTTGGTCACACCTAATGTTTTTGCTATCTCTCTGATGGGTGTGTTTTGTTTTTTCAGCCTAATGATGGCTTGCTTCACTGATAGTGACAGCTCTTTGGATCTCATATTGAGAGTTGACAGCAACAGATTCAAAATGCAAATAGAACACTTGAAATGAACTCTGGACCTGTTATCTGCTCCTTGTAAATGGGATAATGAGGAAATAACACACACCTGGCCATGGAACAGCTGAGCAGCCAATTGTCCCATTGCTTTTGGTACCTTAAAAAGTGTGAGGCACATATACAAACTGTTGTAATTCCTACACCGTTCACCGATTTGGATGTAAATATCCTCAAATTAAAGCTGAAAGTCTGCAGTTAAAGCACATCTTGTTTGTTTCATTTCAAATCCATTGTGGTGGTGTATAGAGCCAAAAAGATTAGAATTGTGTTGATGTCCCAATATTTATGGACCTGACTGTATATATATTTCTCCTTGTGGATTTGCACACTGTACATTATTTACTTGAAGTTGTACATGCGTCATTAATTTCTGTAGGCTTTGCAGGATATACAAGTTTGCGGATTTGCACATTTCTGTGTTCATTTAAGTTTCACAGGTGGTATTTATTTTAAGTAATTTTGTTGACCTTGCAGAATATACACAGCACATTGCACATTTTATTTGGCAGTGCAGCACTATTTCACTTTATATTCACATTGACCACAATAGCTACAGATAAGCTATAGAGTGCTGTCAGCAGCTGGATCACCTTTTGCTCATATTTACATACAGTGATAGCGTGAGAGCAATTCACTATACACTGAGTTCAGTTAAATTATTACACCATAAGAATACTTACCTAATAGTCTCTACTTCTGGTGTGGGTGATAATACAGCAGCAGCTCCTGTTTGTAAGGTCATGTAGCTCAGTTCCCTCTCTCCCTCTCCACTTCCTCCTTTTTGACACAGAAACACAGAGACAGGAAGTGATGTATATAAGTAATCACAGTGAACATTAACCCCTTCAATACCAGGGGCTTTCACCCCAGGCCAATTTTAAGCTTTCAGCGCTGTCGCACTTTGAATGACAATTGCGTCGTCCTGCAACACTGTACCCATATGAAATTTTTATCATTTTTTCCACACATTTAGAGCTTTCTTTTGGTGGTAGTTAATCACCACTGGTTTGTTGTTTTTTTTTTTTGCTAAATAAACAAAAAAAGAACGAAAAAACTAATTTTTTCATTTTCAATTTTTTAATTTCTGTTATCAAATGTTGCAAATAAATAATCTTTCTTCATAAATTTAGGACAAACTGTATTCTGCTACATGTCTTTGGTGGAAATAGCTCAAATAAGTGTTTATTATTTAGTTAGTAGGAAAGTTATAGTCCACAAACTATGATATATATATGAAAAACAGATGAATCCTGATGTACTGATGGCTTATCTCATTTCTTGAGGTGCGAAAACACCAGGACAGTACAAATATCCCCCAAATTACCCCTTTTTGGAAAGTGGGCTGTCCAAGGTATTTAGTAAGAGGCATGGCAAATTTTAATTTTTTGTCACAAGTTTTTGGAAAATGAAGAAATTAAAACATTTTTTTTCCACAATATTTTTTTTACATACTGTCACCAGTGCAGTACAGGATCACAATATAACTGGTGTGGCGGTAATGTAATCAAGTACACTGACTGGTGACAGTATGTAAAAATAAAAAAAAATAAAAAATGAATAATCTTTTTTCTTTTTTTTTATTTGTTATTACTTTTTTCTTTTTTTTTCTTTTTTTTTGTTTGTTTTATTAACAGGCTGGGACCAGAGCAATACAGTGTTACCATAGTAACACAGCACAACTCTAGGGTTAGTGATCAGGATTTTTTTTTTTTACACATTATGATTGCTTCTTCCAGTGAATTTAACTGGTATAAGAAACCATTTTTACTGAATTAAGCTGATTCATTCAATGTGCATTGTTGTGATTAGCTGTGATTGGCCACAGCTAAGCACTCGGTACAAATGGGCTGTGATTGGCCCTATCTGTACCATGTGATTACTGTGACCAATCACAGCTAGCAACACAATTGAATGGCAGGAAAGGAAGCCATCCATTGTTTACAATCACCATGTGATCTGCTGTGCTTGGTCACAGCGATTACATGGTACCGACAGCAGACCGGTAAAATGATAAGTCATTGGCTGTGTCCAGTGGACACAGTGGTGACAGATTGATGTTCATCCCAAGACTAAGCTCTGAGGGGTGGAGCGAAACACGTTGGGGTGTGGCCTGGTTGGAGTCCAGGCTGAGCTTGCCACTTACTTCTGATCTCAGGGATGGCATAGATGTGCGGTCTTAGGGAGACTCTTTTTCCCTTTGAGCCATTACAGGAGTCGGGACGAGCATTCTCCCAAACCAACACTCCCAGCGATGGACGTTCAGGACTTGTACCCCTTCTAGAGAGCCTGAGCAGTGCAGGTTTTTGGGTCACAACTGTACTTTAACATTGAACTTCCAAAGGAACTTCTATTTCTGTGTACATTACATGCACCAAGAGAGAGGCACAGTGCCATCTGCAGGTCTGGATAGCTTTCTCTGTAAATAAACATCCAGCCTGCATGTGATCACCATAACTGGCAGTCATGTCAAAAAAAAAATAACTCACATTTATTAATCTATTTTCAAAAAGGTGGCGTTAGCCTTTAAATGGATAACGTATTCTATTCAGCTTTGCATGTTTAAAAGTGAATTATTAACATGCAGTGCCTGCTTTATCAATGCACTCTTACAAAGAGCCAGAGATATTTTCCCACAGCTATCAATCAAATTCAAGGTTTAATTCATTATGCTATAACACGTATCACAGTGTGCATTATTTTCAGTCACGTGATTATTTTCCCATTACTGAACATGGAAATTATTATGGTGATACTTGCTCGGGCCCCTCTTGGGTAGTCATGAAATTTTTTGCACCGTCCAGAAATATCCATAACCAAGTTTGCTGCTAGATGCCTAGTGCCAGTTTGCTGCTAGGCGCCTTGTGAGTCAGTCCCTATATTAGCATATGGTATATAGAGTTGAGCGAACCTGAACTGCAAAGTTTGGGTTCGTACCGGACTTTAGGATGTCTGTGTCCTGAACCCGAACCCGGACATTTGAGAAAAAGTCCGGGTATTTTTTCGCGCCTGTTGAATAGCTGCAGGGCAGCCAATCAACAAGCTTTTCACTTGTTTGCCCTTAGAAGCCATCACAGCCATGCCTACTAATGGCATGGCTGTGATTGGCCAGTACATCATGTGACCCAGCCTCTATAAAAGCTGGAGTAGTGCTGCATGTCACATGATCTCATACTAGTGTAGGGAGAGAATGCTGCTGCTGTGAGGGACAGATTACCTTTAGAAAATCATCTCATACTAGTATAGGGAGAGGATGCTGCTGCTACTGTGAGGGACAGATTAGCTTTAGAAAATCTGTTAAAAACAGCGATTTATTGGTGGGTGGGTGCAAGAGGAGATTTTCGTTTGCTAGAGTAAATTTTGTTTGCTAAGCAAAGTGCCTAATATAAAACCTAAGCAATTTTCTGTTTGTTAGGTGGGCATTTGCAGCCATTTTTGCAAGTGCAGTGCACTTGCAACTGCTTGTGTGTCAGGAACACTACTTTAATTCTGTTCTGTTAGTTCAGTTGGCAACATTTTGGCATATTTAAATACTGCTTTTACATTTTTTTTGTGCAAAATATTACATTTGCGGCCAGCGGTGCATTTCTTGCACAAAATTAAAAAGCGCGTCTACATTGCTGGTTTAAAAAAAAAAAATATTGTAAATACTACATTTGCGGCCAGCAGTGGATTTCTTGCACAAAAATAAAAAGTGCGTCCACATTGCTGGTTTTAAAAAAAAAAAGAATAATAAATAGTGCTACAGAGTACATTTGCACCTTGCTGTGCATTTCTTGTACAAAATTTAAAAAGTGCATCGACATTGCTGGTTTAAAAAAAAAAAAAAAATTGTGCTACATAGTACATTTGCACCTTGCTGTGCATTTCTTGCACAAAATTAAAAAGTGCGTCTACATTGCTGGTTTAAAAAATAATATAAATTTGTGCTAAATAGTACATTTGATTCCAGAATGAGGAGAGCGTCAAATAAGGGACGTGGTCATGGTGCTGCTGGTGTTGGTGGCGTTGGTGAAGCTCCTGTTGCAAGGAGAGGACGTGGTCGATCTGTGCCAGCTACACGCACAAGTGAAACACCTTTCTCAGGTGAGAGTAGCCGACAGAACCTTCAACGTTATATGGTAGGCCCGAATGCTGCTCAACGAATGGTGAGGCCAGAACAAGTACAGGCAATAGTAGATTGGGTGGCTGACAATGCCTCCAGTTCCTTCACATTGTCTCCCACCCAATCCCTTGCTGAAAGCTCAGAGTTGGCACCTGAACCTCATGGCCATCTGTCTTTCACCTCAGCCCCTTGTAAATCAGCCAAGCAGTCTGAGCCCCAAGTCATGCAGCAGTCTCTTATGCTTTTTGATGACTCTGCTGGTGTGCTTTCCGTGGGCCATCCACATAGCCCTGCCCCAGAATTGGAAGACATTGAGTGCACCGATGCCCAACCACTTCCGTTTCAGGATGAGGACATGGAAACACTACCGCAGCACGTCTCTGATGATGACGAAACACAGGTGCCAACTGCTGCGGCTTTCTAAAGTGTGCAGACTGACAAGGAGGGCAGCGGTGAAGGGTGGGTGGAAGATGATGTGGAGGATGATGAGGTCCTAGACCCCACATGGAATGAAGGTCATGCGAGTGACGTGTGCAGTTTGGAGGAAGAGGTGGTGGCCGCACAGAGGCACCAGCACAGCAAAAGAGGAAGCAGGCTGCAAAAGCGGAGCGACCATCCCCTAGACAATACGCCTGCTACTACCCACGACACCCAGAGACCTAGCACACCAAAGGCATCTCAAAGGAGTTCCCTGGCGTGGCAGTTCTTCAGACAATGTGCTGACGACAAGACACGTGTGGTTTGCACGCTGTGCAATCAGAGCCTGAAGCGAGGCACAAATGTTCTAAACCTGAGCACAACCTGCATGACCAGGCATCTACATGCAAAGCACGAGCTGCAGTGGAATAAGCACCTCAAAATCCAAGAAAGGTCTCGGGCTCCTCCTGCTTCCTCTTCTGCTGCTGCCCTCTTCCTCCACCTCTACAGTGCCAGTGTCACCTGCCACCCAGCAAACAGACGATGTGACAGCAACGCCACCATGTCCACCACCGTCCCCAAGCCATTCCACATGGTCCCATGGAAGCTTACAGCTGTCCATCTCGCAAACACTGGAGAGAAAGAGGAAGTACCCCCCTACCCACTCACGATCCCTGGCCCTGAATGCCAGCATTTCAAAATTCCTGGCCTTTGAAATGCTGTCATTCCGTCTGGTGGACACGGACAGTTTTAAAAATTTGATGGCGGTGGCTGTCCCACAGTACGTGGTACCCAGCCGCCACTACTTTTCCAGGTGAGCCATCTCTTCCCTGCACAAACAAGTCAGGGACAAGATCAAGTGTGCACTGTGCAACGCCATCTGTGGCAAGGTCCACATAACCACTGATACGTGGACCAGTAAGCACGGGCAGGGACGCTATATCTCGCTAACTGCACACTGGGCAACTGTAGTGGCAGGTGGGCCTGAGGCGGATAGCAGTTTGGCGCATGTCCTTCCGCCACTGAGGATTGCAGGGCATTTCTCTTTGCCTCCTGTTGCCTCCTCCTTCTACTCCGCTTCCTCCTCCTCTACCACCTGCTCATCCGGTAAGCGTAACACCTTCACCACCAACTTCAGCACATCCAGGGGGAAATGACAGCAGGCTGTTTTAAAACTGATATGTTTGGGGGATAAACCCCACACTGCACAGGAGCTGTGGATGGGCATTGAACAACAGACCGATGAGTGGTTGTTGCCACTGAGCCTCAAGCCCGGCCTGCCTCTGGGCAGCCTGGCACACATGAGCGACTACATGCTGCAGTGCCTGCGCAAAGACGGCCGAGTTGCCCACATTGTAACTTGTGCTGATTACTGGGTGGCCACCCTGCTGGATCCGACGTGCTGCTGAGGGCATTCCCAAATGACACTGGGGGCTCAGTGGAAGCACATGGCGAAGGCAGAGGAGGAGGAAGAGGTCGCCAACGCAGCTGTGGCACCACCAGCACCTCAGAAGACAGGGTTAGCATGGCCGAAATATGGAAAAGCTTTGTCAGCAGCACGCCACAACAAAGAGCACCACCAGCTGATATGCAACGTCTTAGCAGGAGGCAGCATTTCAGCAATATGGTGGAACAGTATGTGTGCACACGCCTACATGTACTGACTGATGGGTCTGTCCCATTCAACTTCTGGGTCTCCAAATTGGGCACATGGCCTGAGCTTGCCCTTTATGCCTTGGAGATGCTGGCCTGCCCTGCAGCCAGTGTATTGTCTGAACGTGTGTTTAGCACGGCAGGAGGTGTTATCACAGACAAGCGCAGCCACCTGTCGTCAGCCAACATGGAGAAGCTAAAGTTTATTAAAATGAACCAGGCATGGATCCCACAAGACTTGTCTGTATCTTGTGCAGAATAGACAATTATACCGGCCTCACACAGCCATTGGTACTGTATAAGTGAACTTATTCTTTTTTTTTTTATAGAACATAAGTCTTATTGGAATTTGTAACAGAGCCATATTAGTGCCCAAAAGTTCGGGTTACCATTGACTTCAATGGGGTTTGGGGTCAAGTTCGGGGCCGAACCCAAACTTTTTCGCGAAGTTCGGCCGAACCTGCCGAACCCGAACATCCAGGTGTCGAAATTTGCAAGAAGGAGGGCCCATAGGGATTTGCCGCAACACAGAATTCCCCCAAATAAACAAAGTATACAAAAAAGTGTCAAAAAAGAATTGGTAATTTATTAGATCAGGGTTAAAACCGTCACATGACAAGTAATGTGGTTGCCATATACAAACATAATAGTATACATATAAAAAAAATGAACCAAATGAAAACACAGGTAACAGTGTGGAAGCAAGCAAACCCTCAATTGGAGCAAATGGTCCTGGTGGTGAAGGTGCAACTTCCTCTCCTACATGTTTCGAAGTTATTTTAAGTTATGTAACAAACTTCTTCCTCAGGGAGAAAAGTCACTGTATAGCTTTGGTTCTAAAAACATAATACGAAAAATTGTAAATAGACCACAGTATAATACAAGGATTTCATTTGCTGTAACACATAATGGTTATT
>BLSH010445410.1:1105261-1120583 GCA_018402905.1 Glandirana rugosa
TCGGTGTCACGGTGTCTGGGAGGGGGTCCTACGTCGGTGGTAACACAAATAGTGTGTCTGGAGGAACCTTTTTTGGGGAGGGTACGTCGATGGGAGTTACTTCCGGGACGGGTGCTCGACTATACGGACTTCTTCCCGTTATCCTCAGAACAACGGTTCAGTTCGGGTGGAGATAGACACCTACCTACGAAGTACCTTTACCAGACATCCCGAAATATACTCACAACTTTCTCACTTATGGTAATCTCAACTCGCCTGTGGACCTACAAGTTTTATCCTTTTTACCCCAGGATTCTAAGAGATACCTGATATAATCAGCCCTTACCCTATGGGCCCTCCTTCTTGCAAATTTCGTTTAATTGGGGAGGCAACACAGCATTCCCGACTAATATAGTCCATAGAGAATCTTAGGACCCCATTTTTCCTATTTTGAACATCCAGGTGTCCGCTCAACTCTAATGGTATTCACTCTTTCAACACTCATATAAAGCCCTACAGACCATTTCCATGAAGCATCCATCCACAGATAGAGGTGGGCTTGACTTGGCAACAAGACTCCTATTGCCCTTCTTCAGGCATATCAGCTCGTGGGCAGGGCCTTCATTGAGGGTAGCTGCATGGGAGGGGTTTTTTCCAAGGAGGTCTGTGTGATAAACACAATGGTGGCTGCATCCTGGGGGAGGGTCTGTGGCACTGTGGCTGTATGGGTAGGGGTGTCTTTGAGCTGTGGTGTGAATGGTATGACACTGGTATGAAGGAAGAAAGGGAAAGGAGAAACAAAACTGAAACCTTTTAAAATATATAGGGTGTGAATAAGATTCAGGAGGGTGATATTTTCAATATGAAGCTAATATCAAGAACACATGACTTCAAACTAGCAGAAGGAAATTTCAAAATGAATATTAGAAAGTACTATTTGACAAAAGAGTAGTTGATGTTTTAACCATTTGACCTCCGGAAGATTTACCCCACTTCATTGCCAGGCCATTGTTTGCGAAACGGTACTGTGTTACTTTAACGGATAACTACGCGGTCAAGCAACGTTGTACACAAAAAAAATGTATCTACTTTTTCCCACAAATAGAGCTTTCTTTTGGTGGTATTTAATCGCTGCTGCATTTTTTATTTTCCACGCTATAAACAAAAAAAGGCTGACAATTTTGAAAAAAAAAAATTGTTTACTTACTGATTTAAAACACATCCAATAAAAAAAAAATGAAAAAATCAAATGTCTTCATAAATTTAGGCCAATATGTATTTTGCTACATATTTTTGGTAAAAAAAATCACAATAAGAGTATATTGATTGGACTGCGCAAAAGTTACAGCGTCTACAAACTATGGTATGTACAGTATCTCACAAAAGTGAGTACACCCCTCACATTTTTGTAAATATTTTATTATATCTTTTCATGTGACAACACTGAAGAAATGACACTTTGCTACAATGAAACATAGTGAGTGTAAAGCTTGTATAACAGTGTAAATTTACTGCTCCCTCAAAATAACTCAACACACCGCCATTAAAGTCTAAACCTCTGGCAACAAAAGTGAGAACATCCCTAAGTGAAAATGTCCAAATTGGGCCCAAAGTGTCAATATTTTGTGTGGCCACCATTATTTAACAGCACTGCCTTAACCCTCTTGGGCATGGAGTTCACCGAAGCTTCACAGGTTGCCACTGGAGTCCTCTTCCACTCCTCCATGACGACATTGTGGAGGTGGTGGATGTTAGAGACCTTGCACTCCTCCACCTTCTGTTTGAGGATGCCCCACAGATGCTCAATAGGGTTTAGGTCTGGAGACATGCTTGGCCAGTCCATCACCTATACCCTAAGCTTCTTTAGCAAGGCAGTGGTCGTCTTGGAGGTGTGTTTGGGGTCATTATTATGTTGGAATACTGCCTTGCGTCCCAGTCTCCAAAGGGAGGGGATCATGCTCTGCTTCAGTATGTCACAGTACATGTTGGAATTTATGGTTCCCTCAATGAACTGTAGCTCCCCAGTGCCGGTAGCACTCATGCAGCCCCAGACTATGACATTCCCACCACAATGCTTGACTGTAAGCAAGACACACTTGTCTTTGTACTCCTCACCTGGTTGCTGCCACACACGCTTGACACCATCTGAACCAAATAAGTTTATCTTGGTCTCATCAGACCACAGGACATGGTTCCAGTAATCCATGTCCTTAGTCTGCTTGTCTTCAGCAAACTGTTTGCGGGCTTTCTTGTGCATCATCTTTAGAAGAGGCTTCCTTCTGGGACGACAGCCATGCAGACAGCCATGCGTCCCCTCAAAATAACTCAACACACAGCCATTAATGTCTAAACTGCTGGCAACAAAAGTGAGTACACACCTAAGGGAAAATGTTCAAATTGGGCCCAATTAGCCATTTCCCCTCCCCAGTGTCATGTGACTTGTTAGTGTTACAAGGACTCAGGTGTGAATGGGGAGCAGATGTGTTAAATTTGGTGTTATCACTCTCATTCTATCATGCTGGTCACTCGAAGTTCAACATGACACCTCAAGGCAAAGAACTCTCTAAGGATCTGAAAAAAAGAATTGTTGCTCTACATAAAGATGGCCTAGGCTATAAGTATATTGCCAAGACCCTGAAATGGAGCTGCAGCACGGTGGCCAAGACCATACAGCAGTTTAACAGGATAGGTTCAACTCAGAACAGGCCTCGTCACGGTCAACCAAAGAAGTTGAGTGCACGTGCTCAGCGTCATATCCAGAGGTTGTCTTTGGGAAATAGACGTATGAGTGCTGCCAGCATTGCTGCAGAGGCTGAAAGGGTGGGGGGTCAGCCTGTCAGTGCTCAGACCATACTCCTCACATTGCATCAAATTGGTCTGCATGGCTTATCTTCTGAAGCAGATCATGATCCCCTCCCTTTGGAGACTGGGCCGCAGGGCAGTATTCCAACATGATAACGACCCCAAACACAGCTCCAAGACGACCTATACTGCCTTGTTAAAGAAGCTGAGGGTAAAGGTTGTGGACTAGCCAAGTATGTCTCCAGATCTAAACCCTATTAAGCATCTGTGGGGTATCCTCAAACGGAAGATGGAGGAGTGCAAGGTCTCTAACATCCACCAGCTCCATGATGTTGTCATGGAGGAGTGGGAGAGGACTCCAGTGGCAATCTGTGAAGCTCTGGTGCACTCCATGCCCAAGAAGGTTAAGGCAGTGCTGGAAAATAATGTTGGCCACACAAAATATTGACACTTTGGGCCTAATTTGGACATTTTCACTTAGGGGTGTACTCACTTTTGTTGCCAGCAGTTTAGACATTAATGGCTGTGTGTTGAGCTATTTTGAGGGGACGGCAAATGTACACTGTTATACAAGCTGTACACTCACTACTTTACATTGTAGCAAAGTGTCATTTCTTCAGGGTTGTCACATGAAAGATATAATAAAATATTTACAAAAATGTGAGGGGTGTACTCACTTTGTGAAATACTGTGTACATATATATATATATAAAACATGGGGCAGAGTCGATGGACCACTTGGTCACTCTTCTTTATGTCTTTATATAGGACACTGACATGAAGCAAGGGATAACTCCAATTATTTGGGCATAAAAATGTTATATATTAGTCCAAATCAGGACAGTCTTGAATCAGATTACTGGAGAAGTATCTACACATTTAAGCATAGTAAATGGATACTGTATATACAAAAAGAAAGAAAAACAAAATTATATAGTGGAATAGACTCATAGACAACTCTTCCTCAAGACCTCAATGATCTAAAAGGATTGTGAAAGGAACAAGTTCATAGGTCAATACTTTTAATACTTCAATCATGAGTCAATTTGTGACGGCTGTCATGTGAGCGCACCTGTATAGGAGCAGGTAGACCTGCTGTGACAGGATAGCTGAAGAAATGCAGGGAACCCAATGGCCCTTGCATAGTATGGGCTACATAAATGTCAGGAAGTAAAACAAACTGACCCGACCCCCAACAGTAATCCTCTGCCCTGGATTCGGGTTCACTGGCAGATGTGTTTTACTGTCAGTTTAGACAGAATACACACTGGTAGTGATCTGAGTTGTCTTAGTTAAGATAACAACTAGACAGTAAAACATGCAGGATGGACTGAGACTGTTAAGTGAGGCACAAAATCACTTTGACACACAAGCCAACAGGCCAACAATAAAGGAAAGGTTCTCTTTGAGCTGCCAATTTTCTCACCATTTACTTTCTCTTAATTTATATATACAGTATATATACAGTATCTCACAAAAGTGAGTACACCCCTCACATTTTTGTAAATATTTTATTATACCTTTTACTGTGACAACACTGAAGAAATGACACTTTGCTACAATGTAAAGTAATGAGTGTACAGCTTGTATAACAGTGTACATTTGCTGTTCTCTCAAAATAACTCAACACACAGCCGTTAATGTCTAAACCACTGGCAACAAAAGTGAGTACATCCCTAAGTGAAAATGTCCAAACTGGGCCCAATTAGCCATTTTTCCTCACTGGTGTCATGTGACTTGTTAGTGTTATAAGATCTCAGGTGTGAATGGGGAGCAGGTGTGTTAAATTTGGTGTTATCGCTCTCACTCTCACATCCTGGTCACTAGAAGTTCGACATGGCACCTGCATGGCAAAGAACTCTCTGAGGATCTGAAAAAAATAATTGTTGCTCTAAATAAAGATGGCCTAGGCTATAAGAAGATAGCCAAGACCCTGAAATTGAGCTGCAGCACGGTGGCCAAGACCATACAGCGGTTTAACAGGACAGGTTCCACTCAGAACAGGCCTCACCATGGTCGACCAAAGGAGTTGAGTGTACGTGCTCAGCGTCATATCCAGAGGTTGTCTTTGGGAAATAGACGTATGTGTGTTGCCAGCATTGCTGCAAAGGTTGAAGGGGTGGAGGGTCAGCCTGTCAGTGCTCAAACCATATGCCGCACACTGCATCAAATTGGTTTGCATGGCTGTCGTCCCACAAATGATGCACAAGAAAGCCTGCAAACAGTTTGCTGAAGACAAGCAGACTAAGAACATGGATTACTGGAACCATGCCCTGTGGTCTGATGAGACCAAGATAAACTTATTTGGTTTAGATGGTGTCCAGGGTGTGTTGTGGCGACCAGGTGAGGAGTGCAAAGACAAGTGTGTCTTGCCTACAGTCAAGCATGGTGGTGGGAGTGTCATGGTCTGGGGCTGGATGAGTGCTGCCGGCACTGGGGAGCTACAGTTCATTGAAGGAACCATGAATGCCAACATGTACTGTAACATACTGAAGCAGGGCAGTATTCTAACATAATAACGACCCCAAACACACCTCCAAGACAACCACTGCCTTTTTAAAGAAGCGGAGGGTAAAGGTAATGGACTGGCCAAGCATGTCTCCAGACCTAAACCCTATTGAGCATTTGTCGGGCATCCTTAAACGGAAGGTTGAAAAGTGCAAGGTCTCTAACATCCACCAGCTCTGTGAAATGCACAATCTCTCCCTCCTCCTAAAGGCCCTCTCATCCGCAGAGAGACGTGTGAGGCCCAACTGCATGGGTTCTAATTCACTGGCCAACTCGACTACCAGGATGCATGGGAGGTGAGGGAGGCAAGGGTGGGACTGCAAAGCTCAGAGCCAAATGTATAGGAGGCTTCTGCAAGCGCTCCTTAAAGGAAGGTCTCTCTTGGAGTCTGTCGCCAATGAGAATGGCAAACGTGGTCAACTTCTCCAGCTCTGTGGGTATGTCTCAGGCTGCTATCTCATCTTTGATGTCATCCGACAGACCATGAGAAAAAGCTGCTACGAGGACCTCATTGTTCCAAGCAACCTCTGCTGCCAGAGTATGGAATTAAATGGCGTAATCGGCAACAGTTCTTATACTCTGTTTGATGGACATAAGGCAGCAGAAGGGGAGCATACAGGAAAATCAAATACCCTTTTAAAAAAGCCACAAACTTTGGGTAACTCAGGGCGACGGGTCTTTGTGTCTCCCATAGAGGGTTTGCCCAGGCCAAAGCTCTCTCAGAAAGCAAGAAATTACAAAGCCTACTTTGCTTTTGTCAGTGGGAAACGCCTGGGGCAGCATTTCAAAGTATATCCCAACTTGGTTGAGAAATCCTCTGCATTCCACTGGATCACCCCAAAATCGCTGGGGAAGTGGAGCGGAATCAGACATACCTCTTATAGAGGTATAATTCCAGGAGGGTGCCTGCAATAGGACTGGAACAGCAGCAGGGACGGCCTGCAACACAGGCTGTACTGGAAGAACCACAAATGGAGGATCTAGGTGAGCAGTGTGAATCAGGAGCATCTGTAACACTATGGAAAACTGATTCAAGCGGTGATCCTGCTCATCCAATCTGGAAAAAAATATTACCAGCAAGTGGATTGCCTGCATATTCTGAATTCATGACCTTTCCTTACTGTCAGGAACCATGAATCAGACTAAGACAAAAGTGCAGTAAAAAACCACACATTTAATAAAATGGTAAAATAGTACAAACAGAATAAACACGGTCAAAGCATAGCTAGGGTTCGATAACCAGAGTGGGTTGTCGGAAAAAGCCAGTAAAACAGGAATCCAGAGATCAGCGTAGTCAGAAGCAGCAAACAGAATCAGGAACCAGAAGGGAAGTCAGCCAGGAAAAAGTCTTTAACAGAAAAACACAGCAGAGAGTATTTGGATATGTTGACCAAGGCGAAGGCACAGGAGATCTGATCTAGGCAGTTCAAATAGGCAGCAAGGCTGGATGATGAGCAGGATATGATCATCAGGTGAGTCACTGTGGAATGATGAGTATTGGCAATTAACCGAAGGGAGAAGGGAAGGCTGAGCCCAGCCCTGACAGGTAGACCATACATGTTTCAATCTGATTGTACAATGTCTACTTCTTGATTGGCTTCATTGGTTGTTATGGTGCTAGGGGCTGGCCCATGGCAACCAATGATGCTAATCCAGGGCAAACTGGGTCCTACAATAGAGACATCCTTAGGGCATCCAATATCACCCCAGGATGTTGTGACACCCCAGTTGAGAAACACTGTTTTAATTCTCCTGATTGGAACAAGCTAACAAATAGAGAACCAGCAGCGACCCAGTCCATAAGGGGTGCAGGGGCGCCGCCTCCTAATCTCCATGCACCAGCCCCTAATCTCCATGTGGGGAGCCAGACGCATGGATTTCTACTGGCTTTTTTTTTAAGTACATGATCAAAGCCTGAGGCTCTAATTGGCTTCAAAAAGGTTGGGCCCACCTACTTGTGACATTAGGGAATCAAGATTCACTATTGTGTTCCTGGTTCTCCATCCTGCCAATCAGGACAGGAAGCGGGACCTAAGACCGGATTGGCCGGGAGGAGAAGCGACCGGATTGGCCGGGAGGAGAAGCCAGGGAAGCTGGGGAAGCCACCCGTAACATGAATGGGGTAAGTGTGAGTGGGCGAGCCGGCGGGGAGTGGGTAAGGGGTTTGTTTGCTGCCCCCCCGAAATAATGCAGCACCAGCTGCCACTGGAAAAAAACATAATTTAGAATTGCCACTGCATCACTTTTGTAGGAATATTTTGGATCAGTACTTTGGAATCCATCCAGTTCTCCTTTCCGTTTTCCAGGAAACTGCAGTATCTACTGTACCTTTCCCAGGTTGAATAAAATGTCTTCAAACACAGGCTTTTAAAAAGCAATAAATGACTTGCATGCAAACTTGGAAATCTATTATACAGACTAAGAATGAAGAAAAAGCTGGATTTTTGAGCAGTCAGCAAATATTTTGTCTATTTAAAACTTTGCTATTAATTAAGAGTCGCGGCTGTAGAATTTCTTCCATGCACAATTGTTAGCAATGTTTGCTGGATTGACAAGACTGTGTAGTTACACAGCGTGATCCTTTAGACTGAAAACATGCAGAATGCTCTTCATATCAAAGGCTGCTTTAGTAGGAACTTTGTGTGATTGTGAAAGCGGCTGGGCTTTGTTGCACTTCCTCAGATCCCAACAGTGATTTAGTTCTAAGGATTATATATTTGTCTCTTATGTGTCAAAAGTCTTTCCCCAAGTGACTTTACAAGTCTGGGTTTTTTTGTATTTAATGTAAAAGCATGATAGCTACACATTGACGAGTGTCAGCCGCTTCTATTTATCATCTGTCAAAGTTTTTCTCATGGGAAGAAGGAAAATCAAATGGATTATGGCCGTGTGTTTGTGTTTTTAAAGTTAATCTGGACTTTACCAATACTGGCCAATGTAACAGGTTTAAAGGTATATAAAGTTTTAGATAGCGTAGGGAAGGGCTACCCCCTAGCAGGCTATTTTTTTCTTTTGCTTTCTGTGGCCCTCTGGGGAGTTTCCTCTTTACTTTGGATTGGGAGACAAAACAGGAAATGAGAGGAAATCTCTCCAATGTGAACAAAACTACCTACTTAAAGAGTTGTCATAGGAACAGGTGTCCCTATTGGTAGGGTTGCCATCTGTCTGTGCTTCACCTGGACAGTCCAGGTTTTAGATCTTGTGTCCGGGTTTCAGTTCATATGAAACCCGGACACATCAGTGGCAGACCTGCAGCACCAGTCCTCCTATTTCCCTCTCCTCTCCCGTTGCCATCCAGGTGGGGCGTAACTGCCCAGAAGACCTTTCGGCGTGGGCGCTCTGAGGCGCCGATCTATGGAGATGGCCAGGTTAATCAATTCCTTCAAGGTCTTGGGTATCCCCACTCGTGCCAGCTCATCCTTTAAGGGTTCCGATAGTCCCATACGGAACTGAAACAGGAGAGCGGCACTGACCCAGGCTGTATCTGCGCTCCAGCGTCGGAAGTCAGCGGCATAGTCCTCCACGGGACGATGACACTGCTGGAGTGTATACAGGGTGGCCTCCACTGTGGCAGCCTGGTGGGGATCCTCGTAAGTTGCACCATGGCTTGAAAAAATGTGTCCACTGTGGCGACTTCGGGGGCGTTCTGCTCCCACAGTCTAAGAGCCCATGCCTGGGGTTCACCCTGCAGTAGGGAGATGACAAATGCCACCTTGGTGGTCTCCAGAGAGAGGGTGCATTGCTGAAGCCCCATGCACTCTGGAAGACCCGGAACTTACGTCGGTCCCCAGAAAACGTATCCGGCAGTGGGACCTTAGGCTCAGAGGGCAGGGCCACAATGGTGCGGGCTGCAACAGAGCCAGTGGTTGGGGCTGTTGAAAGCTCCTGTACCCGTTCTTCCAACCGGGTGTACCCCTCCTGCAAGTTCTTGACTGTTTGCGTAAGGCCCGCCAGGTGTGCACACAAATCCTCCATGGCGGAGCGGGTCCCCTGTGCAGACTCGGTCATGGCTGTCCGTTGCTGTTACGAGCCTGGTGGTGGAGTCTGTCTTGTGCAGGGAACAACCTCTCTTGCGCACCCGATTCAAGGATCCCTGGTAGAGTAGACAGAAGTCGGGATGGCACGAGGTCGTGGTGGTAAGAGGGATGGTCGTGCAGGCTGGGTCGACAACAGGCAGGCAGTGCGGTACAGATGGGTCAGGCAGAAGAATGGTCAAGTCCAAGCAAGGTTCGTTATCAGGCGGGCAGAAGAAGTACAAAGGGAGCAGACAATCGGAGGGTCGTAGATAGCCGGGGTCGGTGCAGGCAGCAGATCAGCAGGTCAGGTCAAGCCGGGTCAAACAGGAAACAGAGCAATACAGGAACAGAGGTTCAGAGCTGGGGCTCACAGGTCACAGACGCTGTAGAATGGACAGCACTTGCTGCTGGGAGCACAGGGTTTAAATAGAGCCGTTTGGCGCAGTTTCAGGCGCGTGCGCGCGCACCACCGCAGAAACGGCCAGAAAGCATCTGGACTGGTGCTTTTTCCTAACAGCCTTTATGGTGTGGCTACACTAACAGTAAGCATAAATCAGGTTGGCTCTGTAATGTAGATCTATTGAAGCTGCAGGCTACTATCAGGGAGAGGTATATGTAACATTTGCTCAGTGTTTATGGAAAATTTGACTACTTGAGGAAGATACAGATGGTCAATGGAACTTGGTTGAGTTTCAAAAAAACCCTAGATTGTGGTGTTAGTAAGGTCACACATTGTTGATTAATCTATGCATTTTTCAAAAACTAATGGGTTACTTCAAGAATAGTCCAGAAAAATGGTCCTTCTTAGAAACAATGGCAGTCACTTCTTCAGATTAGAGGTTGCATAAAATAGGTCATGAATAGAGTTGAGCGGACACCTGGATGTTTGGGTTCGGCCCAACTTTGCGAAAAAGTTTGAGTTCGGCCCCGAACTTGACCCCGAACCCCATTAAAGTCAATGGGGACCCAAACTTTTAGGCACTAAAAGGGCTCTAAAAAAGTCCTGGAAAAGGGCTAGAGGGCTGAAAAAGGAAGCAAAATGGGGCTAAGAGTAAAAAATGGAGGAGGAGGTGGATGTGGAGTAGGAGGTTGAGGAGGCGGTGACCGTGGCGGTGTAGGTGGAAGTGGCGGTGGAGGAGGAGGAGGTAGCCAACACTGTTTGTTTTTTTTTTTCTAATTGGGGTAGCGCCCCAAAATATTGAGACATATAAAAAAAAAAAAAAGATCTATATCTGCAGACAAATCCAGAGATGTTCTAGCACAGGTTCACTTTTTCCATATAAAATGTACCATGGTCATGTTTCTCCTGTTACAAATTCCAATAAAGACTTATGTTCTAGAAAAAAAAAAAGAAGAAGTTCACTTAAGTATACCAATGGCTGTGTGAGGCCGGTATAAATGTCTAATCTGCACAAGGTACAGACAAGTCTTGTGGGATCCATGCCTGGTTCATTTTAATAAACGTTAGCTTGTCCACGTTGGCTGAGGACAGGTGGCTGCGCTTGTCTGTGATAACGCCCCCTGCCGTGCTAAACACACGTTCAGACAATACACTGGCTGCAGGGCAGGCCAGCACCTCCAAGGCATACAGGGCAAGCTCAGGCCATGTGCCCAATTTGGAGACCCAGTAGTTGAATGGGGCAGACCCATCAGTCAGTACATGTAGGCGTGGTGCTGTTTATTGTGGCATGCTGCTGACAAAGATTTTTCACATTTCGGCCATGCTAACTCTGCCTTCTGAGGTGCTGGCGGTGCCACAGCTGGATTGGCGACCTCTTCCTCCTCCTCTGCCTTCACCTTGTGCTTCCACTGAGCCCCCTGTGTCATTTGGGAATGCCCTCAGCAGAGCATCTAGCAGCGTGCGCTTGTAGTCGCGAATCTTCCGATCACGCTCCAGTGAGGGAATTAAGGACGGCACGTTGTCCTTGTAATGGGGATCCAGCAGGGTGGCCACCCAGTAATCAGCACAAGTTACAATGTGGGCAACTCGGCTGTCGTTGCGCAGGCACTGCAGCATGTAGTCACTCATGTGTGTCGAGGCTGCCCAGAGGCAAAGACAAGCTGTCCTCTGTGGGAGGTGTATCATCTGCGTCCTCCGTATCCCCCCCAGCCATGCTCCAGTGCTGCGCACGAGCTGCGCTGAGTGCCACCCTGCTGTGAACATGGTTCCTCCTCCTCATC
Organism: Glandirana rugosa; assembly: GCA_018402905.1. Lineage (NCBI taxonomy): Eukaryota > Metazoa > Chordata > Amphibia > Anura > Ranidae > Glandirana > Glandirana rugosa. Next base: position 1,116,748 of record BLSH010445410.1, read on the forward strand.
ATCCTCGTCCTCCTCATCCTGCAGAACTGTGCCTTGGCTTGAAATTTTTTTACCTGGCCTATGCTGTTGCAGGAACCCACCCTCCGAGCCACTTGTGAATGACTGGCCTGATAACCGTGGAAATGACCCTTCTTCCTCCTCCTCTTCCTCCTCCTCTTCCTCCTCCTCTTCCTCCTGTGCCACATCCTCTTCCATCATCGCCCGAAGAGTTTTTTCAAGGAGACATAGAAGTGGGATAGTAACTCTGAGAACAGCGTCATCGGCACTGGCCATGTTGGCGGAGTACTCGAAACACTGCAATATGGTACACAGGTCTCGCATGGAGGCCCACTCATTGGTGGTGAAGTGGTGCTGTTCTGCAGAGCGACTGACCCATGCGTGCTGCAGCTGAAACTCCACTATTGCCTGCTGCTGCTCGCACAGTCTCTCCAGCATGTGCAAGGTGGAGTTCCACCTTGTGGGCACGTCGCATATGAGGCGGTGAGCGGGAAGGCCGAAGTTCCGCTGCAGCACAGACAGGCGAGCAGCAGCAGGGTGAGAACACCGAAAGTGCGCACAGACGGCCCGCACTTTCTGCAGCAGCTCTAACGTATCCAGGTAGTTTTTAGAAATTTCTGCACCACCAAATTCAGCACATGCGCCAGGCAAGGGATGTGCGTCAAACCTGCTAGGCCCAGAGCTGCTACGAGATTTCGCCCATTATCGCACACCACCAGGCCGGGCTTGAGGCTCAGTGGCAACAACCACTCATCAGTCTGTTGTACAATGCCCGTCCACAGCTCCTGCGCAGTGTGGGGTTTATCCTCCAAACATATCAGTTTTAAAACAGCCTGCTGTCGTCTCCCCCTGGATGTGCTGAAGTTGGTGGTGAAGGTGTTACGCTGACCGGATGAGGAGGTGGTAGAGGAGGAGGAAGCGGAGTAGGAGGAGGAGGCAAAGAGAAATGCCCTGCAATCCTCGGTGGCGGAAGGACATGCGCCAAACGTCTAGCCGCCTCAGGCCCACCCGCCACTACGTTTGCCCAGTGTGCATTTAGCGAGATATAGCGTCGCTGCCCGTGCTTACTGGTCCACGAATCAGTGGTTATGTGGACCTTGCCACAGATGGCGTTGCGCAGTGCACACTTGATCTTGTCCCGACTTGTTTGTGCAGGGAAGGGATGGCTTGCCTGGAAAAGTAGTGGCGGCTGGGGACCACGTACTGTGGGACAGCCATCGCCAACAGGATTTTAAAACTATCCGTGTCCACTAGACGGAATGACAGCATTTCAAAGGCCAGGAATTTTGAAATGCTGGCATTCAGGGCCAGGGATCGCGAGTGGGTGGGGGGGTACTTCCTCTTTCTCTCCAGTGTTTGGGAGATGGACAGCTGTAAGCTTCCATGGGACCGTGTGGAAATTCTTGGGGATGGTGGCGGACATGGAGCCCGAGACCTTTCTTGGATTTTTAGGTTCTTATTCCACTGCAGCAAGAGCTATGCATGTAGATGCCTGGTCATGCAGGTTGTGCTCAGGTTTAGAACATTTATGTCTCGCTTCAGGCTCTGATTGCACAACGTGCAAACCACTTGTGTCTTGTCGGCAGCACATTGTCTGAAGAACTGCCACGCCAGCGAACTCCTTTGAGCTACCTTTGGTGTGCTATTTCCCTGGGTGGGTAGTAGCAGGCGTACTGTCTAGGGGACGGTCACTTTGCTTTTGCAACCTGCTTCCTCTTTTGCTGTGCTGGTGCCTCTGTGCGACCACCACCTCTTCCTCCAAACTGCACACGTCATGACCTTCATTCCATGTGGGGTCTAGGACCTCATCATCCTCCACATCATCTTCCACCCACTCTTCACCACTGCCCTCCTTGTCAGTCTGCACACTGTAGAAAGCCGCAGCAGTTGACACCTGTGTTACGTCATCATCAGAGACGTGCTGCGGTGGTGTTTCCATGTCCTCATCCTGAAACAGAAGTGGTTGGGCATTGGTGCACTCAATGTCTTCCACTTCTGGGGCAGGGCTATGTGGATAGCCCACGGAAAGCACACCAGCAGAGTCATCAAAAAGTATGAGAGACTGCAGCATGACTTGGGGCTCAGACTGCTTGGCTGATTTACAAGGGGCTGAGGTGAAAGACAGATGGCCATGGGGTTCAGGTGCCAACTCTGAGCTTTCAGCAAGGGATCGGGTGGGAGCCAATGTGAAGGAAATGGAGGCATTGTCAGCCACCCAATCTACTATCGCCTTTACTTGTTCTGACCTCACCATTCGTTGAGCGGCATTCGGGCCTACCATATAACGTTGAAGGTTCTGTCGGCTACTCGCACCTGAGGAAGGTGTTTCACTTGTGCGTGTAGCTGGCACAGATCGACCACGTCCTCTCCTTGCAACAGGAGCTTCACCAACGCCACCAACACCAGCAGCACCAGCAGCACCACAACCACGTCCCTTATTTGATGCTCTCCTCATTCTGGATGCAAATGTACTATTTAGCACAAATTTATATTATTTTGTAAACCGGCAATGTAGACGCACTTTTTAATTTTGTGCAAGAAATGCACAGCAAGTTGCAAATGTACTATGTAGCACTATTTTTTTATTTTTTTTTAAACCATCAATGTCGACGCACTTTTTAATTTTGTGCAAGAAATGCACAGCAAGTTGCAAATGTACTATGTAGCACTATTTTTTTTATTTTTTTTAAAAAAAGCAATGTCGACGCACTTTTTAATTTTGTGCAAGAAATGCACAACAAGGTGCAAATGTACTATGTAGCACTTTTTTTTTTTTTTAAACCAGCAATGTCGACGCACTTTTTAATTTTGTGCAAGAAATGCACAGCAAGGTGCAAATGTAGTATTTAGAATATTTTTTTCTTTAAACCAGCAATGTAGACACACTTTTTATTTTTGTGCAAGAAATGCACCGCTGGCCGCAACTGTAGTATTTAGAATATTTTTTTTTTTTAAACCAGCAATGTAGACGCACTTTTTATTTTTGTGCAAGAAATGCACCGCTGGCCGCAAATTTAGTATTTAGAATATTTATTTTTTTAAACCAGCAATGTAGACGCACTTTTTATTTTTGTGCAAGAAATGCACTGCTGGCCGCAAATGTAGTATTTAGAATATGTTTTTTTTTTTAAACCTGCAATGTAGACACGCTTTTTATTTTTGTGCAAGAAATGCACCGCTGGCCGCAAATGTAGTATTTAGAATATATATATTTTTTTAAACCAGCAATGTAGACACACTTTTTAATTTTGTGCAAGAAATGCCCCGCTGGCCGCAAATGTAATATTTTGCACAAAAAAAAAATATTTTTTTTATTTGTCTAACTGCAATGTAAAAGCAGTATTTAACCACTTCAATACTGGGCACTTAAACCCCCTTCCTTCCCGGACCAATTTTCAGCTTTCAGCGCTGTTGCAGTTTGAATGACAATTGCGCGGTCATGCGACACTTCTTTGCGTCTTTTTACGTAACAAAAACTTTTAAAAAACAGGAAAAAATTAAATATCGCGTTTTTTATTTTTTGGGTCCCCACTAATTTATGGTGGGTTTCTTTCGAGATAAACACACTTTTTTTACTATTTTTAAAGTATACCCATGTCACAGCGTACTGGCGCGTTAACAGTAAGTTTGACGTTGTCGCGACTTTCGACTTTTAACCAGGCCCTTCCTTCCCCCAAATTCACGGGTCATAACTTCACCAATTTATGACGAAAATGTAACGTCAATCTGTTTATTTTTTTTATAAAAAAAAAACACGTTTTATAATGTAAACGCCGGTCGCCCCGTAAAGAACGTGTTTTAATTTTTCACACAGATGTAACGACCAAATTTTTTTATAT
>BLSH010445410.1:1139435-1156868 GCA_018402905.1 Glandirana rugosa
TTGTGGTTTAAATTGTGAGGACGAGGGGTAAGTGTGGACTCTGGAACATTGTGATTTGTTCAGTGTACTGTGACCATTCCCTTTACCGATTAACCCGGGTTAAACCTGTAAAAGTGAATCCCCACATGAGTGCAAACAACGGTCGCCAAATCTGTAATTACCGACATACAACTTATTAAAACTCCCCTGTCGTTTAAATGTGACAATATGTTCGACATGTGAGCGATGAAATGTAACATCGTTTCACAGTAAAGAAGTCACACACGTGAGGCTCGTTTGTGACCGGCTGTGATTGGACACAGCCGGTCACGGGGTAAAGAGCCAATTTTATTGGCTCTTTACCCCGATCCGGGGGGGACACAACCCCCCGGCAGACGAGCGATCCGCGATCACCGCTGTGCGGGCCCCTGGGGGCCCGCAGTAGCGGCGAGAAGCGGAGGACGTCATATGACGTCCTCCCGGATCGACGGCCAGTCCCTGCCGACGTCATTTTACTATACGTCGGTAGGGAACTGGTTAAGCCACTTGTATAAAAAGTTCCCATCCACTCTGTATTATAACAAGAAGTTGTCCTGTGTCTGTGTTATACCATATACAGCATCTCACAAAAGTGAGTACACCCCTCACATTTTTGTAAATATTTTATTATATCTTTCCATGTGACAACACTGAAGAAATGACACTTTGCTGCAATGTAAAGTAGTGAGTGTACAGCTTGTATAACAGTGTAAATTTGCTTTCCCCTCAAAATAATTCAACACACAGCCATTAATGTCTAAACCGCTGGCAACAAACGTGAGTACACCCCTAAGTGAAAATGTCCAAATTGGGCCCAATTAGCCATTTCCCTTACCAGTTTCATGTGACTTGTTTAGTGTTACAAGGTCTCAGGTGTGAATGGGGAGCAGGAGTGTTAAATTTGGTGTTTTTGCTCTCACTCTCTCATACTGGTCACTGGAAGTTCAACATGGCACCTCATGGCCAAGAACTCTCTGAGGATCTGAAAAAAACAATTGTTGCTCTACATTAAGATGACCTAGGCTATAAGAAGATTGCCAAAACCCAGAAACTGAACTACAGCATGGTGGCCAAGACCATACAGAGGTTTAACCGAACAGGTTCCACTCAGAACAGGCCTCACCATGGGCGACCAAAAAGGTTGAGTGCACGTGCTCAGCGTCATATCCAGAGGTTGTCTTTGGGAAATAGACGTATGAGTGCTGCCAGCATTGCTGCAGAGATTGAAGGAGGGTGGAGTCAGCCTGTCAGTGCTCAGACCATACGCCGCACACTGCATCAAATTGATCTGCATGGCTGTCCTCCCAGAAGGAAGCCTCTTCTAAAGATGATGCACGAGAAAGTCTGCAAGCAGTTTGCTGAGGACAAGCAGACTAAGGACATGGATTCCTGGAACCATGTCCTGTGGTCTGATGAGACCAAGATAAACGTATTTGGTTCAGATGGTGTCAAGCGTGTGTGGCGGCAACCAGGTGAGGAGTACAAAGACAAGTGTGTCTTGCCTACAGTCAAGCATGGTGGTGGGAGTGTCATGGTCTGGGTCTGTATGAGTGCTGCCAGCACTGGGGAGCTACAGTTCATTGAGGGAACCATGAATGCTAACATGTGCTGTGACATACTGAAGCAGAGCATAAACCCCTCCCTTTGGAGACTGGACCGCAGGGCAGTATTCCAACATGATAACAACACCAAACACACCTCCAAGATGACCACTGACTTGCTAAGAAGCTGAGGGTAAAGTTGATGGACTGGCCAACCTGTCTCCAGACCTAAACCCTATTGAACATCAAGCGCAAGGTCTCTAACATCCGCCAGCTCCATAATGTCGTCTTGGAGGAGTGGAAGAGGACTCTAGTGGCAACCTGTGAAGCTCTGGTGAACTCCATGCCCAAGAGGGTTAAGGCAGTGCTGGAAGATAATGGTGGCCACACAAAATATGGACACTTTGGGCCCAGTTTGGACATTTTCACTTAGGGGTGTACTCACTTTTGTTGCCAGCGGTTTAGACATTAATGGCTGTGTGTTGAGTTATTTTGAGGGGAAAGCAAATTTACACTGTTATACAAGCTGTACACTCACTGCTTTACATTGTAGCAAAGTGACATTTTTTCAGTGTTGTCACATGAAAAGATATAGGAGTGTACTCACTTTTGTGAGATACTTCTCTGAATAGATAACACACCTTCTTACTAGGATCAGCTGTCGTTTTTCAGCTCTTCTCTCTCAGCTCAGAATTCCTGAGGGTGGGGCTGAGCACTGATGCTGACGTCAGCTGGAGAGACAGAGCTGTGCTGTGTTATCTATATAGATAAGAATATTTCTGATATAATACAGACACAGGGAACTTATTCTTCTAATACAGAAGGATAGGAGCTTTTAGAGCTAATTATGAGAGCAGAGAGGAGAAGCTACGAGAGGAAGAGGGAAGGGGAGGAAGGGGAAGTTGAAGACAGGCACACAGGACCTGGGAGTGACATAGACTGCATAGACCACGGGGGCTCTAAAGATAAGCTATATACAAGGAGAGTCAGTGCACAGGGGGAAGTCGTGACCTGGCATTATCAAACAGGTATTTTAGGGGATACAGAGGGATAATTTAAAAAGCAAACGGACCATGCTGCTAATTGCACATTAAAGAGCAGGGCCCTCCGATTCCTCCTGTATTGTATTGTAACTGTACTGTCTGCCCTCATATTGTAAAGCACTGAGCAAAATCCTGTATAATAATAATAAAGAGACAGGAGCAGCATTTTTGATGGAGGGATGGGCTCATAAGTGTGCTGCTTCTCATTCACTTTCCAAAGATGCAGGGACAAGAGCTATCTGCAGGAGAGAAAAATCAGGTCCCCAGGCTAGCTGTACTGTCTGGCAGGACTGTAAAAGTCTTGACTAGATATCCTTTGGCAGGTAAAATAACTCCCATATATGTAGTTCATCTGTGAACTTAACTGTTGAGTTCAGCTTTAAAGTAAGTTGTTAGTTTTGATAATTTTCCTGGATCATTCATATTGAAGGGGAATTTAGGATACAGTATTGCTACCTTTAGCAATATTAATATATTAAAGTGACACTAAATGATATTCTTTTTTAAAATAATCCATACACATCCATTACTTAAAGTGTTACTAAACCCACAACAGTAAAATCAGTCTTTATATGCAGTAAAGCATGCTTGTTATACTCACTGTGGAACCTAAGGGGTTAATTCTGAGCATTGTGTAAAAAAGGCTTTTTGATCCTGACTTCTCTGATCCTCCCCTTCTTCCACTGCCCCCAATCCATCTCCTGATAGAACAGAGCCTTGGAGTCACTCTGCACATGATCAGTTTGGTGTGTATAGTTTTTTTTATTATTGGGAGAGTGCATGTGATCAGCACAGGGCCAATCAGCACTGTTCAGACAGAGGGTCAGGGGTCCTGCAGCCTCATAGGACAAACAGGGGAGAATGAAAACGCCCCCTACAAGCTTTAACCAGACACTGATAGAAGTTGCAAAACTGCTATATACTGCTGATGGGAAAAGGTATTTAGCAGTTTATATTTACTAAAATAATTGCATTTCCATGTTCTGTGTACTGTGGGAGACCAGATATAGTTGTAGCCATGTGTTCCCTTGGAAGTGGCTGATAGTTGTGGTTCACCTTATAGCTGCCCTCAATTCCACCATATATCACACATCCGAAGTCACTGAACAGGCCTTGTTTTTGTTTGTTTTATTTAGGGGATTTAACTTGGATGGGGAAAAGGGGTGACTGTGGGATGCCCGAAGAATTGGTGACGGGACCTCCTATATGCATGACCGTATATACACTCTACTTCCTCCAGCACATCTCTTCTGCAAACTATTGCTCCTTCACTTCTCTCCAGCACATCACTTGCAGACTATTGCTCCATCACCCCTCTCCAGCACATCACTTAGTTTCTGACCTGAAGGGAAATTTATCAGGCTCACATAACTCCTTTCTCTTCACCACATTTAGCACATGGTGAGGCCTGCAAACTGCCAGCAGGGCCTCCGGACCACCCGTTACAGACCAGGTTCTCAGACCCCTCAAATCGTAGCTTAGTACGTTGGTGCTAGCCGAGCCTTTGATGGACTACAACTCCCAGCCCATCCCTCTTCCAGCTGCCACCGACCTGCTTTCCTCACAGTGACACTCCTTTGCCTGACTGGCTCCCAAGGCTTCCACAGACTGTCTACTCCCAGTCTGTTTCAACCTTTCTCTTCCATCTCCCAGGGTCTGTCACTCACCGACTCCAGTGGACCACTTTAAAGTCTCTCAGTAGCACCTCTGCTGCTCTCCTGTTCCCTTGTGTGACTCCTGGAATCACCTTTACTCCTGGCTGCACCCGAACCTCCAGGCCTCCAGGTCACCCCCCCCCCTTGGGGGGCTGCCTCCCGGGTAGAGGCCTCCACAGCACCTCAGCTACATCTTCAGACTTCCACCTCCAAAAACTCCTCCTCCCCGCTGACAGACGGCTGTATTTAAGGAGGTCTGCCCCCCTGCCAATCCAGACTGAAGATTGATTCACCCCCCTTTCTAGAATCTTCTCTGCTCAAGGGGGAGTAAATTCCAAGGGGTGTTCCTTCCTTCTGTCTCCAGCTCCTGCCTGAGCCACTCCCCAGCTCAGATGAAAACATGAAGGCCCAGTGGCGTAGCGTGGGTTGTCAGCACCCGGGGCAAGGCAAGTAATTTGCGCCCCCTAACCCGTCGATAATTTTGCAAAAAAACCCAAATTTCTTACTTTTTGCTAAAATACAAATCCAAAAAAAAAATATATATAAAACATTTTTTTTCATCGGTTTTGGCCGATTTATATTCTTCCTCATATTTGCGATAAAAAAAATCGCAATCGGCGTTTGATTGGTTTGCGCAAAAGTGGTCGCGTTTATGGATGATGAGAATTAATTTCTGGGGTTTTTATATTTTTTTACTAGTAATGGCGGCGATGTGCGATTTTTAGCGGTACTGCGATATTCCAGCAGACATGTCGGACCATTTTGACACTTTTTTGGGACCATTGGCATTTATACAGCGATCAGTGCTGTAAAAATGCACTGATTACTGTGTAAATGCCATTGGCAGTGAAGGGGTTAACCTGCAGGGGGCGCTCTAAGGGTTAACTGTGTTCCCTCAGTGTGTTCTAACTGTGTGTGGGCTGCCCTAGCAGGGGAAGGGAAGTGATCACAGCCCTTCCCCCTTCACAGAACAGAGGTCCGTGTTTACTTACACGGACCTCCGTTCTTTCACTCCGGGGGGGGGGCATCGTGGGTGGCCGGCGGAGATCGAATCCACCGTACCCGCTCCTTGGCCCTCCCCGGACACAGTGAGCTCACTGGGTGCGATCTCGCAGCCGACGTCATATGATGGCGATTTGCGCAGGAGCGCCACCTTGTCGCCGTCAATTGCCGATCAGCGGTCGGCAAGCGCTTAAAGGTTGCTAGACTCACTGGCTTACATCAACTTATGTTGAGCTGGAGCAGCTACATATGGATCGGAATCTGTCTCCTCACTGTTGAACCAACCAAACTTCAATCCATCTGGTCAGCTCAACATGCCAGTCTTGACTTGCACCTGCAGACCGGGAACTGTAACATCCCAAAGAAACTTCAGTTTTGGAGATGCTCTGCTAGCACTACACAGCCAGCCCACTGAGCCTAGTAGTACTCCAGTCCAGTCATTCCTGACTCCTGTCACTCGTGACTCCTACCTTTTTTTTCACCGGCTGTCCCGGACGGACCCGATCACAGCAGTCAGTAGGCTAGGTTTTCTCCTCCAGGTCCTCCTAGGTTTTCATCCTCCTGCAGCGTCTGTCACCACTGGCTCCCTCTCTCCTCTCTGGCATGTGTCACCTGCCGCCGCTGCCAGCTTCTTCTTGCTGCTGCCTGGGCTGGTCTGGTGTGGTTCTCTTCCGCGCTCAGCGCTGCGCTGGGCGGCCGCTGCACTGTCCCTCCCCCAGATAGTCCCTCGCTCATTCTTCGCACCCACCGCACCGCAAGCCTGGCACCCCCCCCCCCCTCCACAGTGGGCGGCGACCCGGCGGCTCAGATCGGATTCGCACAGCCAGCACTGCAGAGAGAGTGAGTGAGCCAGGCAGGGGCAGAGAGCTGCGAGTGCGAGCGCGCCCCCCCAGATGTTGCGCTCGGTGCGGCCGGCCCCCCTTGCACCCCCCACGCTACGCCTCTGTGAAGGCCTGCACTTACAGTCAGCCCTGGCTAAATTTTGCCTCTCCTAACAAAAAACTCACTACAAAACGCACCTATTACTATGGGGGTGCTACATAGTGAATGCAGGGTCCTGGGTTTAGTAACACTTTATTGGGCTTGTAACCTATTTTTTTTATTAAATAATTGTTCTGCCTCCATGTAACATCCTCCATGATCTCCCAAACCTTTCCTTTTCTCCACTCACTTCTGTTTGTTGAAACAAGCAGTTTATGTTTATTGTAGTCAGGAAAGGTGCACTGTTCTATGCACACTACAAATTCCATATTCTATCTTAGGAATGAGCAAGAGAGGGTAGCTACAATCCTAAAAGGAATTTGAACATGTGGAGGCGGCAATAGAAGGTATTTTTAAATTAAGAATACATACTTAAATATAATTTTTTCTTTATAAACCAGAGTTTAGTGTCACTTTAACTGTAGCAGTGGCACCACAATTGCAGATCCTTGTGCTCAGAACAATGCCGTGTGGGAGGTTTGCATTTACAGAAACACATAATTACCAACCTTCTGAAATGATTTCCAGGGCCACTTACATTCTGCTTTCATGCACCACAGCCAATCACAGCAGTCTCAGAGAACCTTGGAACGCTTCATTCTCCACTATATTGTTTCCATTTAATTTTAAAATGCCATTTTGTATATCAAAGGGAAAATGGGAAAATATTGTTTAAATAGCTCTTTTTTTAAAGACATAAACATAAATGAAAAATATAGATATGTTTGTAACAATGCTAATGTGTGATAAAGACACCCTCCCGCATCTCTGTTAATTGCAACATACTTGTTGATTGTGCCAGTACTTAAAATTATATGTAAACCCTTACCTTGTAAAACAACCCATTCAGTTTAAAATATAAACGAAAAGCAAAATATTTGTATGTATACTGTATATATATATATATATATATACATATATATATATATACACAGTATCTCACAAAAGTGAGTACACCCCTCACATTTTTGAAAATATTTTATTACATCTTTTCATGTGACAACACTGAAGAAATGACACTTTGCTACAATGTAAAGTAGTACAGCTTGTATAACAGTGGACATTTGCTGTCCCCTCAAAATAACTCAACACACAGCCATTAATGTCTAAACCGCTGGCAACAAAAGTGAGTACACCCCTAAGTGAAAATGTCCAAATTGGGCCCAATTAGTAATTTTACCTCCCACGTGGCTTGTTAGTGTTACAAGGTCTCAGGTGTGAATGGGGAGCAGGTGTGTTAAATTTGGTGTTATCGCTCTCACTCTCTCACACTGGTCACTGGGTGTTCAACATGGCACCTCATGGCAAAGAACTCTTTGAGGATCTGAAAAAAACAATTGTTTCTCTACATAAAGATGGCCTAGGCTATAAGAAGATAGCCAAGGTCCTGAAACTGAGCTTCAGCACAGTGGCCAAGACCATATAGTGGTTTAACAGGACAGGTTCCACTCAGAACAGGCCTTGCCATGATCGACCAAAGAAGTTGAGTGCACATGCTCAGCATCATATCCAGAGGTTGTCTTTGGGAAATAGACACATGTGTGCTGCCAGCATTGCTGCAGAGGTTGAAGGGGTGGGGGTCAGCCTGTCAGTGCTTAGACTATACGCCGCACACTGCATCAAATTGGTCTACATGACTGTCATGCCAGAAGGAAGCCTCTTCTAAAGATGATGCACAAGAAAGCTCACAAACAGTTTGCTGAAGACAAGCAGACTAAGGACATGGATTACTGGAATCATGGCATGTGGTCTGATGAGACCAAGATAAACTTATTTGGTTCAGATGGTGTCAAGCATGCGTGGTGGCAACCAGGTGAGGAGTACAAAGACAAGTGGGTCTTGCCTACAGTCAAGCATGTTGGTGGGAGTGTCATGGTCTGGGGCTGCATGAGTGCTACCGGCACTGGGGAGCTACAGTTCATTGAGGGAACCATGAATGCCAACATGTACTGTGGCATACTGAAGCAGAGCATGATCCCCTCCCTTCAGAGACTGGACTGCAGGGCAGTATTCCAACATAATAATGACCCCAAACACACCCCCAAGATGACCACCTGCCTTGCAAAAGAAGCTGAGGGTAAATGTATTGGACTGGCCATGCATGTCTCCAGACCTAAACCCTATTGAGCATCTGTTGGGCACCCTCAAATGGAAAGTGGAGGAGCGCAAGGTCTCTAACATCTACCAGCTCCATGATGTTGTCATGGAGGAGTGGAAAAGGAATCCAGTGGCAACGTGTGAAGCTCTGGTGAACTCCATGCCCAAGAGGGTTAAGGCAGTGCTGGAAAATAATGGTGGCCACACAAAATATTGCCACTTTTGGCCCAATTTGGACATTTTCACTTAGGGGTGTACTCACTTTTGTTGCCAGCGGTTTAGACATTAATGGCTGTGCGTTGAGTTATTTTGAGGGGGCAACAAATTTACACTGTTATACAAGCTGTAACTCACTGCTTTACAATGCGGCAAAGTGTCATTTCTTCAGTGTTGTCACATGAAAAGATATAATAAAATATTTACAAAAATGTGAGGGGTGTACTCACTTTTGTGAGATACTGTACATATATATATATATATATATATATATATATATATATATATATATATATATATATATAGTGACGTTATGTGTGGCGAGGTGATTGATGGACAATATGTCGCCTCGCATGCGTTCATTTGGAGTGGACTAAGGTGGAATCTGGTCCGGGTTTTACCAGCCACATTGGCAGGGTTGGCTCAGGACCAGATTTTGTGGTTCACTGGAGTCCACCAGGTGGTTTAAAAACTGGCCTGGGACTCAGGAGCCATTAGCCTGAGAGAGCTGACATATAGAAGTTTGCTTATGGACTGAGATAAAAAGGTTTGCACTCTCTATGTTTTGTAGTTGTCTAGGAGAAGCCCTGCACTGCTCAGTTAGGAAAAACTGAAATGTTTAGTTAGTGCCTGGATGGCAGGGATTTATTTTCTGTTTTGTATATTTGATTTCTATATGCAACTTTTAAATAAACCTGACTACAAGCCATATTTTAAGAAAACCTACCGTTTGGACTGTCTTATCCAGGGAAGGTGATCCCCATTGAGCTAAGCCCCCACAATATATATATATATTTTATAAGTGACCACATAATTTGTGCCTCTCAGCTGCGTGAGGGACTTAAGCCGGCCATAGATGGATTGAATCTAGGTCAGTTCAGCAGGGACCAATTGGGATTTGATCCATCTATGGGGAGGCCAGTTGTACTGAAGTCGATCCATTGATTGACTTAAGTACAACCAGCCTGTCACATTTTTTGCATGCAATTACTGCTGGTGGCTACAGGCTATAGCAGTGCAGTGAAGGCTCCCCGCCAGCAGAACACAGTAGCACTGTGGGAGGGATTGCCCCATCAATAGTGACTGTGTTGATGAGGGAATCAAGCGGCTTTCTTGCTTCATCTGTGGCTTTCTTTTGAGAGATTGGGATGAAGAAACAACAGTATACTGATCTTCCCAGTGAATGGCTATGCAGGGGTGAATGTCAGCACAAGTCTTATCGCTGAAGGACAGACAGGCTATGATCCCAGCACAGACAGAAATCTGACCATGATGGGATGTATGTGCTTCTATGCCTAGCATGGCCGGTTTGAAACAGGAAAGCAGAGGAGCAGAGGGACTGACAGGATCACCAGGTATGTCACATAAAGGAAGGAATGCAAAGAGAGCAGGATGCTTTTTAATACAAGTACATGGTGCAGCAGATATAAATTAGGAATTTAAAATTGACTAGGAATATTCTTCCAACCTAAATTTGGCTACAGAAAGCCATTTCCCTGCTACCTTTAAAGGGGACGTTCAGCTTAAAACTATCTCTACATCTACTCACAGCCACCTACTAAGACTAACCTATCTAACCCTGTAAAGCAAAAATTGCTATACATACCTTTTCTGAAACCGATCCGGTCCGTGACTTCACCCATAGAGTTACTATGGGGCTTCCATTGTCGGCTGCCTCTTCCACACACTCCTATACAGCTCTGACAGCTCAGCATTAGAGTTGAGCGAACCCGGACTGTAAAGTTCGGGTCCGTACCGAACTTTGGGGTGTCCGGGACCGGGACCCGAACCCGGACTTTTCAAAAAAAGTCCGGGTTTGGGTCCGGGGTTCTGGTATTTTATTACACGTGTTGAATATCTGCCAAGGGCAGCCAATCACTGGTTTGCCCTTAGAAGCCACCACAGCCATGCCTACTAATGGCATGGCTGTGATTGGCCAGTGCACCATGTGACCCAGCCTCTATATGGGACTGGAGTCACCGTGCTGCATGTCATGTGCTCTCAGGATAGTTTAGGGAGAGGATGCTGCTGGCTCTGTGAGGGACAGATTGCAGATATTATAGAACATCTCATCCTGCATTACTAAACAATCTGATTGTGGACTAGGGAGAGATACTAGTACTGCTACTTTGAGGAACAGATTGCAGATCTCATCCTGCTGCACAGAACGATCTGACTGGACTAGGTAGAGTCTGTTGCTTTAACCACTTGACGACCGCCAACCGCAGGTTGACGGTGACAAAGTGGTGCGATATCGCAAATCGCCGTCATCTGGTGGTGGCTGCGAGATCGCGCACTGTGTTCGGGGAGGGCCAGGGAGCGGGTGTGGCGGCCTTGATCGCCACCGCCTACCCCCGCGATGCCCCCCCCCCGGAGTGAAAGAAGTTGTATTGAAGATGATTTTATAACAATAATATGGCTTCTATACGGCTAGAATACACTTTGCCTATAGAACTTGGAGATGATTTTATAACAATAATATGGCTCTATGCGGCTAGAATACACTTTGCCTATAGAACTTGGAGATGATTTTATAACAATAATATGGCTCTATGCGGCTAGAATACACTTTGCCTATAGAACTTGGAGATGATTTTAGAACAACAATATGGCTCTATGCGGCTAGAATACACTTTGCCTATAGAACTTGGAGATGATTTTAGAACAATAATATGGCTCTATGCGGCTAGAATACACTTTGCCTATAGAACTTGGAGATGATTTTAGAACAATAATATGACTCTATGCGGCTAGAATACACTTTGCCTATAGAACTTGGAGATGATTTTATAACAATAATATGGCTCTATGCGGCTAGAATACACTTTGCCTATAGAACTTGGAGATGATTTTATAACAACAATATGGCTCTATGCGGCTAGAATACACTTTGCCTATAGAACTTGGAGATGATTTTAAAACAATAATATGGCTTCTATGCGGCTAGAATACACTTTGCCTATACAACTTGGAGATAATTTTAGAACAATAATATGGCTTCTATGCGACTAGGATACACTTTGCCTATACAACTTGGAGATGAATTTAAAACAATAATCTTTCCCTTAAAGCAACAGCTGGAAACTTTCCCTGTATAACTTGGAGATGATTTTAACATCTAAAATCATCTCCAAGTTCTATAGGGAGAGGGTCCTGCTGTTGCTTAAAGGGACAGATTATTGTTTCTTGCACAAAATTAAAAAGTGCATCTACATAGCTGGTTTAAAAAAAAAAAAAAATCTAAAAACGACATTTGCGGCCAGCGGTGCATTTCTTGCACAAAAATAAAAAAAACAGTGTTGGCTACCTCCTCCTCCTCCACCACCACTTTCACCGCTTCCCCAACCTCCAACTCCACATCCACCTCCATTTTTGCCAGGACTTTGTTACAGCCGTTTTTGTGCCTAAAAGTTTGGGTCCCCATTGATTTCAATGGGGTTCGGGGTCCGGGTCAAAGTTCGGGTCAAGTCCGGACCCAAACCCGGACTTTGTCCGTAAGTTCGGCCAAACCTGCGGAACCCGGATTTCCAGAGGTTCGATCGACTCTACTCACTTTAGGACCAGACCAGAGAGGTTTCAGAAAAGGTATGTATAGCGATTTCTTCTTTACAGGGCTAGGTAGGTTAGTATTAGAATGTGGCTGTCAGTAGATTTAGAGTTAGTTAATTTTAATCTGAACTTCTACTTTAACAGTATGTGGCATTATTGTCACCAAACAAAAAATGGCCCACCAAGCATAGTTATACCTTACCCAGAACTGCTTCTCTCTGCTGTAGACTGTCATCACGAAGACTTACTTATATTAGGTGGTAACCTGGAAAGTGCCATTTTGGAAGTGGCCTACGCACCACAAGGAGAAGGAAGGAAGGAGGAAAAGAAAGAAGGAAGGAAGGAGTTTACATTAGGGGGGAAATGAGAGGAAAGAAAAGGGAAGAACAAGAAAAGAGGAAGAGAAAACAAGAGAAGGGCAGAAAGAAAGATAAATAACAGAAAAGAATGGAAAGAAAAGGCAAGAGAAAGGACGGTAGAAAGGAGGGAAGGAAGGAGCATATGTGAAAAAGGAAGGGAGAGGAAAGAAAAGGAATAAGTAAGAGAAAAAGAGGGAGTGGAAAGAAGAGAAGGACAACAAGGAAGATAAACAACAGAAAATAATAGAAGGAAAGGGAAGAGGAAGGAAGGAAGGAAGGAAGGAAGGAAGGAAGGAGGGAATGAAGATGAGGGAGGAAGGAAGATGAGGCAGGAAGAGATGTGAAAGAAAATGGAATAAAAAGAAAAGAGGAAGAGAAAGAAGAGAAGGGGAGAAAGAAAGATAAATAACAGAAAAGAATGGAAAGAAAAGGCAAGAGAAAGGAAGGAAGGAAGGAATTAAGTAAGTAAGTAAGGAAGGAGTGTATGTGAAAAAGGAAGGGAGAGGAAAGAAAAGGAATAAGGAATAAAAAAGAGGATGTGGAAAGAAAAGAAGAACAGCAAGGAAGATAAATAACAGAAAATAATAGAAGGAAGGGGCAAGAGGAAGGAAGGAAGATGATGGAGGAAGGGAGGTGGAATAAAAACAAAAGAGGAAGAAAAAAGAAGGTAAGAGTGGAAAGAAAGATAAATAACAGGAAAGAATGGAAAGAAAAGGCAAGAGAAAGGAAGGAAGGAGTGCATGTGAAAAAGTAAGGGAGAGAAAAGAAAAGGAATAAGGAAGAAAAAAAGAGGAAGTGGAAAGAAGAGAAGCACAACAAGGAAGATAAACAACAAAAAATAATAGAAGGAAAGGGCAAGAGGAAGGAACAAAGGAAGATGAGGGATTAAGGGAGATGAAAGAAAAGGGAATAAAAAGAAAAGAGGAAGCGAAAAGAAGAGACGGGCAGAAAGAAAGATGAGTAGCAGAAAAGAATGGAAAGAAAAGGCAAGAGAAAGGAAAGAAGGAAGTGTAGTGGGGGCCCGCTTTGCTGCCCGCTATTTCTGAGGCTTTGCCAAGTGGCCGTCGAGAGTATTACAGGCTTTCTTAGGAAGGGAGAAGTTTACCTGTCAGCCCCTGCAGAGGGGGATTTCTCCCCTCCCCTCAGAGGCGGCTCTCTAATTAGGCAAATTAGGCGGTCGCCTAAGGCCTCGCACTCACAGGGGCCTCGCAACCGCCTAATTTGACACTGACACCAGTGCCGAGATAGAGAATACTGACACCAGCACTTTAAAGCTCTTAATATATGCAATTTATAAAGTTAATGTTTTTATCCCTTGAATTATTTTTCCCATTATGGGCGCGAGTAGGGCCTCATGTCTAGGTTTTGCCTAGGGCCTCACAAAGCCTAGAGCCGCCTCTGCCTCCCCTCCTTATTGTTTGTCTGTTAACAGACTTAATGTAATGTGTGCAGAGACACACACGCACAGAAGATCGGATTACAGTGTGGCTTCTTGTGTTTCTCTGTGCATGAGGGAAGAAAGCCAATAGAATTAACAGTTACAGGAACCAATCAGAGGGACTTTAACCAGCTGCAGGAATAGCTGCAAAGCATTCTGGAATATGAAGTCCCTTTACCAGATGTCCACATAGCTTTGTATGGAGTATGGAACTACAATCCCTTGCATAAGGGTAGGAGAAGAGAGACTCCATCTTGATAGTCTGGGGAGAATGAGGGGTGCTGTCTCTTGGGTCTCTCCGCCGTGCGATCTTAGGTCTCTGGGGCCGTTTGGGACATCCAGCTTGAGAGAGAGGATCCCAAGTGCATGCCCAGGTGCACCTGCACCAACAGAGATGCGTTCCAGTGTGAGGTGACCAGTCACCGTTAGGGAAGCGTGCCTTTCCCAGGAAGTTTGTTTGGGCCTTGATCGATTGCAGGATTGGGTGAGGGGGCTCTTGCTTATTTGCAGGAAAGAAGGACACTGCACAGACTGAGTTATATTGAATCCTGTATACAGACATCATTGCTGGTAGTCATCTTGCTGACACTTGTAGTACCTGCAGGATACAAAGTCATTTAAGTAGAAAGATACCGTATACAGAGGTCATTGGCCTTTCATCCTGCTCTGGAAAATCTTGCATTCTTCACTTAATGATCCGGGACAGTTATGTTATTTGGGCCTACTATCCAGGAATCTAAGTGCACCAACAAGAGTAGCTAGCTGAAGATGCCAAGACATATTTTACTTCAAAGGGACTAAAGTTACTATTGCCATACAGCCTCGCACACACATGTTCAAGGCTCCGTATATGTAGTGGGTTTGTGGAACAGTCTATTTAGAAAGTTAAGATATTGACTGTTGATTTGAATACAGTATTTGTTATTGGGCCTGTGGTGCCAGGGGATACAAGGAGAGGGATCTGACATAGAGAGGGTCAGTCTTCTACTCTCCTCCTGCCTGGACCCATAGAGCCAAACTTGAGTAAAGGTAACCAATCTGGTACAGATTGCCATTTTTATGACTTTATTGTTATTAAAGGGTTGCTCTGCTCTTGGTGTTATTCTAAGGTTCTGAATCCCCTGAAAGCAGCCTAAATGTACTTTTGAGCTATATTGCTCATAACTTCAGTTAATGTTCTTCTATTGTATTCCTTGAACATAGTGCCAATGGTTATTCCACAGAAATACTACAGTAAAGACAGTTTCTGTGTTTTATAATAAGGTGTGTGTTTCCCATTTATCCTTGCACTCAAACTACTGCCAGGTGTGCCAGAGGGGGCTGAGGCTGTTATTGGGGTTGAGAGTAAGGGCTTGTTTACACTTTCTTCAAAACAGGGCGTCAGACACGCTTCGTTAAAGCTCCCATAATACCAGTCAAAGTCCCTGTCACTAAATAAAATGGTTAGCTTACAGTCCTGTTTACACCGTGCGTTGGCTTTGCTTCACTTCAGCTTTGCGTTGAAAATTATACCCCATATAGCTTTAGCCATGCTTCAAAGCCTCTTCAACGCCTCCATAGAAGTCTCTGACAAAGCTTGTTTAAAGCTCGCTTAAAGCACCTGCGGCTTTTCAGAGGCTTTAATTCAGCTTTAGCTTCGCTTTGTTTTGGAGAAATTGCAGGTGTGAGATATCAACAAACACACAGGGCATTGGTCAAGCTTCAACAAAGCGTCAAAAGAGCCTCATCCAAGCACCACCGAAGCCTCATTGAAGCACCACCGTAGCCTCAAAAACACATCATAAAAGCTTGTTGAAGCAATAGGGACTTTAATGTGCGTTGAAGCCAAACAAGTGTAAACGAGCCCTTACGGACTGAACATACTTAAGCGGCTCCTGCAGGGGTAGCGCTACAGAAGGAAGGAAGGAGTGCATGTGAAAAAGTAAGGGAATGAAAAGAAAAGGAATAAGGAAGAAAAATAGAGGATGTGGAAAGAAAAGGACAGCAAGGAAGATAAACAACAAAAAATAATATAAGGAAAGGGCAAGAGGAAGGAAGGAAGGAATATGAGGGAAGAAGGGAGGTGAAAGAAAAGGGAATAAAAAGAAAAGAGGAAGAGAAAAGAAGGTAAGGGCAGAAAGAAAGATAAATAACAGAAAAGAATGGAAAGAAAAGGCAAGAGAAAGGAAGGAAGGAAGGAAGTGATGACACAGCTAACCCAAGAATCTACTGTAGGCAGTTAACTTCCTCATAAACTTAAACATGGCTTTGTACATTTTATTTGTTTTATATTGTATTTTCAGCGAGTGAATATTAGTTATTAATATTATCAGTGTCGCTTTGCTGGCTTTTTAATATTTTATTATTGTACTAAATAATTACACATGTGTAGTTTAGCCACTAAAGGGAACTCTTCAGTGATTTGCTCTGCTTCCTCCTTAGCAACTGTTGTAATACAGAAGCAGTAGAGCACAACCATTGTATTGCACTGCATATGTCATAGAGTGTGCAAGTAATGCGCAAATACAGCTTTCTCACTCTCTGTGTATATATATATATATATTTTTTTTTATTATTTATTTCAGGTACTTATATAGCGCTGTCAATTTACGCAGCACTTTACATATATATTTACATTCACATCAGTCCCTACCCTCAAGGAGCTTACAATCTAAGGTCCCTAACTCACATTCATACATATACTAGGGAGAATTTAGACAGGATCTAATATATATATATATATATATATATATATATATATATATATATATAGCCTCACGTCAGTCAGTACATCAGGTCGGTTAATCCCTGTTCAACTCCGTTAGATCACTGACGTCGGGACACACTCTAACACTGACTTGGGACCTATCGGGAAAGTTCGGAGCCCTGAATTCGACTCTTTACATTTAGACGACCTTCTGTCTCGCTCGACTCTTGGGGATCAGATTGAACGACCTTAAAAGGTCGTCTTTTTACTTTCCCCTAAATATGAGAAAAGAGAAAGAAAATCCACATATATTCTCTCTAGTCGATCTATATTTGTTACCTTACTTATACACGATTACCAAATTTTTGTAAAGGTTTATATGAAAAATTTATGTTTATTTACATATGACATATATATATATATATATATATATATATATATATATATATATATAATCTACAGTCTCTGGGCCTCACGTCAGTCAGTACATCAGGTCGGTTAATCCCTGTTCAACTCCGTTAGATCACTGACGTCGGGACACACTCTAACACTGACTTGGGACCTATCGGGAAAGTTCGGAGCCCTGAATTCGACTCTTTACATTTAGACGACCTTCTGTCTCGCTCGACTCTTGGGGATCAGATTGAACGACCTTAAAAGGTCGTCTTTTTACTTTCCCCTAAATATGAGAAAAGAGAAAGAAAATCCACATATATTCTCTCTAGTCGATCTATATTTGTTACCTTACTTATACACGATTACCAAATTTTTGTAAAGGTTTATATGAAAAATTTATGTTTATTTACATATGACATATATATATATATATATATATATATATATATATA
>BLSH010445410.1:1160907-1174018 GCA_018402905.1 Glandirana rugosa
TGACAAGACGTTTTACACACATAGTGAAATTTAGTTTGGCCTTTAGTCACTTATAGAAATTAACTTTGGCAGTTTGTAACGTGTAGAGAAGACGTGTTAATATTTAAAGTGATACACACATTTTGCAGAACAGTGATATGGGTACTCTGGGCTTATTTATACTTTTTGGGCATAGTTTGAAGATGATTTTAGAACAGTTCTATGGCCTCTAATGTTAATTAATACTTTTCAGACCCATTTTGAAGATGATCTCCATTTTTGCATTTTTATGTTTTTATTTTTTTAAAAATATTTAATGTTATTTCACTGTCCCCATTTCTTTGTAGGGCACTTGTCCCACCCTTACCCACATTTTCCTTCTTTTTGCAGACCTCTAGGACCTTCCTGGGCTTTTTTACAGCATTTTTAAAATTTTTCATTAAAATTACCAGAACCCCGGACCCGAACCCGGACTTTTTTTGAAAAGTCCGGGTCCGGGTCCCGGACACCCCAAAGTTCGGTACGGACCCGAACTTTACAGTCCGGGTTCGCTCAACTCTACTTATTAGTGACCTCTAATTTTGGAGGTTTATAAATTTGAGCACAGAGAATCTCCCAACCCTGATTACAAGGACTCTGGTCCCAAAGCTGTTAAGCCACGGGCAAGGGAGGCTTGAAAAGCAGCAGTATGGAATCAGCACCTGTGTCAGTGAAGCAGAGTGGAGCAGTTGCCAAGCTGTGAACCAGGGTGAACTCTCTAGCAACTGAGGCGCTTGTTGATGAACAACTGTAGCCTGTCCAGCACCCTGAAACACGGAGTAACCCTAACCCCAGTGTGAGACTTAGAGATCGGCGGTGAGACAGTTTTGTGGTTCCATTTATACTTGAACATTGAACTGTTTGCTTTACTTTTTTTGTGTTTCCCTGTTTTGGAGAAACTAAACAAAACCTGTTTTGTTTTTGCATACGGCTACTGGTGATCCCAGCCCAGGCTCACATGTGACTGAGGACATGCTTCCCCTTGCATGCAGCACGGACAACACCTCAATATAGGCAAACTGACTTGAGTTCAAGGATAGCTTTTAATGAATAAAAGGTACCACCTTTTTGAAAAATCGTACATCAGCTCAGCCCTTCTCAATCAGATTTCCTCCAGAGGCTGCTAGGGGTTACTTAAGCAATGAACAATTTCTGGTCGTCAGAGGACAACATTCTTCCACTGACCAATGGTACAGTAGCCCAGGCTTTCTCAACCGGGGTTCCTCCAGAAGTTGCTAGAGGTGCCTTAAGCAATGAGCAATTTCTGCTCTTTATAGGACAAAATTCTTCCACTGACCACAGATGTAATGAATATTTTTCCCGCTGACCATCATGCTAATGTACCATGAGCTGTAGTTAAAGTAATTATTAACAGAGGTTTTCTAAGACCAGAAAGTTATTTCAAGGGTTCCTCAATGTTAAAAACAATGTTGAGAAAGGTTGCACTAGCTGTACACTGTGACATTTTAGGAGTTCATTAATGTAGAAAACCTTCTAAAAGGTCAATTTTAGTACGTGAACCCTTCTGTTACTGTCTTTTAGTTATTCTAGCAAGACTGTTAACATAGTTTTATAATAACATTTAGGTATAGTTCTGCTTTAAGAAAAAAAAATAAGTTGTACTGTATTTTCCCATAGCTTTTTATATTTGCTCTCTAACTCTATTACCGTGCGTGGCCTTGTAACACACATAGCTCTTGAATTTGCTTTCCGAGCCAAATGCCCAAAAGATGACTTCAATTGACACGCTCAGGCAGAAAAGAAGTGTTCATATTTAACCGTATTTTACTTTGTGCTCTCAAACTGTGCTATTTGAGGTGCTTCTATCAACGCCTCTCTTTTTCAATGTAGTCACAAGTTTAAATGCCGGCAGTGCCTTATATTTTCAACCTTCAACAATATCCCAACCTTTGTGTACTATATCAAAACACATTACATAGAGCAAGGTTACATAATGACTGAGAAAGGAATCTAGTTTCCCTTTATTGAAAAATCAATAAATGCCTCAAATGGATACAATCAATATAATCAAAAAAGAGATGGGGGTACCACCCAGAATTGTCTAGTTGGAAAGACAAAAGGAATTGATCCCAAAAGAAATCCCAAAGGGGTAAGACAAGATGAATGGACTATCTTGATACCCATTGATAACACATTTAAAATTACATAAAAAAGAATATGTTTATTAATACAATGACTAAAAACTTTTGTTCAAATACACATACATACACACACATAAATAAAATTACACAAGTTGACAGACTGTTGTGTTAGGATACAGAAATCACAGGTAATATAGCACCCCTGTGATGATGGAAAGCATGGGGGGTGGTGGTTGCTCCTCTACATGTTTTGTGGATTTATCCGCTTCTTCAGGGGGAAAGAGCAAACCATTATCTGAAACAGAGAAGGATATCAATCAAATAAAGTAAAGTAGCACAAATAAGTTGCTTAGCCTCCCAGGGCCAACCATTCTAGTGTATCATTGTGGTAATTATACCTATTATCTGTTACTTCTACTATGCTTTTGAATTTGATTGACATCATGCTCTGTTTTAGATAACGTTTTGCTCTTTCCTCCTGAAGAAGAGCATAAATCCGCAAAACATGTAGAGGAGCAACCACCACCCCCATGTTTTCCATCATCCTAGGGGTGCTATATTACCTGTGACTTCTGTATCCTAACACAATAGCTCTCCTTGGGCTGATAACATGGAACACTGGAGAAATGTCAATAGTGAGAATGTATATTCTTTTCACCAAGCAACATAGAAAAGTGATCTAACTTCTTGCACCCATGATATAACATTTAGACTAGCAAAAGTAAACTTCAAATAGCAAGAGCCAGGAGAAATGTGCTTCCTTGAAAATAAGGTTTTATTTTCAGGAACTGACACTTTTTGAGGAAAGTGACAAGAAGCTTGGGTTATTTGTTTTGCAGGAAACAAATTAAAATGTTTATTTCAATTAAAGCAGAGCTCTAGGGAGGACACTAAATACATTGTTAAAATACTATGGGAACTGTCAGACCTGCCAAAGGATTCCTCATTTTGTTCAGCCAGGGTTGCGATCCAGGTTCTCATGCCAGGTTTAGAGGCCCCATTGTAGTGGCAGCACAGTATGGATCAGAGCCCTGCAGATTGGACAGTTAAAGTGGGGATAAACTCCCAGCTCTGACTTTTATTTATAGGTAAGCCTCTAATAAGGCTTACCTATAGGTACTGTAAATATCTCCTAGACATTCACTGTTTGGGAGATATTTGCTGTACATGCAGACAGTGGCATCACTGGCTCATGCTCTCTGAAGGAATGGCCACACGTGTTGTTCCTGCAGAGTCCTGTGCTGTAAGAGGTGACTCCAGCGAGCATGCGCGGGAATGACGTCATTGTGGCCTCAGCAGCTCACACAGCCGAAGTCTGCGAACCAGGAAGACCAGGTGAAGATGGAAGCCCTCTCAGCGGTGACAGAGCAGCGCTCGAGGGCTTAGTTTTCAGGTAAGTTTCACATAATGTACTAGTATGTGATTCATACTAGCACACTATGGCTTTACTTTGCAGGTTGCCGAAAAGAAAAAAAAAACAACAACACACACACAGCGGTCTACTACTTCTTTAAAGCGGTAGTAAACCCGCCTAAAAAAAAAAAAAAAAAAAGAAAAATCCTGCAAGACAATAGCATAATATTTTAGTATGCATCGCATACTAACATATTATGAAATACTTACCATATAAAGAGGCCCCCAATGCCTGAGTCGGTCAGCACTGAGGGAGCTGACATGATGGTCCTCTTCTTTCTTCCGGGTACGCGGCTCCGGCGCTGTGAGTGGCCAGAGCTGCGTGACGTCACTCCCGGGCATGCGCGCGGGAGCTCTTCGTTCCGGAAGCCAGCTCTGATTTTTGGGCTGCCTCCGCCGGATCATCAGAGCTCATGCGCCGCTAATGTCAGCGGCTGCATGCAGGGCGAATATCTCCTAAACCATGTAGGTTTAGGAGATATTCATTTTACCTACAGGTAAGCCTTATGATAGGCTTACCTGTAGGTAAAAACAGTACTTGGGGGTTTACTACCGCTTTAAAGCTTCCAACAGATACCCAGGAACAATCCAAACAGGTTGATCTTACAGTTTTATTCAACAAGACTAACAAAGCATCTGCTCACCTGAGCCAACTAAACGTATGTCAATTCCTGACTAACAGGGTACTCCAATGGGTTTTTCAAAGCAAACAGACAGCACATGTTCCTTTTTAGTGTGCTATCAGCAGTCAGTCTTTTCACCCAACAGCAGGCTCTGAAAACAGAGCATAAAAGCACTGGTTACCCCAACATTTCATATTCCTGTAATGTGCCTGCTGCACCATGTACTTGTATGAGAAAGTATCATTTTCTCTTTGTATTGCTTCTTTTGTGTGAAATCCCTGGTGTTGCTGCCAGTCCCCTTGCTTTCCTATTAAAACTGACCACACTAAGCAGAAGAACACACCATAGCCAGTTCTCTAGCTATTTTGGGAAATCAGCGTGCTCTCCTGCAATGATCAGATTTGTCTTGACACACCCCCGTTGCACATCCATTCACTGGGGAGCTCAGTGTGCTGCTGGTTCTCCTCCCCGAGCTCTTATCACTTATAAAAAAGGGAAAAAAGTATTTATAATGTTTTATTACATCTATACAAAAATGTTTGCCTTCAATTTCTATTTTAAACTGAATGGGTTGTTTTACGAGTTTAGCGTTTACAGCCACTTTAACCCCCCAGCATCAGCCAACTCATATAAAATGTCCTGTGCACAACTGAGACTAATTAGCTCTACAAAAACTCCTGTCTCCGGGACCTAGTTTAGAGCTTATTAAAGCAGATCATAACTGTATCTGAGCACCACAAACTGAAAATGTTATTTCATTAATTTTTAATATTCAAAGCAAACTCACCCATCCTCCCATGTCTACATATGTTGTTGAGAAATCACTTTGAAAAGCACCCCCTAGCTTTTATAGTTGCGGTCATCTTGGGTAAGGACAGATGAGTCATGTAGCATTTACTTCCTGGAATCCATCTGTCCTTAGCTCAGCCATGCAGGCAGAAGGGTGTGCTTAGCTAAGAAAGCCCCTGCTCCCCTCCTCCAGATGGAAATAGAAAAATGTCCATGAAGACTCCTGGAATGTATGGCATCATTTTGACGTAGACCAGACCCAGGAAGCAACTAAAGAAATATAAAAACAAAAGTAAATATAATATACATTTCTACCTATTTACTAATGCTAGCAGCACAAGGATTACAAATAGCTAATGTTGTGTGAATGTTTAGTCCTGCTTTAAAGGCGAACCAACCTTCCACTGTCACGCACTGAAAGAAGGCAGACTCTTTATCGCAGAGAGAAGAGTTGTCTCTTCTGTAATAAAATACACCTACCTGCCTGCTTGCAGCTTTCTCTGGCGTGTAAACTAAGCTGCACATGTTTAGCTCAATTTACAGTGTCCCCTGTGGGCCACGATGACTGGGCTCCTGTGCTTTCACAGGAGTGACATCATGCTGCTCCAGCCAATGAAGATGATGGAAGACCAGTTCACAGAAGAAGATGCCGGCACTGGTGAGGGATGGGGACTGTTGGAAATAAAGTGAGTTTCTCACCCCTTTTTTTCCACTTAGGTTGGAGAAAACAAAAAGTTGCTTTCTCCATAACAGATGCCACATATACAGTATACACGAGCCACAACCCTACCAGCCTCATATACACTAGCTCTCTGTGGTAAGGGGCACATTATTACCAACAAATGGACCTACAGCGTACACGCACCAGTACATCAGTTGGGTCCCTGGCAACATTAACTTTGACGATGCCATACGACTTTTCCTCCTTTTTCCGTGATTGATCAGCCCTCACAAAATGACACATGAATACTATTTAGAGCAGTAGTACTGTAAAAACCGGGGTGAGGTTCTAACTCTTTCCCACTCCAATTTAAAGTGACTCAATGTGTCACTTACACAAAGTTCCCAAACAAAGTTGTACCTGTAAACAACTTAGTTAGTTTTGGACAAATTAATGCCTTGGCAAAAATCAAACTGGGGCCCTCCTGAATGGAATACTGTTGGCTGTCCAAGATGACCCACTTCAATGGGTACAGAATAATCTACTGTACTCCACTGTGTTATTCATTTAACAATGAATAGACTTTTTGCAAGTGTCCATTGAGACGTGTGAGTATTTTGTACCTTTCAGATTGTGTTAAGCTGGAGGATACAATACTGTAATGTTGGCACATTGTATAATCAGTTTTACATAAGCAAACTAAATGTCATTTTACAATTAAACCTTGCCCCAGAAGGCAATATTGACAGAATAACACAGGAAGTCTTATAGGTGTGTTACATGGCCTATGACTACTGAAACTCTCTCCTCATTGGATTACCTTTACATAGACTATCCTCCTTCAGTTCCTCATGAATGCTGCTGCCAGACTCATCCATCTTACCACTGACATGGGACGTTAAAATCGTGCGGCTTCAAGTGAAGTCGCATTATTTCAAGGTCAGCTTCAGTGTGACAGAAGAATCAGTGTCTACTACTTTGTTTCTTCTCACCCAACAAATTAAATACTAACAACAATTTACAAAGTAATCAGCAACTCTGCCCCCAGCTAAATCACTAACCTAGTCTCAAAATAATAACCAAATTGTTCTCCTTGTTCTCTCCTAGACCTCCTTCTGTCTAGCTCCCTTGTCACCTCCTCCAATGAAAAAAACAAGAAATAAAAACCTGATTTTGACTCAACCACCTCTACTATATATATGGACAGAAATAGAAAAAGATTTTATATATATTGTAAGATTGCGGGGATCAGACTCAAGCGGTGGGTGCGTTTTCAATGACTGCGCCAGTCCAAAACTGTATTTTTTAGGGCATGGTAGCCTACTTTTATCTAAAAGAATGGAAAAGTTCACAAAAGACATCAGTAGCCTATGTAGGGGTTTCCACCATTACTGTAACTTGCACAATCAGAATACTTCAGCATCCTGGCTTACTCTTTTGCCACACGGCTATTTCATGCCTCAAGCCGAAGCCTTAGGCCTACTCCTCAGACCAAAAGACTTCCTTAGAGTCAAACTCTCTCATAGCTTACTCATGATCAGCTCCCTGCTGCTTTCTTACAGACTAAATCTGCCTTCTGCAGACATGCACTCTCTGGCTGCCCCATGCAGCCTCTATAACTCCTGGAGAGGATTGGAGTCCTCCTGACTCCCATGCACAGACGTGCTGTCTGTTGGGTGGAGCCCCGAGTCATAGTCAGGTCAGGCAATATTGCCAAAAGTATTGGGACTCTAAAAAGGAACAGAGGACACACCAGCCTAGCGCATTACCTTTGCGACACTTTAATGTCACAAGAAGTTTAAAATATACTCACAAACAAGTGATAAAACTGAGCAAGATATAGAGTCCACCATTTGTTCCATCCAGCAAGACCCGCCAGCCAATAACAGTTGTGAAATGAAAAGTCCAAAAGAAAGCTGACGCGTTTAGAGGGGTGTCCCCTCTTCTTCAGAGCTCATCCATGTCTTTATGGACCTTGCTTTGGGCACTGGTGCGCAGTCATGTTGGAACAGGAAGGGGTCATCCCCAAGCTGTTCCCACAAAGTTGGGAGCATGAAGTTGTCCAAAATGTCTTGGTATGCTGCCACCTTAAGAGTTCCCTTCACTGGAACTAGAGTCTCCCATCTGATAGTAACGCTGTGAATTGTGGGCAGGAAGATCTCCGCCGCCCTCTCTCCACCCACACTCCGGGGACCTTTGGGGGAGCTCCTCTAAGTGACCCACCCACCTGGGTGCCGGAGAGCCCATCTTCTCCATCTCTGTCCCCGATCAGCATCCCTCTAATCCCCGGAGCTCACCCTCCTGGAACAAGTTTGCATCACAGTCAAGAAGTCGCTAATCGTTCGTTTTGTGGCAGCCCAACAATAAGAAAAACACGTTTCCTTGCCTAAGCATTTTCCTGTGGCGCATCTAAAAGAATTTGCCCATCAGTGTTCATGTCATGGGGACAAAAAGAGTGCAGCAGCTGTGAGGAGGAGGAGGGGGCGTTCAGTGAAGTTCATAACGGAATCCGCACTGTCACCAGGGACCATAAACAAACAGGTGTTAGCATCCTTTGTGATAACAGCTTCAGGATGGATGTAATCAGACAAAGGAGTGGATCAAAGCAATCACTTTGAAAGACTGGTGTAAGGAGATCGATCTAGTAGTGGAAGGGACAAGATCTGACTAGGGATTATGCCCGCAGAGGCTATCTGCCCGCGCTTGTGACCATACCTAATGATAGGTGGTCATTGCGCTCCGGTAAGGACCCTCAGATATAGTGTGGCGTGGGTGTCCTCACGGCCCCCCCCCCTCCCTCTTTTTCCTCTTCAACACCTGGTGGAAGGATCCCTACTGTGCCTCTTGAGGATACAAGGACTTTTTTATCTGCTCACTTGAACTTACTCACAACTCCTTTTTTATCAGCTATTGCGAGCACATCAATTTGTATTTGCACTTTTTTGCACTTTATGCCACAGAGGACCTATTTCAATATTGGTATTGTTATGCACGTATGGGTGTTTATATCAACTCATATTGAGTACATATCAATTTTCTATTTTCTATTGTTTATATTACCGAGAATCTGTTCTAAATCAACTGTATTGTTTATGAATTTATAGCTACTTGTACATTACTCACATGTGATATTTACGGTGTTCACACTATTTGTATTCACTCTACAGACAGGTCCCCTTCAATGAATTTGTGTTTAGCGCAATCTTTATATATATATATATATATATATATATATATATATATAGTACTGGAACTAATAGGCCAAGCCCAAACCCTGAATAGCAACCCCACACCATATTCCCCCCCTCCACCAAATGATTTGGACCAGTGCACCAAAGCAAGGTCCATGTGTGTGTAATGGCAGGTGTCCCAATACTTTTGCCAATCTAGTGTATATATGTGTATATATTATGAGCAATTAGCTCAGTAGCGGGGTGTGCAGCAGCCCCTGGATGGGTCACAGCACAGTGAAGTAGGCACGGACAGACAGCAGGGTCTTTGTGAAGGCAAAAACTGTGGTTTATTTACACGTCTGTGGTTACAAAGTGCAGGCATCAAAACAGGTAAAATAAAACAAAACAGAAACCATTCACCGTTAAGTGTTTCTTCAGAGCCTGTGGGTTCTACTAAGGAATCCTCTAAGGGTGAGTATTCTCCTGAGTTTCCCTTGTCAGTATTAGCAGGGGAAACCACAGGGCCTAGGGAAGAGCCTGCAACCTCAGAAAAGGAACAGCGACCCCTAGTGTTTGATGATCTAGAGGTACACAGAGAAAGTTTTGCCACTGAACAGTTGAAGGACCCCACATTACTAAGGGCTCGGGAGAATGTAGTGAAAATAGATGGGGAATTAGTTAACCCTGACAAGAGGATTGCCCTCCCTTACTTCATCATGGAAAAGGACCTGTTATACCGAGTGCCACAGAGGGTAGAGGAAACCATTGAGCCCAAAGGCGGTGCCCAAACCTTACCGCAAGTTGGTCTTAGAACTGGTCCATGAGAACATTCTTGGGGGACATTTAGGAGCTGAAAAGACCCAGGAAAAAAATCACCCAGAGGTTCTATTGGCCTGGGATCAGTAAGAAAGTGGAAATGTACTGTCCAGTGCGTCAGATTTCTGCACCCATGCCACATTTCCGCAGGCCTTTGGTACCCCTGCCCCTTCATTGATGTACCTTTTGAGAGGATCGCCATGGATTTGGTTGGTCCCTTGCTGAAGTCCGTTAGACAGATAGTAGGGGGGGCATTAGTCCAGTGTATTGTTCTTTAGGCCAAATTTATTTTCCGCTGTTCTTCCAAACGTGGTCAAAACATCTCTGGGTCATCATCCACAGTCATTTTTGGCAACAGGTGGCTTACCTGAAAAGTCAGTATGTTACCGGCATGACTCCCAGTCTCTGTCTGCTGCCTCTGCTGAAGCTGTTTGATGATGACCTCAATGTGCTACTGGTGTCTCTGTTCCTGCAGTGTCAGCAATTCCCTATGGTGGGCCTCCGCCTGTTATAGGGCTTGCTGCTGGGCTGCTATGCTCTGTTGGTGAGCTTGCAATGCTCTGCTGGTGAGCCTTTTGTTGGGCTGCAAGCCTCTGTTGATTTGCATTTGCCAGAGCCAGCTGTTTCAGTATTTCCTCCATGCTGGCCTTACTTTACCTGCCTGCAATCCTCCACCATCTGTGAACGATTAGCTCAGTAGTGGGGTGTGCAGCAACCCCTGGATGGGTCACAGCACAGTGAAGTAGGCACGGATGGACAGCAGGGTCTTTGTGAAAGCAAATACTGTTGTTCATTTACACATCTGTGGTTACAAAGTGCAGGCATCAAAACAGGTAAAACAAAACAGA
Source organism: Glandirana rugosa (assembly GCA_018402905.1). Taxonomy (NCBI): domain Eukaryota; kingdom Metazoa; phylum Chordata; class Amphibia; order Anura; family Ranidae; genus Glandirana; species Glandirana rugosa. The sequence continues at coordinate 1,171,351 of BLSH010445410.1, forward strand.
AAATAGACCCTTGCCACTTTGGGTCTCTAACTACAAAGACACAGGAACCTGACTACTTGTTCTGCCACAGCCTACCGCTGCCCAGACAGTTGGCGGTCACACAGAAATAAACAGAGGCTTTTAGTCACACGGACTTAATCAATTAATTAATTCAGAGGTATTGCTGCTCCCCAGTCTGCAATGCACAGAGAGTTGGTTTGAGGGTGGATATCCTTGTTGAAGCAACCTGGGAGTTTTATAGAGCCCTGAGTGCTTTATCTGTTACACCTGAGCTTGTTAACCCTCATTGAGCCCAAACAGGTTCACTACACAGCACAAACACAAAAGCAATCAGTGTACAGCATAAATCTGGGACAAATATATCTCCCATCCTGGAAAAAACCCATAGACTTTTCTGGCTTTCTGTCACAATATCCACCGCAAGTGAGAGTTCCCAGATAATGACCACCTCCTCCCATGCTCACCTCCAGGGCTTCTCCTGAACCTCTCCCATATTATGGAATGCCCCACGATCTCCTACTCTATCCACTCTATCCGATCCCTGAAAACCCTTCTCTTCAGAGAAGCCTATCCAGCCTCCACCTAACTACTGTACTTTTATTTTTTCCATAGTTATTACCTTTTGTATCATCTGACCCTCCCTCTTAGATTTTAAGCTCTAATGAGCAGGGCCTGCTGATTCCTCCTGTATTGAATTGCATTGTAACTGACTACCCTCATGTTGTAAAGCTCTGCACAAATTGTTGGGGCTTTATAAATCCTGTATTATAATAAGAAGAACAATAATTCACTTTATTATATTAAATAAAAAGCTTTGTTCAGGAACCTTGAGTATATTGATAGATCTGCTTTAAAAAGAAAAATGTTTAAGCTTTTAAAAATTTCATTTTTAAAGAAGTATACCATTCAGTACATTATTTTAGTTATGTTTTCACTGCTAGAAATTATTTTTTTTGTCATAATTTAATCTATTTATTTTTTAACCTGACCTATGAGTCACAACTGGCTTGTTTGGACATTTTGTACATTCTGAGAAATAAGGATTTTACAATTTCTGTAAAATGTTTCATACTACAAATTGGATATCATTTCCTGCTTAAGTCGAGTAGAGACTACATAGTTAACTAACTTGTTCATTAAGTTCCTCTTTGATCTTTTACCACGGGTAGGTCTGAAATTTCTTTGCACACATTTTTTTCAACTTTCTATTTTAGACCGGTGTCCTTTTGGGATTGGTTTACAGCACTGGTGATCTTGGATGTTGCATATTTCGAAATACATTAGGAGTTAAATATTTTCCATTTTCCTTACATAAATCGTGGATTGGATTTTGTACAGGACTGAAATGTAGATGTAGCACCCTTGCCTTAAACCAGTGGTTCTCAACTCCGGTCCTCGGCCCCCCCCCCAACAGGTCAGATTTTAAGTATTACCTTGTGGAGATGCAGACTAGAATACTGCAATCACTGAGCAGTAAAATTCTATCACCTGTGATGTATTTCAGTTATCCTGCAAACCTGGCCTGTTGGGGGGGCCCGAGGACCGGAGTTGAGAACCACTGCCTTAAACAGAGCCTACTGGTAAATTTAGCTGGGCTAGGCTGTAACCATCCTGGCTGATTTGCAGTCTTTATAATTAGAGTTGAGCGAATCCGAACTGTAAAGTACGGGTTCGTACCGGACTTTAGGGTGTCCGTGTCCCGAACCCGGACGTTTGAGAAAAGGTCCGGGTTCGGGGTTCACTCGTTTGCCCTTAGAAGCCATCACAGCCATGCCTACTAATGGCATGGCTGTGATTGGCTAGTGCATCATGTGACCCAGCGTCTATATAAGCTGGAGTCACGTAGTGCTGCATGTCACATCATCTCATGCTAGTGTAGGGAGAGGATCCTGCTGCTGGTGTGAGGGACAGATTAGCTTTAGAAAATCTGTTAAAAACAGCGATTTGTTGGTGGGTGCTAGAGGAGATTTTTGTTTGCTAAGCAAAGTGCCTCATATAAAACCTAAGCAATTTTTCTGTTTGTTAGGTGGGCGTTTGCAGCCATTTTTGCAAGTGCAGTGCAGGGACACTACTTTAATCGTGTTCTGTTAGTTCAGTTGATAACATTTTGGCATAGTTAAATTCTGCTTTTAAATTGCAGTTAGACAAATTTAAACATTTTTTTTTTTTGTGCAAAATATTACATTTGCGGCCAGCGGGGCATTTCTTGCACAACATTAAAAAGTGCGTCTACATTGCTGGTTTAAAAAAAAAAAAAATATTCTAAATACTACATTTGCGGCCAGTGGTGCATTTCTTGCACAAAAATAAAAAGTGTGTCTACATTGCTGGTTTAAAAAAAAAAGGTTACATCTGCGTGAAAAATTACAACACGTTCTTTACGGGGCGACCGGCGTTTACATTATAAAACGTGTTTTTTTTTTTTACAAATTTAAACAGATTGACGTTAAATTTTCGTCTTAAATTGATACGGTTTTACAATAGTTGACTTGATTGTCTTGTGCTAATTTCATCACAGGGACGTGACGTGAACGTTTTTACCGACGTTTGCGGGTGGATTGTTTGTCTTTTTAACGAATCCAAAATATACTCCGTGAAACGAATCGTTTGTTTTTAGAGGAGATCGTGGGTGGTTGTTTAGCGACAAAAATTGTCTAAAAGATTTCGA
>BLSH010445410.1:1185168-1206686 GCA_018402905.1 Glandirana rugosa
TAGGCACAGGCATAGGTCACACCTCCTTAGGTACTGGCGGAGTTATCTCCATCCATTATGACGTAATAATGTTTGGAACATACGAAGTCACCTCCCCCTTGGAGTCTAACGCCGTCTTCCCTGACGACCCTGACAACCCTGACGTATAAGCCCTCATCTTATATTTCGACCGAGACTAAATCCTAATTATGTACGTCCCGCGAATCTTCAGGATCTTCCCCCTGTCTCTGTTTTGCATAACGTCCAGAATGCTGTACTCTGGGTCCCTGTCTGTGGGAGATATACGTATCTATTGTCCTCCTTACAATTGATACTTTCACACCTTGTTCGCGGCGGTGATATGTATTTATTGGACGTACATAGCCGTATATGTGGTGACGGCGGTAATGGCGGTCACGGCGGATGTGTCGATTCCTACGATGTCGTCGGTTACGTCAGATGTGTATATGCCGATACATGCAGGTTATTTATGTATAGTGGCGGCGCTTGTTCCACACTTTCATAGTTAACATTCCTCCTGTTATCTATGCATATAGAGGGTGTCTGTCCCTGGGTCTCATGTCGTAAGACCTGCAATACGTTTTGTCTCTGTCCCCCTTCTAGGACTTCTAAGCGCCCTGCATGTATTAATCCTAAATCAGAGCCAGCTTTATATTCTACTCCCGAATATGCAGTCCCAACAGTCCCAGCAGTCCCTTCTGCCGCAATCTGAGGTTCCCCCTCCACTGAAGCATACAAGGTTTGTATTAATGCAGTATTACCTACCTCTATTGAGGCGGTCATGGATTCCTCCACACTGGATACGGACACGGATACGGTCCCGGGTACGGTTAGGGGCAGGGCAGGTACAGCAGTTACTGCAGCTCTCAAGTCCACTCCTTGCTTTCTCAGGTCTCTTGACTCTCTCAGCTCTCCCTCCATCGTATACTCCTGCATCGGTACGGTGGGCATCGGCACCTGCCTTGTAGTGCAGACTCCTCCAGCTCCTCCAGCTTCCATTGCCTTACACTCTGCTATGCTGTGTGTTGCCGTCAGTGCCGACACTGCACGCTCTGGAGAGGTCTCCATAGGTGGAGGAGTTGACTTCAGCCGCTCCTGATCACTGATACCGGTCAGCGTCGCAGGAGTAGGAGAGGGAGGAGAGAGGAGAGATCGCTGCGGGGATTGCCGCGAGTTGTTAACCTCGGTCCGCACTGCAAAAAAATTAGCGAGGGCTGCGCTGCGAGTAACCGTTCCGATACTTGGCGGCTGCTTCTTCTGCCCTTTCCTGGAGCCTTTTGGCATGCTTTAGGTCCCGTATCACTCCTTGTGTCCTCCTTCTTCTGTTTGCCTTGCGCTGTCTTGTGCTGTCTTGTGCTACGGTATGTTCAGGGCGGCTGTCTTGGATCTAAACACCAAGCCCTAAAGCCCTAAAGATCTGCCGAGATAGCCGAAGCCTGGATGGAGCTCCCACTGGAGCCTCACTCACTCACTCTCTCCGCCATTGCAGAGCCACGCTTTTTTAAGTACCTTTTTACTGTATCCTCTTTCACGTAGCCGCCAAAACAGGGACTTGGCTTCCAATTCAAAATCCCCGTCCCTGGTACAATTCCTTCTCAGACTCAAGTATTGGCTGTAAGGAATGCTGCGTACCAGGGAACAGGGATGTGCACTGCTATAGTGCAGAATTGTGTTCCCTTCTGTACTTTTCCCATAGAGGGACGAGTGTATAATTCCCTCTGGGCTGATATGTAGTTGCAAATCCAAAAATTAAATCTTATGTGTATCCGATTGCATTGTGAATTTCAAGTTAAAGTCGTTGTTGGAGATATGTACCATAAACTCCGCCAACTCCTCTATAGTGCCTGTCCAGACGACCAAAACGTCAGCTATGTACCTCCGCCACAACAAAATATGGCGGAGATACACAGACGAGGCCTCGTCAGAAAACAGTTTCCTTTCCCATCCCCCCAGGTACAGGTTGGCATACGATGGGGCACAAGATGTCCCCATTGCAAGCCCCTGCACCTGGAGGTAATAGGATCCATTGAAAACAAAGGAATTACATGTAAGTACATGTTGTAATAGCTGCAAAATGAACTCGTTTAGAGGCCAAGCATTCCAGTCTACCTCCCCCAGGAAGGTGGATATAACCTCCACCCCCTGGAGTAGTGAATACTGGAATGCAGGGCCTCAATGTCTATAGCCACAAGGTAGGCCCCAGGAGGTACTGTCATGCCCTCGATTACTTTTAAGAGCTCCAAGGTATCTTTAAGATATGACGGTAGTCTCTTAACATGCGGTCTTAATTGGCTGTCAATATATTGACTCGCCTTTTCAGTGTGACAGCCTATGCCCGAGACAATTGGACGTCCCGGAGGTCTATTGAGGCTTTTATGCACTTTAGGAAGGGCATAGAAGGTGGGAGTTATTGGCCAGTGGACCTGTGAAAATTCGAATAGGTCTTTGTCAATCAACCCTTTATTGTATGCTCGAGCAATCATACTTTGGTACTGAGATCGATGAGTGTGTATTACCTCCTCATCGATCCGTTGATACCAATCCTTATTGGTCAGAATAGCATCGCACATCTCTATGTATTGTTCCCGGTCCATGACGACCCCATTGCCCCCCTTGTCAGAGGGTTTGATGACAGTGTGGTCGTCATGGGTCAGGTTAATGCAGGCTTCTTGTTGTTCTCTGGTAAGGTTACCGGAAGTCGGCATGCTCGGGTTTGGGAGCCGGCTGACTTCCTTCACCATTTGCTTCAAAAACGCCCATATGGCTGGACAAGTCTGTAATTTGGGGAACTTGTGTGACTTGGCTTTGAACCTAATCGGATCAGGAGGTACCTCGTCTCCCTCCTCGTCAGATGAGGAGGAGGAGGACGAGGCGGCCCCCGTCCGTTCACTTTCCTCTAACAATTGCATGAGTGTTTTGAGTGTCCTGAAGTCTTGAAGCTTCCATCTCTTATAGAGATCTTCATCTCTAGGCGTGGTGTAAGCTCCCTCCTTATCAAATATGTATTTGAAAGTGAGGTCCCTAGCAAAGAGACGGAGATCTTTGACCAATTTGAATTTGTCCATGCGTTGGGATGGGCAGAAACTTAGGCCCAGTTGCAGGACCTCCTGTTCGGCTGCTGACAGCTGATGGGAAAAAAGGTTGATTATGTCTAAGGATTTTCTGATTGTAGTTGTTTGACTACAAAGGGGTCTATCTTCCCCCTTTTCATGCTGGGTAAGGGGGTTTGGGGGGTAGTGGAGGTCTCCCTAAAGGGGATGAATTGCTATGCGTCTTATTTTGATTCTTTGGGATAGCCCCTAGGTTTTTGCTGGTTTCTCTGGGCTCCCTCCCTCCTTCTTCTCTAGACATAGTAGCCCCCATCTTAAGCTGCGGTTTCCAAAGCAAGCAAAATCCTTTCTTGTATTAAGAGTGGTATGGACTTCAGAGATAGAGACATTATTTTGCCCCTGTACAAATCATTAGTAAGACCTCATCTGGAATATGCAGTTCAGTTTTGGGCACCAGTTCTCAAAAAGGATATCGGGGAACTGGAGAAAGTGGAGAGAAGGGCAACCAAACTAATAAGAGGCATGGAGGAGCTCAGCTATAAGGAAAGATTAGAGGATCTGAATTTATTCTCTCTTATATTTTAATTAGTGCTCACCCTTCCTTTATTGGCATCAGCAGCAACAGCAGTTTATTTTAGTATAGAGCCCCGCTGCATATGATCCTTCCTAAATTGATGTATGCCTCTCTTGCAGATATTGAGCTTGGATTAAGAAAATAAACTGCTGTTGCTGCTGAGGGATAATCTGATGCCCATCCAGACCATGGAGGGTGGACCTGGCACCACCTGCCTATAAAATGGGAGGGAAGTTAGGGTCTTTGTCCCTGACAACTTGGACATGCACGGTGCGATCCTGCTGACGATACCAATAAAGGAAGGGTGAGCACTAATTAAAATATAAGGCAATGTCATTATGTGATGCACTGACAATGTATGAACACTTATTGATATATTGTGCTTTGATTGATAGACAAGAATGGGAAAAGGGGAATAAATCCTGAAGAAGCAATAAATATTGCGAAACGTTGATCATTATTCCACCTTCAATTACTTCCTATGTATCATGGAATGTACAGATACGCACACTGTATAATGTGTATGGTCTTTGTTCACAACCTTTTTTTTTTTTAAAAATATGGTCTTAAACATGCAATAAATAAAGAATTCATTTTAATTATTGTAGTCTGTGCTCACTTAGACCTAATACCAATCCATTAAAGTCCTATGTAATTTTTCCCTTTTGGATGACTTTGTTCATCCATGCTTTGCATCGGAATTGTGGGGAAAAAAGGATTTCGTTTAGGCACAACGTTGCACGACCGCACAATTGTCAGTTAAAGCGACGCAGTGCCGAATCGCAAAAAGTGCTCTGGTCCTAAAGGGGGAAATCCTTCAGGGGCTGAAGTGGTTAAAAAAAAAAATAGGGTTACATAGTACATTTGCAACTTGCTGTGCATTTCTTGCACAAAATTAAAAAGTGCGTTTACATTGCCGGTTTAAAAAATAATATAAATTTGTGCTAAATAGTACATTTGCGTCCAGAATGAGGAGAGCGTCAAATAAGGGACGTGGTCGTGGTGCTGCTGGTGCTGCTGGTGTTGGTGGTGTTGGTGAAGCTTCTGTTACAAGAAGAGGACGTGGTCGATCTGTGCCAGCTACACGCACAAGTGAAACACCTGCCTCAGGTGCGAGTAGCCGACAGAACCTTCAACATTATATGGTAGGCCCGAATGCCGCTCAATGAATGGTGAGGCCAGAACAAGTACAGGCGATAGTAGATTGGGTGGTTGACAATGCCTTCAGTTCCTTCACATTGTCTCCCACCCGGTCCCTTGCTGAAAGCTCAGAGTTGGCACCTGAACCCCATGGCCATCTGTCTTTCACCTCAGCCCCTTGTAAATCAGCCAAGTAGTCTGAGCCCCAAGTCATGCAGCAGTCTCTTATGCTTTTTGATGACTCTGCTGGTGTGCTTTCCGTGGGCCATCCTCATAGCCCTGCCCCAGAAGTGGAAGACATTGAGTGCACTGATGCCCAACCACTTCTGTTTCAGGATGAGGACATGGAAACACCACCGCATCACGTCTCTGATGATGACGAAACACAGATGCCAACTGCTGCAGCTTTCCTCAGTGTGTAGACTGACAAGGAGGGCAGTGGTAAAAGAGTGGGTGGAAGATGATGTGGAGGATGATGAGGTCCTAGACCCCACATGGAATGAAGGTCATGTGAGTGACGTGTGGAGTTTGGAGGAAGTGGTGGTGGTCGCACAGAGGCACCAGCACAGCAAAAGAGGAAGCAGGTTGCAAAAGCGGAGCGACTGTCCCCTAGACAGTACGCCTGCTACTACCTTCCGCACCCAGACACCTAGCACACCAAAGGCAGCTCAAAGGAGTTCCCTGCCATGGCAGTTCTTCAGACAATGTGCTGACTACAGGACACGAGTGGTTTGCAGGCTGTGCAATCAGAGCCTGAAGCGAGGCATAAATGTTCTGAGCACAACCTGCATGACCAGGCATCTACATGCAAAGCACGAGCTGCAGTGGAATAAGTACCTCAAAATCCAAGAAAGGTCTCGGCTTCCTCCTGCTTCCTCTTCTGCTGCTGCCTCGGCCTCTTCCTCCACCTCTACAGTGCCAGTGTCACCTGCCACCCAACAAACAGACGATGTGACAGCAACGCCACCATGTCCGCTACCGTCTCCAAGCATTTCCACACGGTCCCATGGAAGCTTACAGCTGTCCATCTCCCAAACACTTAAGAGAAAGAGGAAGTACCTCCCTACCCACTCGCGATCCCTGGCCCTGAATGCCAGCATTTCAAAATTCCTGGCCTTTGAAATGCTGTCATTCCGTCTGGTGGACACGGACAGTTTTAAAAACCTGATGGCGGTGGCTGTCCCACAGTACATGGTTCCCAGCCGCCACTACTTTTCCAGACGAGCCATCCCTTCCCTGCGCAAACAAGTTGGGGACAAGATCAAGTGTGCACTGCACAACGCCATCTGTGGCAAGGTCCACATAACCACTAATACGTGGACCTGTAAGCACGGGCAGGGATGCTATATCTCGCTAACTGCATACTGGGCAAATGTAGTGGCGGGTGGGCCTGAGGAGGATAACAGTTTGGCCCATGTCCTTCCGCCACCGAGGATTGCAGGGCATTTCTCTTTGCCTCCTGTTGCCTCCTCCTCTTACTCCGCTTCCTCTACCACCCCCTCATCCGGTCAGCATAACACCTTCACCACCAACTTCAGCAAATCCAGGTGGAAACAACAGCAGGCTGTTTTAAAACTGATATGTTTGGGTGATAAACCCCACACTGCGCAGGAGCTGTGGACGGGCATTGAACAACAGACCGATGAGTTGTTGTTGCCACTGAGCCTCTAGCCCGGCCTGGTGGTGTGCAATAATGGGCGAAATCTCGTAGCAGCTCTGGGCCTAGCCAGTTTGACGCACATCCCTTGCCTGGCGTATGTGCTGAATTTGGTCGTGCAGAAATTTCTAAAAAACTACCCAGATATGTCAGAGCTGCTTCAGAAAGTGTGGGCCGTCTGTGCGCGCTTTCGGCGTTCTCACCCTGCTGCTGCTCGCCTGTCTGTGCTGCAGCGGAACTTCGGCCTTTCCGCTCCCCGCCTCCTATGCAACATGCCCACAAGGTGGAACTCCACCTTGCACATGCTGAAAAGTCTGTGCGAGCAGCAGCAGGCAATAGTGGGGTTTCAGCTGCAGCACGCACAGGTCAGTCGCTCTGCGGAACAGCACCACTTCACCACCAACGAGTGGGCCTCCATGTGAGACCTGTGTACCATATTGCGGTGTTTCAAGTACTCCACTAACATGGCCAGTGCCGATGACGCTGTTCTGAGCGTTACTATCCCACTTCTATGTCTCCTTGAAAAAACAGTTCAGGCGATGATGGAAGAGGATGTGGCACAGGAGGAAGAGGAGGAGGAAGAGGGGTCATTTCCATGGTTATCAGGCCAGTCATTCACAAGTGGCTCAGAGGGTGGGTTCCTGCACCAGCATAGGCCAGTTAAAAACTTTCAAGCCAGGGCACAGTTCTGGAGGATGAGGAGGACGAGGATGATGGTGAGGAGGAGGAGGAGGAGGAACCGTGTTCACAGCAGGGTGGCACCCACTGCAGCTCGTGGGCATCACTGGAGCAGGCTGGGGGGTTACGGAGGACACAGATGATACACCTCCCACAGAGGACAGCTTGTCTTTGCCTCTGAGCAGCCTGGCACACATGAGTGACTACATGCTGCAGTGCCTGTGCAAAGACAGCCGTGTTGCCCACATTGTAACTTACTTGCTGATTACTGGGTGACCACCCTGCTGGATCCCCGTTACAAGGACAACGTGCCGTCCTTAATTCCCTCACTGGAGCGTGATCAGAAGATGCGCTACTACTAGCGCACTCTGGTAGACGCACTGCTGAGGGCATTCCCAAATGACACTGGGGGCTCAGTGGAAGCACAAGGTGAAGGCAGAGGAGGAGGAAGAGGTCGCCAACGCAGCTGTGGCACCGCTAGCACCTCAGAAGGCAGGGTTAGCATGGCCAAAATGTGGAAAAGCTTTGTCAGCAGCACGCCACAACAAACAGCACCATCAGCTGATAGGCAACGTCTTAGCAGGAGGCAGCATTTCAGCAACATGGTAGAATAGTATGTGTGCACACGCCTACACGTACTGACTGATGAGTCTGCCCCATTCAACTTCTGGGTCTCCAATTTGGGCACACAGCCTGAGCTTGCCCTTTATGCCTTTGAGGCGCTGGCCTGCCCTGCAGCCAGTGTATTGTCTGAATGTGTGTTTAGCACGGCAGGGGGCGTTATCACAGACAAGCGGAGCCGCTTGTCCACATCCAACGTGGACAAGCTTACCTTTATTAAAATGAACCAGGCATGGATCCCACAAGACTTGTCTGTATCTTGTGCAGAATAGACATTTATACCGGCCTCACACAGCCATTGGTATACTTAAGTGAACTTAGTCTTTTTTTGAGGCCTCCTCAACCTCCTACTCCACATCCACCTCCTCCTCCATGATTTTAAGTTATTTCCCTATCCACATTTGTTTGCAGGGCACTTGTCCTACCCTTACACCAATTTTGCTTCCTTTTGCAGCCCTCTAGCCCTTTCCAGGACTTTTTTAGAGCCATTTTAGTGCCCAAAGGTTCAGGTCACCATTGACTTCAATGGGGTTCGGGGTCAAGTTCGAGGCCCAACTTAAACATTTTCACGAAGTTCGGCCGAACCCGCCAAACCCGAACATCCAGGTGTCCGCGTGACTCTATTTATGATGATATAGTTTTTCTCCTAAGAATGGTTTAACTGTGGTTCCTCCCTTCTATCAGTAGGTGGCACTGTTACCTTTAGCATTAGTATGATGAGTAGCAGTGAGACTGAGTTATGAATATGCATATCTCTTTCAGCCAATAAGCAGGAGTTTCAGGCCACTGAGCAAGCTGGGAGAGATTATATATTTGGAGAAAATTAGGTCATTGGGGTTCTCCCACCCAGACTTCGGTCTGGTGTGGAAGTGTGAGAAACAGCTGCATTGGGTGAGACCTAAAGTCCAAGGCCTGGCCATGTGCTTGAGGCTCTGCCAGAGAGACTGTTTGTTGCTTGGGGGCATTGGAGAGGTTCTGCCGGACAGAAAGAGAGCCTATTTTTGCCTGGAGGGATGAGGAAAAGGATGGAGTTACTCCTCATGAGCCAGGGACTGTGGAGAGGCTGGGAAAGCATCAAGAGGGACTTATGGTTGCTTTAGGAGACAGATATTGCTACGCAGGTACAGAACATTGGATGCAGGCCTAAGGCCCCTGTTCTGTATTGCTGTTTACCTGGCTGTTTTGTTTTCAGAGTCTGCTGACCTGTCTGCCTACTGTCCCAGGGTGTCCTGTGCCCTAACCCTCTCTCCCTACATTTTGCTGTTGTGAGTAATAAACTCACTTGTGTTCATCCTAAAAATGACTGGCACTCATCTTTTCTGCAAATATCCACACCCACCATGCTGAAGAACCAGCACCCTGAGGGGAAATATCAGCCCTCCCTGATGCAGGGGGGTTAGAGGGGCGCTAGATAGACAAAAAAACCCTCATTCTTGAAATCTTCATCACCAGCAATGGAACACAGTCACAGAAATCTGAAAATCATAATAAATCTTAGACTATTCATGGGAAGGTATAACTTATTCTCTATTATCAAGACGTTAGAAGGTAATGACATTATCCTTCCAACAAGATTCTGGGAATGCCAAGTATTCCAAATATTATGAGAAGATGCTCCTGCACTGCACTGTATCTTTCCTCATGAGATTTGTAATCTTCAGTGTTCCCAAGAACTTATTGGAAAGATCATGGAGTGGCCCTTGCTGGGGTGCCATGAGCACAAACTGGTGAGTATATTTTGTAACTGACACCATGAAGACCAAAGCAACATCCACAGACCAGAATTGGATGTTATGATGCCAAGGGAAAGTCCACTGTTAGAACATGGGGGAATGTCATCTGCCAGGGTGGCAAGGTGGGGGAAAGGTGAGAATTTCTCCACACTTCTGGTCACAGGTAGAACATGAAATGATGGAAAATTACAGCAGTTACAACAGAAACAAATTTCATTTTCTAGTAGAGTGAGGAAGGTTTAGAACCTCTGTCAAAATCCTAATGCTGTTTGTGTCCCCATGAGGGAGATTTCCTCTCACTTCCTGTTAAGGTGATGGGTATCAGAGCAGAAATTAGATATGTGAGATTTGTATAGTTACAAAATTTGAACTAAATTTTCCTTATTCGTACATTCAGATGTTTTTGAACCTCCGAATCACAATAGTAACGAATTCCAATTAATCCAAAATAAAGTGTAACGAAACAACAAATTAATTTGTATTCATTTCATTCGGACCTTTTGTGAATGTCTGAAGCATCCAAAATAATGTAACACAAGAAATTATTCAAATTGATTTGGATCCATTTCATTTTTATGTTGCTTTAACATTTTTCATTTTTAAAAAAATGCACGACATATGAAATGAAAAAATATTGCAATGAATACAGTAAGCTATAAAAGTGAACTAAGATGATGATAACTACTTATTGTGTTAGGGTTGGATTGAGGTGGATCCATCAGACTCTCTGAATCATAATGTAGTGCCTGCCCCGATTCTCCTGGAGCCTGATGGTGACTCTCAGAGGCTGGGAGGGTTACACACTCCTCAGGGTGTTGGGGATGGTGTGTGATGAGCAGGAAAATAAGTTGAGTGCCAGTCATTTTTATGCTTTAAACAAGAGAAAGTTTATTTCTCAAACAAGAAAAATGTGAGAGAGAGGGGAATAGGGCACAGGACACCCTTAGTAACGATCAACAAATAGGCAGACTCCCTAGACAAAAAATTGGTGTGATAAGGCAGACAGCAGTACAGGAAAAAGAGCCTTTAAGCTGAACCAGCACATCTCTACTTGGTAGAACAGGCTGTCTCCTCTAGTAACTGAACTTTACTCACAGCTTCCTGTACCTGGATTCCCTTGGATGTGTTATCTCCTGATGTCCTCCCATACACTTCATAGCCTCCAGCTCATGAAGAGTCCCCTCTGGTGCTTCCTCAGAACTCCATCCCTCTCAGAATCATTTCCAGATCTGTGGCAGGCTTTCCTCAATAGAACTTGAAACCCCGGATAGGACTCGGACAGGCATAGCAACCAGCAACCACCTATATAGGTCTCAGGCTTCAGGCCTAGCAGCCAGGAGCTACTTAACTCACTTAACTGAGAAAGTATGTTTATTCAGGAGCTTAACTTACTGTAGCTCATCACTCTAATGTCAGAGGCAACAGCACCACCTACTGACAGAAAGGAGAAGCCATACAGAATTGGAAGAAGTAATTTAATCTCTAAACACTGCAAATCAGTCAGGCTGACTACCACCCAGCATAACTAAATTGACATGCAACCCTATTTTAGGATGAGGGTGCTACAATAATATAACATATTGATCCAAAATTACTTTTGTTCCATTCGTTGTTATGATTTGGAGATTCTGATGGATCCACTTTTATCCAATCCAAACAGAATGCATAAGTAATCTCTGAAAATCATGAATTAACAACTTAAAACTAATATAACCAAACTTCTGATATAACTTCCAAAGTATGAATCAGTTCAGAACAACAAATTTACGAAACATGTATGAATATACAAAACAAATTCAAATATTCAAAATGATTTCTGAAAAGGAATCATTCTAACATTACAAATATGATGAAACAAAACGATTACCTTAGCAAATGAATACGACACTAGACAAATTTTTCCATCATGCACATCTCTAGCAGAAATAGAGATCTTGGGTATAGGAACACAGACGGCATGTTTAACCCGATTATAATCCAAAAGGGAAAAAATAACATTTTGGCTTTTGTGCATTTGTTTTTACTGGTTGTATTCAATTTGTTCCAAACTACAGAATTACAGTAATCAAAATCACAGTCATTGTTTTATTAGATGTTCATTTGATCAGTCCTTTTTTTATTTCTTTCTAAAAAGATTGAATGAACAAAAAGTTAGTCAATTATGGCACACCAGTTACAGCCACATCAAAAGAAAAAAATAAATGTTCCAACAGGTCTGGTTATTTCCTCTTCAATTCAGCCTAAAACAAAGCAATTAAGGAACGGCCCACGTGTGCAATGATTTTTTTTGTACCAAACATCGAATTTACTTAATTATCAAAGGATCAAAAGGAAACATACATTGGCACCTTTAGACATTCACATGAAGATAATACATATTATCATGGGTGCAAACCTCAAATACCATTTTATGATTCACACAATGTACTGTATTGATTGATATTTGTAATAAAAACTTTTCCTAGCAGCTAGTTCTGGTTTAACATTAAATTGAATTAGTTGCATCAGCTCAGAAGGGGAGATCAATAAGAACCACCTTAGAGAACAAGTGGCGGCACGTTTCCAAGTGTTTCCAGCCTATTCCTGCCTATTAAAGTCATTTATATACACCAAACTGATCATTTTACGTAGTGGAGAACCGTCGCTGACGAGGAAATTGGCTCCACTGCATTGTCAAATTGATCCAATATAAAATGCTAAATATTTGTATCCTGAAAGAGAATCTGTATTTGTCCATGCTCTTCTCCAACTATGCTTTGACTAAGAGAAATACTCAAAATTCTGGGCAGGAGGAACATGTAGCTAACTTCTCCAATGTGCTGATGCTTGATAATGGGCTGCTCAAGCACCCAGCCCTGATAGGCCTGTTATAAACCTTAAAAAAAGAGAAAAACCTTAAGTCCTTAAGCGCTAAAACTGTGGGTCCTACCATCAAAGCTAGATATGTAATAATATGACCAAGACAAAAGACAATCCTCATGCACTCAGATTTATTGTCCCAAAAAGAGATGTAGTATACTACAAATGAATGGCTGATGAATGAATGTGAGTTTTCCTCTGCACACAAAGTCTTGCAGCCCCCCTCAGGACCATGGGCACCCAAAGGTACTAAGAAACAATGAAAAAACAAGAGAAGGGCGCACTGACTTAGTGCAATTCCGTTAAAATATTTATTGGAAACAAGAAATATACTCACAAACATAGAAGCATATCAGAGCCACAAATTGAACAGAACACCTTCAGGACTACTGCCATGCTCCACATCTGCAAGGAGACCAGAACGTGTCCATAGTGGCCAGGCTAACACTTTTCCAGGGCAAACCCTCTTCTTCGGAACCTACGGACCAAATGTCCTACCCCACATATATACCCATAGATGTAGTGAGCCCTAATTGCAATCACCCTCCCCTCGCATTACGCATTAACCTGGCCGCTGTGGACACGTTCTGGTCTCCTTGCAGATGTGGGGCCTTTCTCTTGTTTTTTCTTTGTTTCATAATATGACCAAGCCCAAAAACATATGGAGATGTAGTATGGAAATGAAATACAGGTGGCCAGCGCTCAATGGGTTAGATGTCAAGGCAATGAGATAGTCAATGTAGCCATTAGAAAAAGGTAATGTTTTTATTTCTTCAATAAACAGAATGATGACTAAAAAGATGTAGTAATAAAATCATAAATTAAGCCTACGATACTGCTGAAAATCTCCAGGGCATGGAAGAGTTAACATCCTCCAGAGCACCAGACTGCGGAGCATGGGGGGGGGGGGGTGGTTAGTGCCAACAACCATGCTGCCGAGAATGGAAACCTGGTCCGGAGAGAATGGAACCACTGATCAGAGGCAAAGGTACAGCCTGTGGAAGGGGATGGTGCCGCAGACCGCGGGATGGTGTGTTGTCACCGGAAGCCCTGTTATGGAAAATATTGCCTTTGTTGTTGGTAATGCTAGTCCGGCCATGTGTAATAAATTGACAGGTCAGGCACTCTCTTTTCTTGCATTAGCAGATGCCTGTCCTGTTGTCAAAGTACTATCTGATGTCCAATGGAGATCTGTTATTCTGGACTTGTAATTTATTAGAGGCTAGAATGTTCTTGACCATACGGGCTTTTCTAAACCTAATTTGGAGAGCTGCCGGCAGTACTGGAGCTAATCGCTGGTCTAATTGCAAGATTTTGTAATGTTTCTGAATTATTCTTGAGATGGACCTATATCTTTTGTTATAAGTTACATAGTTAGTCAGGTTGAAAAAAGACACCAAAGTCCAACTAGTTGAACCAAAGAAAAAAAAAAAAATAATAAAATAAAAATTTATATATAACCAAACAATCCCATATGCAATCCTTCACCCACAGTTGATCCAGAGGAAGGCAAAAAACCCCAGCAAAGCATGATCCAATTTGCTATAACGGGGGACAAAAATTCCTTCCGGATCCCCCCTTCCTTGATACAAATCTTATTGTATTGTTTTCATGTTTATTTGTAATAGCTTTATATTTGGGTGAAGGGTTCATATGTGACAAAAAGGCCTCCTGATTCCTGTGCTTTCAGCTTCTCCACACTTCTGGCCAACATCACCCATCATGAAGACCCGCCCACCCCTCCCACGGCTTGGCTCTCCTGGTTCCGGCTTCGGACTCTGATACAAGGCGACATCTCCAGCCCCTTGCTGGGCTTCCGGTGACAACATACCATACCACGATCCGCAGCATTGTCCCCTTCCACAGCCTGTGCCTCTGACCAGTCGTTCCTTTCTCTCCGGGCCAGGTTTCCATTCTGGACAGCATGGTCATTAGTGCCCCCCCCCCCCCCCCCGTGCTCCACAGTCTGGTACTCTCAATGATGTTAACTCCTCCAAACCCTGGGTATCTTCAGCAGTATCGTAGGCTCAATTTATCATTTTATTGTAAAACAAAAATGTGCAGCGCTTGAAAGTAAATGTGAACAAACAATATTAAACCAGTCATATGTGAACAGTGTTGAAACATAAATCACATATAATGGACAAAAAACAGGGTAGACTGAAAATCAGCCCAATCCACACCATAAAATAATTCATCCAATGATAATGACAAAAAAAAGTCTTTTAGGTGAACATAATAAATCCATGTTCGAATAAAATAAAAAAGTTCATAATCAGTCCTTCACCCAAGACAACACCAATGGAGTGACCAATACTTTCAGTAAGCTGCAATACACTGGCATGCACTGTGCACCTTCACCATACGTAATGGGTACTCTTACCAGATATAAGAGATTTAAAGCGTATATGAGATGATATCCAGGGTAGTTGAGTGGAGATCCTAGGTCTGTACATCAACCACAGCATTTCCGTATCCGGTCACCGATTTGGGCTACACAGACAAATCCTCAGGTGTAGAGGGAAACACCAACCAAGATTCTGACGTGCCTCAGTAAGGATGCAGAAAAGAGCTCCACATAGCATAATACTGTTGACCAGTGTGGTTTATTTAAAAAGTATTGCACTTGCATGATAAAATCCATAGACAGGTAAATTGGAATTCCAATCAGATAAAAACAGGAGCGTAGTGTTAAACAAGCAGGTCAGCCTCATCCGACGCGTTTTGTCCGCTATGACTTCAACAGGGGTATCATTTTATTACTTCATCTTTTCAGTCATCATTCTGTTTATTGAAGAAATAAAAACATTGCCTTTATTTAATGGCTACATTGACTATCTAATTGCCTTGACAACTAATCCATTGAGCACTGCCCATCTGTGTTATAAACTTTGACTATGAATTTCTCCACAGTAACTCCAGCTACAAAAGTCATTGGGGTTGATTTACTAAAACTGGAGAGTGCAAAATCTGGTGCAGCTCTGCATAGAAACCAATCAGATTTCAGTTTTATTTTTGTCAAAGCTTAATTGAACAAGCTGACGTTGTAGTTTTATTGGCTACCATGCGCAGCTGCACCAGAATTTGCACTCTCCAGTTTTGGAAAATCAACCCCAATGAGTGCTTGTTTGCTTATTTACTGCTTATTAAAAATATGCAAATTCTTGAATGTCCATGAATTTGTTGCTTGGCCAGCCAAAGACATGAGAATGGGTCAGATGAACCGTTGGCAAAAGATCTTCATTTTTCTTGAACATGTACCAAACTTACATTTTTTTGCCATATAACCAGAGCGTTCCTATTTATGGAAGAAGCTACACCTTCAGACATTGAGAGGAGGTTGGATTGAGCCTGCCAGATCCGTTCATGGCAATCAATCACATTTCACCTTCCATCCCTTAAGAGAAATCAGGACAATGAAAGCATGATTTGTGATTAGTTGCTTTGGGATACTGGGAGCATTGTTCTTTACCTCACTGCACAAGCCAGTCTGTGAATAAACTGCTTTTCTCCCACACAAATATTTCAGATTTTCCCAGAACAGCTTTAGAGAATGAGCAAAATACACTTCTCTGCATTTTCTCTTAGGTTTATCAACAAGGACCAAACAAACACAAATCAATTTCATTCCTTGTCTTCCTCTTCCTTCTTCTGTAATATTTCAAATTGAATTCAGGTGTTGTCTTGTCGCCTCTTGTCTGATTTTGGAGTTAAAGAATAACTTCAGGCAATACGCTAAATTTAGTATAAGCCATAGCAAGATAGCTGTTACCTGTGTCTGAACTTTGGTTTTGGTCCACTGACAGGCAGAAAACCTGATGAGCTAAATGAGATATCTACCTTTATAATTGAAACGTGCTCAATAAGGACCTCTGGGCATGTCTCAGACAATGTTGGTTTGCCAATAGTTTGGTCCTCAACATGCACACTATAGAGCTGGTTTCATAAGGTTCTGTGAAGTATGTTTAAAACATTCAGATTTCTCTCCATACACAAAAACAATTTCCAAAATGTACAGTCAGGCTATATAGTACAATAACATTTGCTCTGCCACTACAGATCATGATGAATATTTCAGCATCCCCTCAGATCAAAATGATTGTGGAGTTAGGTGAGGACAACAATACCTGCATTGAATGTCAATGATCACTTTATTTGTGCAGCCACAACAGACACTCCAGGACACCTTTATCATATTAGGCCAAAGACTAAAGTGCCCATGACCAACACATCTAACACTACCAAAGCCCTGAAGAAAGGGGAACCCAAATCCCCCAAAATGTATTGGCTATGTTTTAGGTCATGTTCCAATAAAGTTATTGTCCTCCAACTGGGTGGAGTTTCCAAGGCTTTCTATTCATGCACTAAAATCCTGGTGATGTAATTGACCATACAGTGTATGGTCATGTCCATATATCATCAATTACATCACCGGGGTTTCCCGTTCCCTTGTATGTAACAGCTGTCATTCATCAGACTTGTTTTTTTTGGTAGATGACAAGTGAGTACACCAGACATGTCTCTGCAGTAGCGTTTTTTCCTTATGGCAGGTCAGTGTTTAACGGGCATCACTGCACAGTGTGATCGACAATGGATTTATGGATTTTGGATGGATGGATGGATTTAAGGGCCATTTTTTGGAAATTTTATTTTTTAAATAAAGGACTTGTTAAATATTTGGGTGTCTATTTCTAGGTTGAAACTTTTTTTTTGTGAATGAGTAGGAGTATTATGTACCTCTACTCATTCACATTAGGAAGGCAGTATCTGGGTGTCCCTTTATTGTTAAAGGGGTTTTTAGATCTCTGCAGATCTCCACAATCACTGGGTCAGGGTTGTCCTCATCCTATTCAGGCTGCATTATTGGATTGAGGGCTTGGTATGGGTTATCAGGGGAACTCCCACATATTTTTGTCTAGTGTAATAGTGGTATTGTATAGGATCAGTCTGTGTCCTCTCCCACTTTCTGTTCTTCCGAAGGGTAGTGAAATATGGACAGGATAAGGAAAAGAAAGTGAAAGGAAAGGGCCTTGTATATATTATGTGCCACTGCAGAATGCTTCAGCATGTAGGGGTGTAGTCGATTGTAGGGGCAAGCACAGAGGGGCATCAATTTGAAACCAGGTGGGCACGGAAAACAAAAGCAGCCACCCTGGGACATGAAGTCTATGAATACAGAAAAAAAAGCCTTAATTTCTCAGATGATAGCAA
This sequence comes from Glandirana rugosa, assembly GCA_018402905.1. NCBI lineage: Eukaryota > Metazoa > Chordata > Amphibia > Anura > Ranidae > Glandirana > Glandirana rugosa. The sequence continues at coordinate 1,202,692 of BLSH010445410.1, forward strand.
GGAAGGGGGAGAGAAAAGGTACATTGTGCTGGTAATATAGATATTGTATTTATTAAAAAAAAAAAAAAAAAAGCTGTGAGTTTAGTGTAACGTCAATAGTTACAGCTAACTAGATATAAAAGACACAAATGAATGCAGCTCAATAAATTATTATTAATCGCATTAAGCGTATGGACCAGAATTTGACATGGGTATTAGCACTTTGCAGTTCCTGTACAGCGGCTGACACTGGTAGAAGGAAATGTAGTTGTTTCTTGTTTTATTCATAGTGGAGAACTAATATATGTATATATAGTATGTCTATAGTATGTCTACGTGTTTTTGTTCAAAATTTTAGGCTTACTGTGTTGTTATAAGCTCTAAAATGATATTTATCTCTAAAAGCTCTAAAATGATATTTATCTCTGACAAATAGAAAGTTTGTGAACTTTTAAAATATAATCTATTAGTGAGACTTGTGATATTTGAAAAGAATACATTCTGAATCTGCAGAGGGCATCTGCGGTACATGATTATTGGGAAGAAGTCTTCACAGGAAATCTTAGAAGAAAAATTGACTGTCTTTAGAATGTTGTTAGATAAATAAACTTATCAGTAAGGAGTCTTGGGAAACAAATGTAAGAAAAACAAACCCTGAGCAATGGGGGTAAATAAAAATTAAGAGAAAATAGAATGGTTGAAATGAGCCATCAGACACGTGAGGATGTGTTCTCTAAAACCTGTTGTGTTTTAATGATTTGCAAAGGCTTCTTTCAGAAAGCTCTGTTCAGGTGTTCTATGGTTTCTGCCATTCTTTGTAGGCTTCATAGTGCTGTGACAGGGGTGTAGTATAGCAGGATCTGTTTGTTAGCTGGGCAGTCACTGGTAAGTTTGTCATTGGACCAAGCGTTACCAAAGAGTTTGAGCACTGTTTTGGAAGGGTCCTTTCCTTAACTGAGGCTCTTCCACCATTACCAGGCTGTGTTGGAGGCCCATGGGTTATAGACCAGGGCCTAGAGGGCTTGGCCCTCTTGCAAGCTATGGAGTCTTGTACTCTTTTTGCTATATCTAATAAAAATGATTGGCAAAGAATGTGAGATAGGGACTTTTGATTATAAGTTGAGGGCAGGGACTGATGTGAATGTACAATATATATATGTAAAGCTCTGCATAAATTGTTGGCGCTTTATAAGTACCTGTAATAGATAAATAAAGTACATTTTAATAAAAGTCCTACACCTGCACTTGTATTACTGAAGAGTAGACTGATGTAAATGAACTGCCTGGGGACAGGGTATTCCTAAAAGTGAGTTCCAGTTACAAAGTCCAATGCCTTTTTTGAGTAGAGGCACTGCAAAGAATAAATTCAGGAAAGTATGCGGAGGCTCAGATCATTTTGCTTACTCAGGTGCTATAGAGAGAAAGTGGATAGAAACTGCCAAGAGAAGGTCATCTCACATGACCCTCCCCAGGGTTACATACATGTAAGAGGGGGGTTAATGTTTTATTTTTTGGTTTGACTTGCCTACTGATGAGGAAGTTCAGCTTTGTCCTACATATAATGCAGGTGAATGAGTTGAGGGTCTGAGTACTAGTGAAAGATTAAGTGTGCATATCTCCACAGAGAGGAGAACATTGGAGGCCCTGTGACCCTGAAAGGAAAACGACAACCATGGCCTGAGAGTATTTAGAAAAAAGCCTCTTAATACTTGTTGCTGTGATCAGATCCTAAGCTGTGAGTTCCTAATGTAAGTCTAGAGCAGCCTTACTCAATCATTTTACCCCAGAGGAACCCTTGAAATAGGTTTAGGTCCCAGGGAACCCCTGCCTATATGAGCTCATTGCAGGTAAGAAGTGGAAAGACAACCATAAAGATCATTGGGTCATTTGGCTGGCTCTGCCAAGTGGCATTAGACCCAGAACTATGTAGGCACTAGAGATGGGCCGAACACCCCCCTGTTCGGTCCGCAGCAGAACTCCCAAACGGTGAACCCCATTGAAGTCTATGGGATCCAAACAGGAAAAATTAAAAGTGCCCATTTTGAAGGCTTATATGCAAGTAATTGGCCATAAAGGGGGTATGGGGATCTGGATACTGCCGTGGGGGACATGCATCAATGCAAATTAAAAAAAAAAAAAATTGTGTTTTAAGGAGCAGTGATTTTAATGATGCAACAATAAAATTGAAAAAATCCTTTAAATATAGGGCCCGGGGGGTCCCCTTAGTCTGCCTGTAAAGTGGCACATCTGTAGCATGCATAAAACCTGCTGCCGCAAAAACGACATTTTTAAAGAAAAAAAAAGAGTAAAATCACATTAAAAGTGACTCGCATTTACAATTGTCGTCACCCAACTATTGAAAAAAAAAATAAAGAAAAAAACTGTGTGTGGGGTCTCCTCCCCAGTCCGTACCAGGCCCTTATCCGAGTAAGCAGCCTGGCAGGTCAGGAAATGGAGGGGACGAGCGAGCACCCCTCGCCCGAACCACACCAGGCCACATGCCCTCAACATGGGGGGTGGGTGCTTTGGGGCAGGGGGAGCTCGTGTTGATGGGGACAAGGGCCTCATCTCCACAACCGTGGCCGGTGGTTGTCGGGGTCTGCAGCAGGGGGCTTATCAGAATTTGGCTCCCAGATCCTGCCCCCCCATGTAAATGAGTATGTGCTACCCATTCCCCAAAAAAGTGTTAAAAAGTAATAAAAACACAGAGACAGTTTTTTGACAATTCGTTTATTAAAAAATAAAAAAAACAGTCTCCCCTTATGTAAATCAATCATGCCACCCGCCACACCTGGAAAAAAAAAACCTCCCGCTGTCCATGAAAGCTGGCCGCTTACTGCAGGCTAAGCCATTTCACAAGTCTTATATTAGGTAAGAGGCAGAGCCACCTGGCTATGTCACCTGGTTGCACGTCCCCTTCTGACGTCATGGCCCAGTGCATGCTAGGTCAGTGATGTCAGAAGGTGGCGGTGCCACCAGATGACATAGCCAGGTGACCCAGCCCCTTACCTATATAAGAACTGTCAAATGGCTTAGGCTGCAGTAGGGGGGCCTGGGATCTAGGGGTCCTTGTCAAAGGGGGCTTCCAGATTCCGATAAGCCCCCTGTGTGTAGACCCCCACAACCACCAGCCACGGTTGTGGGGATGAGGCCCTTGTCCCCATTCTCCTAACTCTAGTAGGCTCCATCAGATGAGAGGTCAATAAGCCACAGCTGAAGGAACCCCTAGCAACTTCTGGAGGAACCCTAGGGTTCCATGGAAAACTGGTTGAGAATGACTGGTTTAGACAATTACCCATATTAGGACTCAAATACTTCCTATCATTTGGAATGTGACTGTACCATCTGTATAGACTGTATTATAGAGTTATGTACTGTACACTGATCTTGTAACTTGACAGTAAGAAACTATTTAGTAACTGAGTTATAGAAAAAAACAAGCTTACAAGCCTTACAATATGCTGGATGAAAGCAGACTTGGTATTGCACTTATGTTCAGCCTGTTCTTGGGGTTATCCTTTTTGGGTAGGAGTGGTGGTACTGTTTTAAGGGTTCAGTTGGCCCTAGTTGTGGACATGACTAGAGTTGAGCGAACCCAGACTGTAAAGTACCGGACTTTGGGGTGTCCGTGCCCCGAACCCGGACATTTGGAAAAAAGTCCGGGTCCGGTATTCAAGTATTTTGGGCTCCTTTTCCATAGCTGCAGAGCCGCCAATCAACAAGCGTTTTACTTGTTTGCCCTTAGAAGCCATCACAGCCATGACTACTAATGGCATGGCTGTGATTGGCCAGTGCATCATGTGACCCAGACTATTTTTGGCGCCTGTTGAATAGTTGGCGCCTGTTGTTGTTCTAAAGTCATCTCCTAGTGCTATAGGTAGAGGTTCCTGCTGGTGCTGTGAGGGACAGATTATTGTTCTAAAATCATCTCCTAGTGCTATAGGGAGAGGTTCCTGCTGGTGCTGTGAGGGATATCGTGATCCTCTACTAAAATCTTGTTATTAGACAGGGAGTGT
>BLSH010445422.1:0-10792 GCA_018402905.1 Glandirana rugosa
CTGGCTATCACTCCTATGAGCCAGAAGAGGAGAGGACACCGGAACACCCCCTGCTCGATCAAGGAGGTGCTGGGCTGGTCCAAGGTACCTTTCTCAGAGAGACTACCTCCTTAACCAAAGAGCGCAGCTCCCTCTCTTAGTTCCCCAGCAGCGCTTCCACCATGACGGAGGAAACACTAAGACTGAGGGCATGGTGGAAGCAGCCGCTTTTAAAGGGGCGTTGACACGGCAGTGTTTCCTGTAAGAGGTGGAGCTACGCTTTCTCCATGGTGCTGTCCTGAAAGGCGAGAGGAGAAAGCATGTCAGGCTAGCTAAACTTGAGGAAAGGTTGCAGAATTAGTTAAGGTATACCCAAGGTAGAGACTATATCGAACTCATTAACTGTTGAAGGGAAAGTAACCACGGAGGACAAATTCTGTAAACATTGATTATAGACAAATATGACACCACATGCCTCCATCCCTAGTTCAATGAAGGAAGAGTGATTGGGGGAGGTAAATGGGACTTTACATGAAGCTGGAACCTGGTAAGGCTGGTGCTTACATCCCTATAACTAATCAGTTATACCAATCCCCATTTATTCCCCATCTTACCATGCTTGCTCCTGATGAGCGGCCCAGCTACCACCTGTGGTGTTTCCAATAGTGATACCTGATCTACCTCAATTGTGCAACTTTCATGGATTCATTCAGGTGTATTACCCCAGGGAATTAAAGTCATGGCCATGCAGTTCTCCTTGTGTAATTGTATCAATTGTTATTAATGAAATTGGAGGGGGAACCCCATTATGTATTATTGAACAAATCATTTTTTTATCGTGTCACTTCTTGTGATCAGTTGTTTATATGTATGAATATTTAACAAACATCTTTATCCCATTTTTTTTTATGTATTCATCAATGCCATGTTTGACCATCACATGCCTCATTTAAAGTACCACTCCCCTTGCTCCCTCGCACTTTGTGCAATTTTCTACAATAGTTATAGGGATGGAAGCACCAGCCTTACCAGGTCCCAGCTTCATGTAAAGTCCCATTTACCTCCCCCAATCCAGATTCTTACAGCCTCCGTGTATTGTAATGAGCAAATAGACATGCTGTGGGTGAGGTGTGGGACATGTAAAACATGCAAGTTACACCCTGACCTCCGTGTAAGCAAAGAGATGCTGTGGGTGTGGGACACTCACTGTCTGACACTGGCCGCCATTTAACCACTTGCTTATTGGGCACTTAAACCCCCCCCCCCCCCCACTGCCCAGCCAAATTTTCGGCTTTCAGCCCTGTCACATTTTGAATGACAATTGCGTGGTCGTGCGACATTGTACCCAAACAATTTTTGTATCATTGTTTTTCCCCACAAATATAGCTTTTTGGTGGTATTTGATCACCTCTGCGTCATTCGCCGCTATAAGCAAAAAGGCACATTAGGCGTGGGACACGTACAGGCGTGGGACACGTACAGGCGTGGGACACGTACAGGTAACACCAGCACTGGCTGCCACGTAAGCTAGCTGAGAGCCATGCTTGCTGTGGGTCAGACATGTACAGTTTACACTCACTGACCACAGTACAAAGACAGGAGAGAAGACATCACCACAGCACTCACTGACCGATCACCATGCGGGACATGGTGTAATTGCGTCGATCGCCATTGACAGCCTGGAGGAGACAGACAGCACAGCCAGAGACATGCGTCATGTATTAGCACTCACCACAGCAGACACCCCTTCCCCTCACTTCTGGTATCGGTCAATTTTTGAGAGTACCGATACTCGCAAAAAAGGTCGAGTACCGGCCCCGATACCAGTGCATCGCTCATGTTTATTTAAAAAAAATAAAAAACAAGACTTTAATATCACTAAGGTTATCTGTGTGTAGTAAAGGATATGCAATAGAACAGTTTTATTAAAATGAGTACAGGGTGGGCCATTTATATGGATACACCTTAATAAAATGGGAATGGTTGGTGATATTAACTTCCTGTTTGTGGTACATTAGTATACGTGAGGGGGGAAACATTTCAAGATGGGTGGTGACCATGGTGGCCATTTTGAATCCAACTTTTGTTTTTTCAAAAGGAAGAGGGTCATGTGACATCAAACTTATTGGGAAGAAAAACAATGGTGTGCTTGGTTTTAACGTAACTTTATTCTTTCATGAGTTATTTACAAGTTTCTGACCACTTATAAATGTGTGTTCAATGTGCTGCCCATTGTGTTGGATTGTCAATGCAACCCTCTTCTCCCACTCTTCACACACTGATAGCAACACGGCAGGAGAAATGCTAGCACAGGCTTCCAGTATCCATAGTTTCAGGTGCTGCACATCTCGTATCTTCACAGCATAGACAATTGCCTTCAGATGACCCCAAAGATAAAAGTCTAAGGGGGTCAGATCGGGAGACCTTGGGGGCCATTTAACTGGCCCACGACGACCAATCCACTTTCCAGGAAACTGTTCATCTAGGAATGCTCGGACCTGACACCCATAATGTGGTGGTGCACCATCTTGCTGGAACTATGATGTTGGTGATAGGGAATTGCTGGCCATCAAGTCAGCTTTGGAGGAATGACGGTACCTCCTGGAAGGGGCAGCTCACCCGGTATTGGTTTTAACTAACCATAAAAAACCATATGCTGTGAAGATACGAGATGTGCAGCACCTGAAACTATGGATACTGGAAGCCTGTGCTAGCATTACTCCTGCGGTGTTGCTATCAATGTGTGAAGAGTGGGAGAAGAGGGTTGCATTGACAATCCAACACAATGGGCAGGACATTGAAAACATTTAAGCGGTCAGAAACTTGTAAATAACTCATGAAAGAATAAAGTTACGTTAAAACCAACCACACCATTGTTTTTCTTGTGAAATTCCCAATAAGTTTGATGTGTCACATGACACTCTTCCTATTGAAAAAACAAAAGTTGGATTCAAAATGGCCGACTTCAAAATGGCCACCACCCATCTTGAAAGGTTTCTCCCCTCACATACTAATGTGCCACAAACAGGAAGTTAATAATCACCAACCATTCCCATTTTATTAAGGTGTATCCATATAAATGGCCCACCCTGTATATTTAATAGAATCTACATTTTAGTAGTGACCTGGATTTGCATGACGTATATAGAGCCACTTTGGTTCCCATCTGGGGTCACATTCTAACATGATAACCCCAAACACACCAAGACGACCACTGCCTTGCTAAAGAAGCTGAGGGTAAACGTGATGGACTGGCTAAGCATGTCTCCAGACCTAAACCCCATTGAGCATCTGTGGGGAATCCTCAAAATGGAAGGTGGTGGAGCGCAAGGTCTCCAACAGCCACCAGCTCTGTGATGTCATCATGGAGTGGAAGAGGACTCTAGTGGCAACCTGTGAAGCTCTGGTGAACTCCATGCCCAAGAAGGTTAAGGCAGTGCTGGATTGAGACACACGTTACTTACCGGTAACGTTTCTAGGAACCTTCCAGGACAGCACACGAGAGAGGCTCCTCCCCACAGGAAACAAGCGACAGCCATTTTAAGTCCCCACCCTTCCCCTTGATCCTCAGTTTGTACAGTAGTAACTCCTAAAAACTGGTTCATAAAGGAAAATCATTCCTCATAAGCACTTACCTCCTAGTGTTCTGCAATTTTCCCTCCTCCAATAGGCAGGAAGTAGGCCTGCTGTCCTGGAATTTTCCTAGAAAACACTACTGGTAAGTAAACGTGGGTTTTTTTTCTCTGAACTTCCAGGATGGCACACTTGATAGAATAAGTAACCTCAGGCCTACCTTAGGGTGAGGCCACTGCATGCAAGACCTTCTTGGCAAACGCTCGGTTCTGCAGGGAGCTTTACCTCCACTCCATAACCCCTGATGAAGGCATCTTAGCTGGATCATGTGGCTCTGCAGGTCTGTTCCACCAATGTCCCCGTCTTCTCTACTTTGGATGCAGGATCTAGGTGGAGTTGGCTCTTAAGGATGGAATCAGAAAACATGTTAAAACTTGTAGGTTAGCAATGTTGCCTGTCTCAATCTAACCACCTTGGCCTATTGTGCCTGTAGGTGCTACTTAGAACCACTAAAAAGACTAATCATGGACCTGTCTTGTAAGACAAGGACACTACATTGATCAAATAAGAGTGTCTGTCCTAACCGTACTCTGTTCAGGGGAATAAATCTGAAGAAAAGGGCTCTCCGACAGCCAATCCTTTTCATACCTCCATCTTTACATCAATGAAGGCTAAAGGAAGGCCTCTAAGGGTAATAGATTAACAGAAGCTTGATCCCTGGGTTTAGAATACCTGCCCAACCCATGGCTTCCCTCACACCTGAATGCTTATTTCAGGAGATTAAGTCCATAGCAGGAGTAGAACATACATACTGCTACCTCTAGCTCTGCTAGGAGGGTGATATGAAGGTTATGTACGGAGCCGTAACCTATAAGGTCAAGTATACAGGTCAGACAAGTTCTTATACTTAATCTTCAGGCTATAATACTACTCTGAACAGAACTTCCCAAGTTCTTACTAAAATGGTGATTTTTATAGCCTCCCTCCATTGTCCTATAACCCTCCTGGGTTTAAACCCCAGGAAATGATTCTGTAATCACTGAATGTAAGGGGCTGAGGCTTTCCACAGAAAAAAAAAGGTCTGCAATCAAAGGTGATACATTAATATCACCAATATAAAGCCCATAGATTGTGTGCACAGCACAATGGATCTAGACAGAAGGGACACAAGCATGGACAACATCTATCCACACCCAGCGTCGCTCCACTTAAGTCACGCCCCTGAAGATAACAGTTTATGATGAAACTAGTTCGAGTGGCTTAGGGGAAGTGGCGCAGAAGTGTGATTTGGATGCGGTGGCCATCTTGGAGACTGGAATGCTGTCTGTCTGCTTTTAAAACCACACGTTTGTTTAGATATACCAGCATGTGAGTGCAATATCGCTTTTTACCTATTAAAAAGGATTAGATTTACTGCACCATGAGCGCTTTTCTTTTTATCTACATGACCAATTTTAAGGTGAGGAGCAGTCTGTTATTCATTGGAGATCATCCCCAATATCTGCCTGTGCTTTATCTGGTCTGGCTTATTGATGATCCTGTGTTGTATATACGGAGGAAAGATTTGAGAGGCTTATGTGACCCCTGTAATCATGGTCCTGAAGATCTGGTAAGTGGCAGTGTGTGCACGTGGTGGTATAGCTCACTTATCAGGCAAGCTGTGGACTAATATCACTTCCATCTGTTAAAGGACTTTTAATTAGTGGAATTTTTATAAGCGCTGCACCTTTTTATATAATGTGTATCAGTGTGGCTAGCTAAACTGACATCAGATATGAACGGAAGAGACCCCAACCTGAACTTCAATGTTGAGTATCTTGAGTATAACAAGCCAAGTTATATAAGGAGATATGACCCGGAAAAAAATAAAAACCCACAGTCTTTACTGTTTGATTTTCTGATGTGCGGCCAAAATGTAAAAAACAGAAAGACACAGGCAAACCTTAATGCTGTGTATTTCTGAAGTAACCCATAAAAATACAGAAAGGACGGGAACCCCTTTCATTGTGGTGTTTTACTTATGCACAAGACAATAAGGCAATATAAGAGAAAAAAAAAAAAAAACAACCCAACCTTCAAATGTTGCGTATTTCTGACAAGCAACCAAATACCATATATACGCGAGTATATGCAGAGTTTTTCAGCACATTTGCGATTGATTGCAGAGCAGTGAGATCAACAGCAGATGGGCGCCCCTGATGGTAGTGGCGCCCTAAGCGGCCCGCCTACTCCGCCTAGTGGTAGAGCCAGCCCTGCCTGCATAATGGCTACAATCCCTGCGTAATTGCTGCTGCATTTCCCACCCTAGGCTTATGCTCGGGTCAATAACTTTAACCAGTTTGTGGTAAAATGAGGTGCCTCGGCTTATACTCCAGTATATATGGTAGAGACAAGATCAATATGAACACAGAAAAGACACCAACTCCCCTGTTGTGCATTTCTGAGGTGCCCCAGGGCAAAATATGCAGTTATGAATACTGTTATGCAGTTATGAAGTGCAGTAAGGCAAGACAATATCAGACAGAAGACACTAAAGAGCTTCAAAGTTGAGCATTTCTGCTGTGCAGCAAAAAAAAAAAAAAAAAATTAAAAAACACAAACAGCTTTAACAATTGTAATTTCTCTGGTGTGCTGCAAAATAAGGCACTAACTTAATGTGTATTCCTGCTGTGCATTAACACATTAACCAGAAGGGACAGACAAGTTTAAGGCCCCCTCCACACCCGTGCGATCAGTCCTACAACTTGACTGCAAAAAGCATGACAAGTCATACTCCAAGACTTCCAATGGGTACCATTCATGTCTATGCGACTCCAAGTTACAGCATCTCCAAGCAGTCCCTGCACCACTCTGGTTTGACCTTAGTGCGACCCTGAAGTCCACAGACCTCCAGATTAAACCGGTATCGCTTCAGGTTGCAGGGGAAAAAAAAAAAAAAAAGCGATTTCCAGGTAGCACAAGTGAGAAAGGGCCCCTAATGCCGTGTCTCCCTGGAATGCAGCCAACAACCCCCTGCTGTGTATCCCTAAGGAGCAGCAAGGTAAAAAGGGAAAAAACCCACCACGGCCCTCACTGCTGTGTTGGGTATGCAGACAATAAGGCAGTAAATTCTGGACATAGACACAATCAATCTTTACTCTGATGTGTAGCATTCTAACCAATCTGAGCAGAGATGCCACCACCTTCAGCCTAGGTTCATATTGAAGTGATTTGGCAGCCACCATTGCCGGCAATAGCACCGTTCAAATCAACGTGACGCCAATTTTGTGGTGCCGCAGATTGCAAAAGGCAGTTTCTTTACTACTCCTGGCCCATTGTGCAGTAAAAAAAAAAAAAAAACACCAACAGTCAGCCTTCACTGCTGTGTCCCTTATGATATGCAGCCATAAGGCAGTAATACAGGACACACAGTCTTCAATTTTGTGAATGTCTGATGTGCAGAATTGTCTCAAATATTAATGTGTTTCTGCTGTGCAGCAAGCCATCCCAGAAGAGGAGACCAACAACCTTCACCATTTGAGTTTTTCTGGTGTACAGCCAAGGAGTAATGGTGAATCCTATGAAATACCCAACCAGAGGCAAAATATTTCATAGGCATAGCCTGGACTCTAGATACTAACCCTTCACCACCAGTGAAGGAACACATTCTAAAATGAAAGACCAAGGCGGGTTAACAATCCACTAATATAGTAGCTGTTGCCCTACCTTACCTCCGCTCCTTAAATCTGAACAATCGGGTGGGAGCTACCCTTCCAGACTTTAAGGCAGCCTTTCGTCGTTTCAACCTCAAAGGAAGCCCTGCAAAAATTTTCAGGTCTTGGAGAACCCCTGCTAAGATTAGTCCATTGGGAAAAATGTCCCTTACACTGGTGGTGGCCAGTAGAAAGAATGCCCCCTTACAGTGGTGTTCAGAATACCACCTTTACAGTCTTGTCTTCTGCCAAGTGGTTTTGGAACTGGGACTATGCATGACTCATCATATTAGAGGTCAGTTTACCACAGCTCAAGGAACCCCTAGTAACTTCTGGAGGAACCCTAGGGTTCCACAGAACCCTGGTTGAGAATGGCTGCTCTAAGGTCTTAATGAGCCCAGCACTAGAGACCAATAAAGACAACCCCTAGAAGAGGTGGTCACCATATTACACTGGACACACATTAAATTACAGTTATACCCCCATAACCATATGTCAGACAAGTTGATAATTAAGAAGGGGGGGGGATTGGAGGCGTCCTGGAAGATTGCTGAAAAGTGAGTTATCAGGTAATAACTCTTTTTCCAAGTCATCTTCGAGGACGACTTACAGAGGACAACATAGAACTACATGATTAGGGTGGGACCACAGCTTTAAGCAACCTTCTCCCAACAATCTGTTCCTGGTTAGAGAACAGGCCCAGTTGGAAAGGTTTCACAAAGGTTTGGAAGCTGGACCTGGTTACTGACTTGCAGATCTGGGGATGAGACTTGATGACGCTGTCAGCCCAATAAATGGCCCATGCTCTGTTGGAAAGAGCTTTGAGGTTTTCTAGAGAAAACAGTGATGATGTCTGGTAAGCTTCCGTCACTGCATATTTTAATCACCTTGTGATAGCAATATTTTGACACCCTCTTGGTTTTATCTAGACTCCAGAACCGAACAAGCAAACTAGAGGTTGATCGCCAATCTATAGATCTCTTACTACATAATCTTCATTCAAGAGATACCTATGAACATTTAGACAATAGGCCCTTATAGTTATCCAGCGATAGTTCTGCCACAATGCTATACATACCCAAAATGCATATGCCCACACCTATGACCTTTCTCCCCTCTAAAAGCTGGTACAGTAGCTGTTGAGTGTTTGGAAAGGAACTGGGTAAAAAAAAAAAAATAATAATTTTATAAATGACAGGTGCTCTGCCCAACATTGGAAGTCTGACTTCATATGGCACATTGTGATACTGGTGGCAAGTTATGCAGATCACCACTTCAGGCGACTGAGCCTGTACCATTAACAGAATATTTACTTCGACCTGCTATAGCTGTTCTGTTAGGAAGGCTGTGAAAAGATTCACTGTGCAATATTCCCTCCAAAAAAAGATTTGGGGAAACCAGATGCTGTGATCAATCCATATTAATCAGGCCAGCAAATGAAGATATGGTGCTTGACCCAAAGGGAATGCTCCACTAGAGCCTCAGTGCTCACTAGAATAGCTGCTTCTCCTCCAGCGGAGGAGGAATCTTTGTGAGAACCAAGACACTTTGTCATTTCTCCGCAATGCTTTCTAGGAAACTTCCTAGAGTGTTGCAGCACTGGAGCGGATATCCAGGCAGGAGATAATCTGTACATGCAGGCTGTGCATCTGTCCCTTAGGCGGTTCCCCTTTTGCTCCCTTCCTTTGTCCTACAAGGAGAGGACACAAGGTGGTATGAGCCTTTTACAAAGAGACGAGGGTGCAGACGATCATACCATGACCAGCACTCAGCTGCCTAGGGAGACTCAAATGAGGCCCCACCACTGGTAGGAAAAAGAGGGATATTCAAACAGCCAGACTCCCCAGACCCACTCTGCTGGTCTGTGGATTGTACAGAGAGTCAACCCAAAATCACTGGTGTACCCTACACCAGGGAGTAAGAAAGGAGAAACTTGTCTTTAGCCTCCCTTACCTTAGGGCAGTGGTTCTCAATTCCGGTCCTCGGGACCCCCCAACAGGCCAGGTTTGCATGATAACTGAAATCCATCACAGGTGATATTTGCTGCTCAGTGATTGCAGTATTCTAGTCTGCATCTCCCCAAGGTAATACTTAAAATCTGGCCTGTTGGTGGGTCCCGAGGACCGAGTTGAGAACCACTGCCTTAGGGTCAGAGTCTGCAGGTGTCTCAGACCTGCTTCCTGCTTACAGTCTCCACTGGAGACTTTACCAGTACAGGACAAAATGGCTATGTATGGCATGTTTTAGAAATTAAATGAAAATGCCAATTTATACCCTTGCTGTCTATGAACCTTAATGCATTAGGACAACCGATTGCGCAAGACAATGTAAAGGTTCGGTAAAAGCCTTCCAATTCATACAGCTATCTATACCAATGAAGGCTGAACTTCCAGTAGGTCATTTTAACCATTAGGTTCAGTTACTACTAGTGCGACTCGCCATGCAACCCTGAACAGTCGCATGACAAGTCACAGCCCATAGATTTTCAATGGCAATTGTTTCAACCTATGCGATTCAAGGTTACAGCGACCCGAGAAAGGGTCCCTTAACCATAGAGATGCGATCTCTGGTGCAACCCAAATCCAGAGACTGAAGATGGATCAAAGCCACACTCCAAATCACACTATCCCTTGGGTCACAAAATTGGAAATGTAGCCTCAGTTAATTAGATCGGATATGAGGCATGAACCACAATGTTACCATAAGCATATAACCCAAAACATAAGCATAAGCTCCAATGTTGAGTATTTAACCACTTAAGGACCGGAAGGATTTCCAGCTTTAGGACCGGAGCCCTTTTTGCGATTTGGCGCTGCGTCGCTTTAACTGACAATTGCGCGGTCGTGCGACGTTGTACCCAAACGAAATTTGCGTCCTTTTCCCACAAATAGAGCTTTCTTTTGGTGGTATTTAATCACCTCTGCGTCATTTCTGATCGCCGCTATAAACAAAAGAGCGACAATTTTGCAAAAAAACCCAAATTTCTTACTTTTTGCTAGAATACAAATCCAAAACAAAAATATAAAAAAACATTTTTTTTCACCGTTTTTGGCCGATTTATATTCTTCCTCATATTTGCGATAAAAAAAAAAATCGCAATCTGCGTTTATTGATTGGCTTGCACAAAAGTGGTCGCGTTTACGGATGATGAGAATTCATTTTTGGGGTTTTTATTTTTTTTTAATTTTCTACTAGTAATGGCGGCGATCTGCGATTTTTAGCGGTACTGCGATATTGGGGCGGACATGTCGGAGCGTTTTGACACTTTTTTGGGACCATTGGCATTTATACAGCGATCAGCCCCCTTCCCGACACTAGTGTCGGAAGGACATGTACTTCCGACACTGGTGAAGGGAAGGGGTCGATCCGTTCGGGGGGATGTCAATCTTGTGCGGGTCCCTTGTATCAATTGGGAATCGCGCGGGGGACGTCCAATTGGGGAAGTGACGGTTACCGTAAATGTGTCATTAGTCACGTAAAAATATCGTGACTAGCGACATATTTACGGTTACCAGGGTTTTTTCACAGTTTTGCGAGGCTGTACAGGC
>BLSH010445423.1:27675-39195 GCA_018402905.1 Glandirana rugosa
ACCCTTTCGTGCCGACCCACCCACTCGTACCTACCTTCCTCACCCATCCTTCCATCCATGCTCACCCACCCAGCCGTGCTTTCCCATCCATCCATCCATGCTCACCCACCCAGCCGTGCTCACCCAGCCATCCATCCATGCTCACCCAGCCATCCATCCATGCTCACCCAGACATCCATCCATGCGCACCCACCCAGCCGTGCTCACCCATCCATCCATCCATCCATGCTCGCCCATCCATCCATGCTCACCCAGCCATCCATCCGTGCTCACCCATCCATCCATCCGTGCTCACCCACCCATCCGCGGCTCATCCATCCCCATCCATGGCTCATTTGTGCCTCAATCATGCTCATCCATACCACATCAGTTCTCATCCGTGACACATCCATGCCACTACAGTGCCCATCCATGCCACTACGCTGCCCATCCATGCCACTACACTGCCCATCCATGCCACTACAGTGCCCATCCATGCCACTACAGTGCCCACCTGTGCCACTACAGTGCTCATCCGTGCCATTCTACTGCTCATCCGTGCCAATACCCTGCCCATCTGTGCCACTACAGTGCCTATATATGCCACCACAGTGCGTCACAATAGTGTAAAAGATGGTCAAATTAGATTCTAAATGTATGCCCCTAGAATACCTGACAGTGCTCCCTGCATGTTGGGCCTCTGTATGTGGTCCCGCTGTGTAAAAGTGTCACACATGTGGTATCGCCATACTCGGGAGAAGTAGCAGAATATATTTTAGGGTGTCATTTTTGCGGGGTACATGCTGTGTGTTAGAAATATTGTATAAATGGACAACTTTGTGTAAAAAAAAAAATGAGTTTTCATTTTCTTTCCACATTTTCCAAAAACTTGTGGAAAAAATGAACCGTTCAAAAGACTCATTGTGCCTCCTAGAATATATGTTGGGGTATTTACTTTCCAAAATGGGGTCATTTTTTGGGCGTTTCCATTGGCCTGGTGCTCCAGCACCTTCAAAAGTGCAAGAGGTAGTCAAGAAATTATGTGTGTAATTTATGTCCTTAGAACGCCTGACGTTGCTCCCTACATGTTGGGCCTCTGTATGTGGCCAGGCTGTGTAAAAGTGTCACACATGTGGTATCGCCATACTCGGGAGGAGTAGTAGAATGTATTTTGGGGTGTAATTTGTGGTATGCATATGCTGGGTGTGAGAAATAACCTGTTAACATATGACAATTTTGGGAAAAAAATAAATAAATAAAAAATTCATTTTGCAAAGAATTGTGGGAAAAAATTACAACTTCAAAAAATTCACTACGCCTCTTACTAAATACCTTGGAATGTCTACTTTCCAAGAAGGGGTCTTGTACTTTCCTGGCTTGGGTCTCAGGAAATGAGATAGGCCATCAGTAAATCAAGTGTGATCAATTTTCAGTGATTTGCACCATAGCTTGTAGACTCTATAACTTTCACAAAGACCAAATAATATACACTTATTTATTTATTTTTTACCAAAGATAGGTAGCAGTATAAATTTTGGCCAAAATTTATGAAGAAAAATTACTAATTTGCAAAATTTTATAACAGACACTAAGAAAAATTCATTTTTTTACAAAATTTTCGGTCTTTTTTTAATTATAATGCAAAAAATAAAAAACCCAGCGATGATTAAATACCACCAAAAGAAAGCTCTATTTGTGTGAAAAAAAGGACGCAAATTTCATATGGGTACAGTGTTACATGACTGAGTAATTGTCATTCAAAGTGTGAGAGTGCTGAAAGCTGAAAATTGGTCTGGTTGTTAAGGGGGTTTAAGTGCCCAGTGGTCAAGTGGTTAAATGTGGTTTATTCTATGCAGAGAGAACTATGTGTTTATTTTTACACTGCATGCATGACCTGATGTCCGGAGCCATCCAGCAGGAGTGATTCAAGCCGCAACCTGTCCCTTATTGATGCGTACCTTGTTCCCCCTGAAAGGGGCTAAGAGTGAGTTTGACCCTTTATCCAGGGTCCAATAGGGGAGGTGAGCGGCCATCCTTACATTGGTGGTGGATTGCACTGAAGCACTTTGGTTATGTGATCTGCACTTTATAGACACTGGCAGTGTTTATATGGACTGATTTATGATTTTAAGATTCATTTTAGCGCTGCACTTTTTTATGATATTACTTATGGTTGGGAATTATCCTGTAGTGTTCAGCTGCTATATTTTTCATTGTTTGTTACTTTGTTTCCGCTGATTGATTCATCTATTTTGCGTAGTAATGGCTTTCTTCTGACAACTTAACCATGCAGCCCATCTTTCTTCAAGTGCCTCCTTATTGTGCATCTTGAAACAGCCACTCCACATGTTTTCAGAGAGTCCTGTATTTCACTTGAAGTTATTTGTAGGTTTTTCTTTGCATCCCTGGCAGTTGCGGCTGAAATTGTAGTTGGTCTAACTGACCGTGGTTTGGTTTCCACAGGACCCCTCATTTTCCACTTCTTGATTAGAGTTTGAACACTGGTGATTGGTATTCTCAATTCCTTGGATATCTTTTTATATACCTTTTCATGTTTTATACAGTTCAACTACTTTTTCCCACAGATCCTTTGACAGTTCTTTTGCTTTCCCCATGACTCAAAATCCAAAAACGTCAGTGCATTACTGGATGAAAAGTGCAAGGGTCTGTCAGGAGTCCAGAAACTCATTGACCCTTTATACACACTAATTATAAGCAAACAGACCACAGGTGAGGATGGCTACCTTTTAAAAGCCATTCAAACCCCTTTGTGTCAACTTGGGTGCAAGTTATGAGGTCAAAATTACCAAGGTATGTAAATTTTTGATCACAGTCATTTGGGTAGTTTCTGTTGTCATTATGATTTAAAAAGAGTAAACATGGTTGACTGATAATAAATTGCTTCAGCCAAACTTTTTTTTTTGTGTTATCATTCATATTCTCTGAAAAATGGCCAAGATATCATAAATTCTGCTAGGGCATGTAAACTTATGAGCACAACTGTAAGCCTTCAAAGTGGGCACTTTTGATTTTGCCTGTTCGGCTCCCATAGACTTAAATGGGGTTCGCTGCTGGGGCTAGAACATTTCCCCTGTTCGAAAGTTCTGCTGCAAACTGAACAGGGGGGGCGTTTGTCCCATCCTTGTACCCCCACTTATTGAAACCAGGTCATCCTGTAGAGCCCCAAAACATTACCTGGGAGTTAGCATGATCCACCAATGTCTGAGAGGAATGGCTCCCTTTGCTTTTGCTCTCCTCATGGTCTCCAATACAGCCAGTGAGGAATGAGCAAGGTTTGTTCCCTAGCTACAAGTCCAGGGTCTGTTCAGCTTTGGGTTTGACCTTGTGAACAAGCATGTAGAAATGCCACAGGACCAGAAGTGGAGGTTAGGTGTTTTTGGGGGCTCAAGCATTTACCAGACCCGGTAAGTCAAACATATGTATTTTTTGAGGAGAGAGTAAAGTATAAACTTGCAACTGGTTTAAAATGTGTTTGTTTTGTTTTGTTCTATAGCTGATGGTTCTGCTGAAGAGGTGGTGGGGGCAGAGCTGCAGCTGAAGTTGCCCTCCACACTCGAAAGTTGTACATTTGAATGTTAACTTTGTGTGTTATTGTTTTAGTGGCTAAAATATGTTGTTAGATGTCCTAAATGTGTTTGTGTTTTGTTCTTTATGTAGCTGAAATGCCAGGAACAAGTCAGACACTTCAGGAGGAGAAGGATGAGGCTGAGGGCCAGGGCAACTTGCCATTTGTTAGTTTTATGTAAGTACCTTTGAACACATTGTTGGACAGTATGTGTGTAGGTTATTTAGGGGTAGAAGTTCAAGTTGGTGGCCAGGCTTAAGGATTTGCACCCGCACCACAGGTGACATTCACATGCAATATCTGAGCAATGCAAGTTCAGCCATTCATTTGTATGCCTAAACTTGCATTGGCTTTGCACAGAAAAAGGTGTGGGGACTTGTTTTTCCCCACACTGTAATCGTATCGCATGGGTGTTCTCACTCATGCAATCTGATTTCTGTATGATTCCACATTTTGCACTGCAGTCTGTGAACTGTTCTTGGGTTGTCATTAACATTGTAATGACACCCACAGCAATTTGCAGAGATCAGTGTGACCTGCCTGTGGGAGAGAAGGAGACTGGCACTGGAATTCACAAGTGTGAACCCAGGCTCAGGGTCGGTTCACACTGCAGCAATGTGGAAAGCCTGCAAATCCACTGTGGGTTCCTGCATCGCATGTCTCCTGGCAGCAGTTCACACTGCCCTATGTTGTACTACTGGGAGTGTCAATTAAACGTTAATGACGGGGTGGAACTGGGCATTTTTCTAAAAAAAAAAAATGTTTTCATTTAGGAATATTTTAGTTTCTTATTTGGAAATTCCCATTGAAATGCATTAATGACAGGGTGCTACTTTTTTTGGTGCCATATTTTATGATTTACATCACTTGGCTCAGGCCAAATTGTACTGTACTATATAGAAAGATGCCCATTGAGTATAAAACAAGTGGAATTTGGGTGAGCCAAGATGGTATTCATGTAGCAATAGCTTGGCTTCTTATTCGGAATTTCCCATTGAAATGCATTGATGACAGGGTGACAAGTTTGGTGCCATACTTCATGGTTTATATCACTTGGCTTGGGCCAAATTGTACTGTACTATATAGAAGGATGCCCAATGAGTATAAAACAAGTGCAACTTGGGTGAGCGAAGATGGTTTTTATGTAGGAATAGCTTGGCGTTGAAGGAGAAGGGTGTGTCAGTGTGCTGCTCCTGAAAAGATCCAGTGATCCCACGAAGGAGGGGAGGTTATGACGTCCTCTAGCCCAGGCTTGGGCTCCAGCTCCCGGCCTGATCCCCTGGCTGTGGAGGAAAGGCTTTTTTTGGCAACGCAGAAAGAGCTAATGGACTGGGTGAGCCCACAGCCGGGTGAGAGCCCAGACAAGGCTGAATCCCGGAGGAAGAAAATCAAGGCTTTGATGCTCAAATGTGTGGCTATCTTTGAAAGGGCAAACGGCCCGCCTGACCTACCTGCGAATGCCGCCCGGGCCCAATTAAGCTCAGCGGCCCAGGCCATCCAGGCTACACAAAAAGCAGTGGGGTCTGGTACCCAAAAAAAGGAAGAGGTGAAGGTTGAGTGTGGTTCTGGAACCCCCAAGTGTGATGTCCCTGTTACTGAAGTCCCTGCTGCAAGAAACCCCTCTGCTGGGGTCCCTGCTGCTCCAGCTGCGGTGAACCCCACTGAAGTGAACACCGCTAAGCACGCTACGGTGAACCCTGTTGCTGCGAACCCCACTGCAGTGAACCCCGCTAAACCCGCTATGGTGAACCACAATGCAGTGAACCGCACTGCATTTAATCCTGCTAAGTCCACTGTGGTGAATCCTGCTGCAGTGAAGCCTGTTGCTGCAGTGAACCCCGCTAAGGTGAACCCCGCTGAGCCCACGGTGGTGAACCCTGCTGCAGTGAACCCAGCTGCTAAAGTGAACCCTGCTGAAGTGAACCCCACTGCTGTGATCTCCGCTGCAGTGAACCCCGCTGCAGTGAACCCCGCTGCAGTGAACCCCGCTGCTGAATCCTTACTTGTGAAAGAAGCTGGCATGGTGGAGGATGGTGGGCCTGAAAAATCGGTGGCTGAGCAGAATAAAATGGAAAAGAAAGTCCCAGTGGTCTTGATTTCTAAACTGGAAGGAAATGGCATGCAAACAAAGGGGAAAGCAAGTAGCAGTGGACAGAAGCAAGGTGCCTACAAGGCAAAACAAGATGGCGTTCCCAGTGGAGATGGAATGAAGATGGATGGAGAGCAAGGAAAGCCATGCACTAAGATGGATGCCATTGCCCAGTCAGCTGCAAGAGTGGCTGGGAAAAAGGTTCAATACAAACAACAAGGACCAGCCAAGATGGCGTCTGCAGCGGTGGCTGCTGAGGGAGGAGAAGCTCCCTCACTGCCTTGTGGAATGGTGCTTGAGCAAGGAGGAAATGGCTGTAAGACTGGGGCTTCCCCGCAGGTGATTGGTGGGATGAGAGGGGCGAAGGAGGAGCCCACAGTGGATGCTGCAGCACTGTGCAGCCCGGAAGGTGTACAGTCTGACCTGGAAATGCTGTCTGAATCGGAGGTGACCGATGCTATGGGGGGTGAGTGTACATCCCCAGTAGTACATGGGGAGGTGAAGTCACATCGCCCCCGCGCTGCAAATGTCTCTACTTCTGGTCCCGGAGCTATGGAAGGAGGCATGGCGGCTGAAGGAGCAGAGCCAATGGACGAGACAGTGAAAGAGACTGTTGAGACTGATATCCAGGGGGCGCAAGCTCAGGGCAACTGGGGGGACTGTGCAATGGAGCCCCTGCAGGATGAATGCCCAGCAATGGCCTTTATCAGGCAGCAGGAGGAGCCAGAACAGGAACAGATAGAGGCTAAAGAGTTAAGTGCCTCTGTTGGTTCCTGCGGGGCTCACACTGATATTGAAGATTCTGGGTGGCCGGAGAAATGGGGTCCCTTGGTGGGGAATGCAGAGTCTTTTGCTGGGAGTCCTGGTGTCACATCACCCGTGGCATGCTCAGTGAAGGAGAGAGCAGAGTCGGCTAATGCAGCTGGTGTAATTAAAAAAGGGAAAGTCAAGGCTAAGCTAAAAAATATAGAAAAGTCAACTGCTGATGCTGCCGGTGAGCCAGTGGTAGCAGATATGGCCAATGTGGCCAGTAAAGGTGACCCACAGACACCAGAACATGTGGAGGTGCTCCCCCCTAAGACATCCTTGAGCGCCTCACAGGAGGGTAGTGTGATGTCTGCCTTAAGGAAGGGGAGGTCCTTTGCGAGTGTGGCAGGCAAGCAAGTGGGTCTTGACCACTTGTACCACTGCTATGGTGCCCAGAATTTCAGAGCCCCCCCGGGGGATGAGCCTTTGGGTGCCAACGCCTGGTCGAGAGGTATAGGAGGCCCTGAGAGGAAAAGAAGAAATGTGGTCCAGTTAAAGTTTGAGGGCTCAGAGCAGTGTCCTTCACGTGGGGTGGTGGTGGACATGATCCTAGCAATGGGGTTTAGAGTGGCAGACCTCTTTGCGGTGATCCACCCCCAAAACTCAGTGGAGTTTGATATCAGTTTCATGACCCCAGTGATCATGGAACTATTCATAACTAAATATGAGCTGGCCAGGCATTTAGAAGCCTGGAAAGGTTTCAGAGTCATTACCCTGTCTAGACAAGAAGAAATTAAACTAATAACAATCTTAGTCCGCAACGCGTCTCTTCCCCCGGAAGACATCATAACCTGGCTTAGTCAGTACGGGCAGGTGATGGGTCCATTGGGGAAGAAACTAGATGAAAAAGGCATCTGGACAGGGGCATGGTCTGTCAGGTTGAAACTAAACAGACGTAGGTATAGCGTGGTGCACGTGCCTGCCAGCGCCTTTATTGGCCGCGACAGGATACTTGTGTTTTACCCTGGCCAACCACATCTGTGTTTCAAATGTGGCAACCCCACCCACCTTAATAGAGACTGCCTTACACCAAAATGCGTTTGTTGCAATGCCCTGGGTCACAGCACTGAGAGTTGCCATTTAATATGTTGCAACCTATGTGGCGAAATGGGGCACCCATTTAGCAGATGCCCCAGGGCCTTCAGGGGATTCACCTCAGGGGACGGTGGAGGGAATGGAGCAGAGGAGGAGGCAGATAGGGGGACCAGACAGGATGCACAGGCCACAGGTGGCAGTGGGCCTGTATCTAATGACCCAGGCCCTGTGGTGAGAAGAAAGGCCCCTAGGCAGGTTAAGAGGACTGAGACGTGCGGTAGAGAGGGCAAGTACATCAAAGAGGGTGGAGGTTCAGTCAGGCAGCCAGGTGGGGAGCCAGGCAGGGTCTAGTCAGGGGGGTGCTCGGGAGGTACCGGTTCCATCGCCAAGAAGGACCAGAGCCAGTAGTAGGGTGGCAAATTCCCAGCAGGCAGATGTGGGTCTGGCTGGGGCGGGAGACTCCTCTGTCCATCCTGTCTACCCTTCTCAGCCTGCTCCTCCTCCCCAGGTACCTAAGGTCTCCCCTTCGCTTGGGGTCCCCCGTCCCTTGGGCGGGGAGGGGCTTAGTGGTGGGTTGGGGGCTAAGCCTCCTGACTCGGGTGCCAGTGGGGGGACAGGGTTGGTGGGTGGAGCCTCTTGTGGTTCTATTTTGGGATCGCAGAAGCGCCCCAGGGGGTCGACTGCCGCGGAGCCTGAGGGGGCTTCGAGTGAGGATGGTAACAGGGAGATCCCTGACACATCCGGTGGTTGGGTGACCAAGCAAAAAAAGAAAGAAAAAAAAACTTAAGGGGAAGGTAAAGGCCCCAAGTTGTGGGGTGGGTGGAGGCCAGCATTCGGTTGGAGCGTGTGGGGGGGGCCAAAAACCCGGCTCCACGGAGCCCAACAAATAGGTATGGGATCCTTTCTTCCTCTGAATCGGATGAGGAGGGGGAGGCTATGGTAGGTGTTGCGTTAAACCACAATGATCACTAATGATGGCAGTATCTGCTCCAATTAGGCTTGCGACTATCAACGTCGCAAGTATCCGATCTATGGTGGCTTGGTACATGGGCTTCACCTTTCTTAGTCAGGTGGATTCTGAGATTATTTTTCTGCAAGAGACCTGGCTCACATCTGTGGACCAGATTATTCGGGCAAAGAGGGAGTAGAGGTGTGGGCCCTCCCTCTGGTCCCTTGCGGCCGAGCCGCATAGTGGGATAGGAATCCTCTTTAGAACCGGATCGGTGGTTTGCAGGCGGGTGGTCGAGGTGGAGATCGGAAGATGTGGGGGCAATTCCTAATTAACATCTATGGTCCCCAGACCAAGAAGGGAAGGAAGGACCTCCTTACGGCAGTCAAACCTTACCTTTTTACAGCCCAGCAGGTGGTCTTTGGTGGTGACTTTAACACCGTCGTTAGGACCCAAGACAGGCCGGGTACCAGAGGCCTGCTGGGATACGACAGTAATTTTTTAAAATGGTATAGTGAGGGAATCCGAGCTGGTAGATGTGCATATCCACAGTGCTTCCAGCCTCACAGGGTTCACATTCTCCCAAGGTAAGCACAGGAGTAGAATAGATTTTTTTTTAAAGGGGGACTCCGACCACTGTTTGGTTTCGGTTGCCCTGAATGTGGCTGAGACCCCTCAGAAAGGACAAGGGTTATGGCGGCTAAATGCGATGCTGCTGGAGGACCCCAGAATTATGGAGTCCTTTGAGACTTTCATTTCGGATCAAGCCTCGCTCCTTGAGAGCGGCTGCTCCCGCCAGGAATGGTGGGAAGTGGTGAAGAAGAGGTCGGAAGGCTTCTTCCGGAGGGTCTCAAAGTACAGGGCAGTCTCGAAGTACCAGGCCTATCAGAGGTTGCGTGGACGGCTAGACTGCCTGGTATCCGCTGGAGGCCCTCAAGAATGGATATCTGCTCTGAAGCTTCAACTGAGGGAGTGTCAGTACGACCGTCTCGCCTCCCTGGTTCTTGAGAGGGATTATGGGAAGTTTTGCTCTCCTGATCCCTACAAGAGCTGTGGTGAGGCGATGAGTTTGAAGGTCATGCATGGCCTGAGGGATGCCTCGGGATCCCTGGTCCGGTCCAGATCGGGGATCCTGGGTGTCGTCAGGAGCCACTTTTCGGACCTCCTGAAGAGGAAGCCATTAGACACAGAGAAAGCTAGGACATTTCTTGACGAGACCCAGCTTCAAGCGGGGTTTGAGTTCCCTAGCTCTTTGATAGAAGAGATTTCAGTGGCAGAAATTGAGCAGGCCATTGACTCATTGTCGCTAAAGAAGTTTCCTGGGCCTGATGGGCTCCCGGCTGAATTTTATAAGACCTTCAAGAGCCTCTTAGCTCCTCATCTGAGGGAGGTATTTAACGAGTGTTTGGCCTGCTGCCTCCCTCGATGAGAGGGTCGGCATTGATCCTCCTGTCAAAGGGGAAGGACCCATCTGTGGTGGAGAATTGGCGACCTATCGCCCTTCTCAATATAGACAGGAAGTTACTGGCGAAAATCTTGTATACGCGTCTGTCTGCTATTGCAGGCGGGGTGCTGTCTGCATTGCAGCACTGTGCAGTTCCAGGCCGGAGCACCTTTAGTGCTGTCCTGAACGTCCGGAAGGCCATGGAAAGGTGCAGGGTTGGTGAGTGTGGACGGTATCTGCTGGCATTGGATCAGGCAAAAGCGTTCAACCGGGTGAACCACTAGTACCTCTGGGGAGATACGGCCTGCCAAGTAAATTCATAGATTGGCTTAAAGTTTTGTATAGGGCGGCGGAGAGCTTCCCTCTTGTCAATGGCTGGGTGGGTCCTTCTTTTCTTGTTGGCTACGGGGTCAGGCAGGGCTGCCCATTGAGTCCCCTTCTGTACGTCTTTGCGGTAGACCCCTTTGTAAGGTGGTTGGACCGGGAGCGTCTGGAGGGGGTCTTGATGGAGCCCTGCGGTGGCCAGGTTTCAGCGTTGAGAGTGGTGGCCTACGCAGACGACGTCTCTGTAGTGGTGTCGAGTCAGGAGGAAGCCCAATTTGTGGAAACACAGATTGGAGACTACTCTGAGGCGTCCAGTTCAAGAGCGAAATTTTTTTGGATGGGGAAGGAGGGGGAGCAGTTCCCCCTCCCGGACGTCTTCCCCACGCCCCAGCCAGAAATAAAAATTCTAGGCATCCTTTTTGGTCCTGGGGATTACCCCAAGCGAAATTGGGAAGGCAGTTTGGTGGGTGCCACCAGGCCTGTACTGGCCATCGGGACTACCGGGAGTTTCCCGGTGGGCCGATGGCTCAGTGGGCCGGTTCAGTGACAGCCTGTCACAGACATCTGTAGCTGCGGCTTCTGAACACCTGCAAGTGTCACATAATATCCCGACATCAGGGCCGATCCATGCATTGGGAGGAGAGAGGCACCCAGCGCTTGTCAGTGCCTGTGCCTCTCCCTCTACCCCTCCGCTACCCGGCGGCTATGTGACCAATGGCACAGCATGGGGGGAAGCAGGCGGGGCTACTGCACTGGGGCCATCTAGCCGAAAAAATGCTCCACCGGCACCGCCTCCTCCTCCTTGACCCCGCCCCCCGAAGAGGCGAGAAGCAGGACGGCGGGTGCAATGTACGGTACCCCGCGCTTCCAGAGCAACGTGGATTGCTCAAACTTTCTCCGCTCTCTACAACTTCCTCCAAGGACAGGCTGGCTTGGTGCACAGAGGACGGCTGGGAGCAGCTGCCTGGCTGAAAGGATCTTCATTGACAAGAAGTCGACTGGCATGGAATGGAAGGTACCTGTATTATCATGATCATACACAAAGGCCTGCAGGCTGCAGATAGACTCTGGTACAGTGTGACATAGGAGGGACTGCAGATAAGGACAGGGCTAGGGGTCTCTCTCATTCTCCCTCCCTCTCTCAGCCCCCCCTCTCTCTGTCACCCCCCTCTCTCTGTCAGTCACCCTGGGCGG
Organism: Glandirana rugosa; assembly: GCA_018402905.1. Classification (NCBI taxonomy): domain Eukaryota; kingdom Metazoa; phylum Chordata; class Amphibia; order Anura; family Ranidae; genus Glandirana; species Glandirana rugosa. The sequence goes on from BLSH010445423.1 coordinate 39,083, forward strand.
CAGGACGAAGAGCGGAGAAGCCCCCCGCCCCAGTTCCTCCTCCTCCGCCACGGCCACCTCGTAAAAAAGCCGATCTACCGGGGTCACGTCATCGGGGCGGACGAAGGGGGGTA
>BLSH010445423.1:90882-101732 GCA_018402905.1 Glandirana rugosa
TCGACATATTTACGGTTACCAGGGTTTTGTACTGCGATATTGGGGCGGACATGTCGGAACGTTTTGACACTTTTTTGGGACCATTGGCATTTATACAGCGATCAGTGCTATAAAAATGCACTGATTACTGTGTAAATGCCATTGGCAGTGAAGGGGTTAACCTGCAGGGGGCGCGCTAAGGGTTAACTATGTTCCCTGGGCGTGTTCTAACTGTATGGGGGACTGCCTATCTGGGGAAGGGAAGTTATCACAGCCTTCACGTAAAGGAAGGCTGTGATCACAGCCCTTCCCCCTCACACAGAGCGGAGGTCCGTGTTTACTTACACGGACCTCCGCTCCTTCACTCCGGGGGGGGCATCGCGGGTGGCCGGCGGCAATCGAAGCCGCCGCACCCGCTCCCTGGCCCCCCCGGACACAGTGAGCGCGCGGGCGCGCCTCCGGCGGCGCGCGCGCGCTCACTGTGCACGATCTGTCGGCCGCCGTCGTATGACGGCGGTTTGCCTTACAGAGCCACTTTGCCGCCGTCAATCTCCGATCGGCGGTCGGCAAGTGGTTAAATATCAATTGTCTTCGTTTTTAATAGGAGTTCAGTTATTTTTCAGGTTGCCAGTAAAAAATGTGCTCCGCCAGTATATTTCCCATGTTTTGCCAGTAAAAAATGCTGCGGGAGGTTGCCAACACTGCCCGGTCGTTGCAACTTTTTATGTTACACAGTATTTGCGTAGCAATTTTTTAAACACGTTTTTTTTTTTTTTTTTTTAACCTGTACAGAACCGCGCTATAGCCAAAAGACGGCTACAGCGCGGCTCTGAAAATCCGGGAGGACGTCCATGGATGTCCTCCCCCTTGCGCGCCCCCCGCGCGCACTCGCAGCCTGTGGCGGCGCGCTCTCGCGGCCGCCGCACGCTGCGCGGGCGTGTCCGCGGGTCGGGCGGACTCGATGTAAACACGGCGGTTCTCCGTTCTGTGAATGGGACATGACAGATCTACTGATCCCTGTCACTGGGATCAGTTAGATCTGTTATGTCCCGACCAGCCCCGCCCCCCCACAGTAAGAACACACCCAGGGAACATTTCTTAACCCCTTCACTGCCCCCTGCTGGTTAACCCCTTCCCTGCCAATTTCATTTATACAGTAATCAGTGGACATTTAAATTTCTGATCGCTGTATAAATGTCATTGGTCCCAAAAAAGTGTCAAAAACGTACGACATGTCCGCCCCAATATCGCACTCCCAATAAAAATCGCAGATCGCCGCCATTACCAGTAAAAAAATAAAATAAAATAAAAATGCCATAAATCAATGTCCATAGTTTGTAGGCGCTATAACTTTTGCGCAACCCAATCAATAAACGCAGATTGCAATTTTTTTTATCAAAAATATGTAGAAGAATATATATCGGCCAAAACTGATGAATAAATTTGTTTTTTTATTTTTTATTTTTGGATATTTATTATAGCAAAAAGTAAAAAATATTGTTTTTTTTTCAAAATTGTCGCTCTTTTTTTGTTTATAGCGGCGATCAGAAATGACGCAGAGGGGATCAAATACCACCAAAAGAAAGCTCTATTTGTGGGAAAAAAAGGACGCAAATTTTGTTTGGGTACAACGTCGCATGACCGCGCAATTGTCATTCAAAGAGTGACAGCACTGAAAACTGAAAATTGGTTCGGGCAGGAGGGGGGTTTAAGTGCCCAGTAAGGAAGTGGTTAAAGAAGCGGTTTCATGAATAAAAAAGCAGTAAAGTTAGCCTGATTTTTGTATAATGTGAAAGATAATGTTACGCCGAGTAAATAGATACCCAACTCGCTTTAAAATTGCACACACTTATGGAATGGCGCCAAACTTCAGTACTTAAGAATCTCCATTGACAACACTTTAAGAGTTTTTAGAGGTAACCTGTTTAGAGGAGGTCTAGTGCTAGAATTATTGCTCTAACTCTAACATTCGTGGCGTATGTAACCTGTGTGTATCTGGCTCTTATAATAGCCAGTGCCTCCACATCCCTGGGGAAAAAGCCTAAAAAAGAAAACTAGAAACAACTACAGAACCCGCGCTACACAGAAAAAAATAGAAAAAGCAGCCAGCATAAACTCTTGGCAAGAACAAAAGACATTGAAATATAAAAATGCAGCACTTAACACGCATAAAAGATAAAATATAACATGCACTAAGGAAACAATATATAAAAAGTCCACAGGTGCATGTGCAAGAGATGTTCTAAAATATGTGCTGAAGATCAATACAGCAAACACACAGTCCGCAGGCTATATTTGAGTGAATAAATCCAAGACAGTGCAGGAGGAGGCTCCATCATCAGGAAGGAGGGGGTTCACACAAGCCTCTTACCCCAACTGTAGGACCACTTCATGGTCATAGGAGCTTTGTTGGTAACAATCCACCAACCAGGATATGCGTAACAGGTAGAGACACTTCCTCCAATGACTTTATATGACAACCTCTCTGGACCGGTCATCCGCAGTATAGCCCATGTTATAGGATTTAAACATACCTCATTGCGCAGCAAGTATGAACAATTGAACTTAGTTTATTAAAAAGCAAGTCAGGGTACTCACAAACATAGCAGCATGAAAAGCAATATATCAGTGTCTGTGGATCTGTGCGATGTCTCCAGCCACTACACAGCACAAGGACCGCTCGGCAGCGTCACATGACCCAACTCCCCAATTGGAGTTTCGTCCTCAATAGGCATCATCAGGGAGCGTGGCCACGTGAGTACATGATGCCCTTTACGAATGATAGCAGACGGAAGTAAACAAGAGGAACCAGGAAGCTCATGCCAGCAGTTTAGATCAGACCATGACCTGGAAATACAAAGACAAAGGTCAGATTAGATCCGTGACAGGACTCAAAGAGCCCACAAACTGAAACATCTACTGGTTGAAGTTCAAAAAGGGGAAAAAAGGTAACAGCCTATAAAGTGCAGACAGGTGGTCACACCAGAAATGAATCCCAGACCAACCTTGAAGCTATAGAAAAAATATAAAAGATGGTAACCATGGCCTTAATGTTGATTGGGATATTAACTCCATCAACAATAGCTGATGCCCGTGGAGCCGGGCCCCCTCCGGGCCCTCGTGCTGCTGGACCCCGGACTGACGGTCGTGGGAATGGTAGGGGGAGAGGCTCCAATCGGGTTAGGAGGGGTAGACCTTCCCATATGGAACCCACCCATACTTCTAATAGATTTGCTCCTTTGAAGTTATCCCCCTCAACAATCCTATGGTTATCCTCCACGTAATCCAATCGACCATCCCCCCCACCACCCCAAGGTGGGACACTTGGGGTCAACGGTCTGGAGGCGAGAGTAATTGCTATCCCAACTCCTCTCCAACCCTCTCACAAAGGTTTTTTTCCCAGGGAAAGTAGACCCCCAAAAGGAATCTAGACCCAAGTGAGGGACCTGAGGGGGGAGGAAGAACAGGTCACAAAAGAAGAACCTAGCTGGAGTTGGCCTGTTCAATCTAAGTAAAGCTGAATTATCCAATGAAGAAAAATATGTGCTGATCGAGGGCTTAAGTTTGCTCCCGCTCGCCCCCTCAACAAATTGAATACTTTTTGTTGATGTACAGAAGTATATACGTAAATTAAACTTTCAATGTTATTTATTAACCAATCCCATTCAGAATGTTTTATCTAACACAGATGGTTTCAAGCATTCTTCATTGGCCAACACCTCTCTGTTCAACCCTCCCCTGGAGAAGGTAAATGTCCCTTAAACTGGTTTGGACCTGACTTTTAAGAAGGGGCTCGAATCCGTTCGGGATAGGAGGGGTGTGGGATTGTTATTCTAGATCGTGAGGATTTTTTGGTCAAACTTAAGAGGCTAGTATCTGACAGAGACACTTATTCTTTACTGCCTAATAACTCTACTAGTAAGTTTAAAAGGGAACTGCAATGTTTGGTGGACAAGGGGTACCAGAGCAAGATCTTTGCTAAGAAGGAAAAAAACTTTAATTCCTATGGCCCTCCCATATACTGGTATTATATTACCTGCCCAAAATCCATAAGAAGCCTTTGCAGCCTCCGGGGAGGCCAATTATAAGTGGGATTGACTCGGTTACGTCTTGAGTAGGCCGCTATATTCATAGGTTCTTGCAGCCATTGTTTACCAGCACTCCCTCTTATTTGAAGGATTCCACCCAAATAATTAACATTCTGGAGGAGGTCGAATGGAGGGATGGTTACATCCTTGCCATGGCAGATGTGACCTCCTTCTACACGATCATCTCCCACACACAGGGTTGAGATGCAGTCAAATGCTATCTGAAAAGAGATTCCTCTCTACCCCCTGAACAACAAACATTCCTTTTGGAGCTCTTTATAAAATTATTTTTGGTCTCAGGGTTCTTACCATCTGCAGCACCGTGGTGTGGCGATGGGCGCAAAATTTGTGCCAAGTTTGGCCAATTTGTTAATGGCCAAATGGGAGGAGGATGTCATTGATAGCCCCCGAAGACCTGAGCTGATCTTCTGGTGGTGATATATTGATGATGACGTCGTCCTCCTTTGGAATGGTGATGTCGCCTCCTTGGATGCCTTCATTGATCAACTTAATGTCAATGATTGAGGCATCATTCTTCAACATGTGAGCAGCAGTGACAAGATTCATTTCCTCGACTTGAAAATCAAAGTTCAGAACAATCAGGTCTTTACATCCACCTTCTTTAAAGACATGTAATGGCTATAGAGATGTGAAGAGCTGCCATCATCGGTCTTGGCTTAAGGTGGTCCCTAAGGGACTGTTCCTGGGACTTAAAAGGAACTGTACCCTTTGTGATGGCTACTTACGTGAGGCCAGCTGCTTGAAGGATAGGTTCCTTGAGAACGGGTATAAGGGCCCTGACTTGGATACTATCATTGACGAAGTAGATAGGAGGGATAGAGCTGCCATGCTGGTCTCCAAATCGATCAATAATGACCATTCTGGTTTATCCTCTAAGTTTTCATTTTTTGCTGTTTATTCTTCTCAGCATTTTGTCATAGAGTATTATTCGTAAGCACTGGGGGGTCCTCAAGAATGACAGGACCCAGTCTTGCCTGAGAACCCAGGAGTAATCTATAGAGGTGCTCCGCCTTTGAGACTACATGTTGCCCCTAATGTAATGTCATAGAGCCCCCTAGAAAAAGCTCTTTTTTTTCATCAGGTGAAGGGGTTCTATCCCTGTAGGAGATGTGTGGTCTATCAAACCGATTCCCTATGGGATAGGAAGTACCCCCTGCTTTACGTCCCATGCTACTGGGAGAAGCTATGATATACAGCATTTTCTCACCTGTTCCTCTCGGAATGTCGTGTATGTCATATCTTGTCCTAGTGGGTACCAGTATGTGGGGCGGACTGTGCGTGCCTTCCATGTGCGCATGAAAGAGCATATTGCGAACTTAAAAAAGGGCTTCCCAAAGCACAGTTTCTCTAAGCACTTTGGCACTCATCATAATAGAGAGCTCAAGGGTATTGCCTTCATGGCCATTGACCAATTTCATCCGCATTGGAGGGGCAGCCATAAACGTAGGGAGATATCCAGACTTGAAACCAGTTGGATATATAGGCTTAGAGCCTATAGGTCCCATGACCTTAATGTTGACTGGGATATTGACTCCATCAACAATAGCTGATGTTGGGGGTTATTATTTCTATGTCCCAGTCTGCCTCCATTGTCATTTAATGTTGTCATTTTTTTTTAAACCGTGGGTGTTTTTTTTATGTCAGCTATGCTCAGCATAGTATTTGTCACAAATGTTGCCTTTTTGCTGCTCTTTATATGTTTTTTGGTTTTTCTGCCATGTTTTGTTTTTATCTCCTTTTTCATGAATTTTAATGCTTTGAGTCTGTTGGTCGCAGTGACTGTCTTTGGCGACTAGATGTCGTGGTGAACTGTTCTTTGATGGATTAGTGTCTTTTATATTTTTTCTATAGCTTTAAGTTTTGTCTAGATTTAATTTCTGGTGTGACCACCATTGTTCATACTTGCTGCACAATGAGGTATGTTTAAATCCTATTACATGTGCCATGCTGCGGATGACCATAGTCTCCAGTCCAGAGAGGTTGTCATATAAAGTCATTGGAGGAAGTGTCTCTACCTGTTACGCACATCCTGGTTGGTGGATTGTTGCTAACAAAGCTCCTATGACCATCTTCTCATGAGTGGCCCTACAGTTGGGGTAAGATGCTTGTGTGAACCCCCTCCTTCCTGGTGATGGACCCTACTCCTGCACTGTCCTGGATTTATTCACTCATATAGCCTGTGGACTGTATGTTTGCTGTATTGATCTTCAACACAGATCTTAAAACAATTCTTAAAACAGACAGCATATGAAATCCAGCACTTCTCTTGCATGTATATGACCTGGCAAGACTAAAACCATTGCATCCAGTTATCCCAGCTGCTCCGTAAGACTCCTGGGGGAGTGAGAAACAATATGCAGCCAATGACCAAGCACTAGGGATTACTGTATGGGTGATCTCCAAAGGACCCACATGGGTTCCATAACTGTAAAATAGACTAATTTATTCTTAATTGTCAAGCAAAAAAGTAAAATCGACCACTTCGGCCCCGAAAGGATTTCCCACTTTAGGACCAGAGCACTTTTTACGATTCGGCGCTGTGTCGCTTTAACTGACAATTGCACAGCAGTGCATCTCTGTACCCAAACAAAATTGACGTCCTTTTTTCCCACAAATAGAGCTTTCTTTTGGTGGTATTTGATCACCTCTACGTCACTTCTGATCACTGCTATAAACAAAAAAAGAGCGACAATTTTGAAAAAAAATGTATATTTTTTACGTTTTGCTATAATAAACGTCCAAAAAAAAATATATAAAAAAACACATGTATTCATCAGTTTTCGCCGATATATATTCTTCTACATATTTGGGGTAAAAAAACAAACAAAAAACGCAATCGGCGTTTAGATTAGTTTGCGCAAAAGCTGCCACTTTTACAAACCATAAAAAATAATTCATGGCATTTTTACTATTTTTTTTTTACAGGTAATGGCGGTGATCTGCGATTTTTATCGGGACTGTGATATTGCGGCGGACTGAGCGGACATTTATGACACTTTTTTGGGACCATTGACATTTATGCAAAGATCAGATCTAAAAATAGCCACTGATTACTCTGTAAATGTCACTGGCAGGGAAGAAGTTAACCTGCAGGGGGCAATCAAGGCGTTAACTGTATTCCCTAGGCGTATTCTAACTGTGTGAGGGCTGGGCTATCAGGGGCATGACAGATCTAACTGATCCCGATGACAGGGATCAGTACGGCTGCCGGCCCTGATGAATGGACACACAAAGTCTCAAGTTAACTGACAATTGCGTGGTTGTGCGACGTTGTACCCAAACTAAATTTGCATTCTTTTTTCCCCCACAAATAAAGCTTTCTTTTGGTGGTATTTGATCACCTCTGCATCATTTCTGATCGCTGCTATAAACAAAAGAAGAGCGACAATTTTGCAAAAAAACGAATTTCTTACTTTTTGCTAAGATCCAAATCCAATAAAAATATAATTTTTTCTTTTCATTGGTTTTGGCCGATTCATATTCTTCCTCATATTTTTGGTAAAAAAAATAGCAATCTGCGTTTATTGATTGGTTTGCGCAAAAGTTGCCGCGTTTACGGATGATAATTAATTTCTGGGGTTTTTATTTTATTTTAATTTTTTACTAGTAATAGCGGCGATCTGCGATTTTTAGCGGTACTACGATATTGCAGCGGACACGTCGGACCAGTTTGACATTTTTTGGGGCCATTGGCATTTATACAGCGATCAGTGCTATAAAAATGCACTGATTACTGTGTAAATGCCATTGGCAGTGAAGGGGTTAACCTGGAGATGGCGCTCTAAGGGTTAACTGTGTTCCCTGGGTGTGTATGTGGGCTGGCCTGGCTGGGGGAAGGAAGTGATCGTGGCTTCCATATACAGCCCTTCCCCCTCTAACAGAACGGAGATCCGTGTTTACATACACGGATCTCTGTTCTTTCACTGCAGGGGGGCATCGTGGGTAGCCGGCGGCGATAGAGTCCGCCCCACCCGCTCCCTGCCCCCCCCCCCGAACACAGTGAGCGTGCGAGTGCGCTCACAGTGAGGGATATCGCAGCCGCCGTCTTTTTGCGATATCGAGCCACTTTGTCGCCGTCAGACGCCGGTCAGCGGTCGGCAAGTGGTGAAAAATAAAAATATAAATAAAATCATCAACTTCATGATTTATAAAACCATCCAGGCATAAAATAGTAATGGCCCGTACACACGATCCGAAAATCAGGCGAAAAATATTGCATACGATGCGATCGTACGATAATCGGATCATTAGTACACAGCTTACGAGAGCCGATCACGACAGTTCATCAGATAATATTCGATCGGACAAGCATGAAAATTTTGATCGCATGGTGCCCGATCGTACGATTTTCGTTTAATCAGTACAGTTGTCGTCCGACAATGCAATACAAATACACTACAACACATCACATCACTTCCGATATTTTATTCTGTCGTACGAGAATATTCGTGACTTTAGTACACTCTTCCGATTCGATCTGAGATTAGCATGCAAAAAAAAACGGACGATCTGTCGTCCGATTTTCGGATCGTGTGTACGGGGCATAAGAGTTAAAAATAAGTATGCTCATATAGAGCTCTCAGCTCTGTTATCTATGATAGTCCCACCGTGCTATCATTTTCATTGTGATGATTATTATGATGCCTACATATGGTTATGATTGCTTATAAATACCTCCCCTGCGTACCATCCGGCGGTTACTATGCCCAATACGCAGACCTCCGGAGTCCCCAGCACATAGGGTTAACTAATTGATCGATATACTGTTACAACAATTGCATATCGTTTAGATTGCTCAGAATAATAATGTTTACCTGTAGGTAAAATGAATATCTCCTAAACCTGTACGGTTTAGAAGATATTCCTCCTCTAAACAGCTTCGGCGTTACGACGCATGCGCCGTGTATGTCCCGGCAATAGGGCCGGAGCTTGCCGGAAAGACGGGTCCCGCGTGCATGCGCGGGGGTGACGTCTCGCGGCTCCAGACAGTCACAGCGCCGGAGCCGCGTACCTGGAAGCAAGATCCAAGGGAAGATGTCCGCTCCCACAGAGGGGACCGAGCAGCCCGGTCGGATCTTCATTTCAAGGTGAGTATTTCATAATGAGCTAGTATGCGGTGCATAGCTCATTATACTATTGTCTTGTAGGTTTTTATTTTTTTAAATGGGTAGACAACCGCTTTAAGAATAAATGAGTCTATTTTACAGTTATGGAACCCATGTGTGTCCTTTAGAAATCACCCATACAGTAATCCCTAGCGCTTGGTCATTGGCTGCACATTAGAACAATTTTTGCACATGCACCTGTGAACTTTTTATATATTGTTAAAGGGAACCTACCTGTGGATAGGTATTCAATTCAAACAGTAATTTGAATTGTTACAGCATTACTGTTTGAATTGAATACCTATCTACAGATGGGTTCCCTTTAAGAAAATAAGGGATTTTTTGGCAAACTTTTTTTCATTTCTAGATATTTACCTGGATTTGCTTTTCTCTCCTATCCAGGTCATAATTTTGGGGTCTCTATTGTCCTCTCTGTGGAAACCGCATATCCCTCAAAGGAACCGGTTCCTGGCCATATTTTCTGTTTTTAGTGATGCATGTCCTTGATTATTGATCAGGTGAGAGGAAGTGAGCCCTAGGGGACCTTTGTTATTGGGGGGACATGGTTGGGGCGGCCTTGTGCGATCTATTGTATGTGTTGTAGAAATGTTTTTATACATATATAACACTGAAATTTTGTTTGAATCTTGTTTATTCTAATTACTGTTATTTTGATTTGTAGTGAGCACAAATTGTATCTCCAAATCATAAACAGTGCTATCAAAATTCTCTCCTGAGGAAGCCATTTTGTCGAGAAAAGAATGGATGTAACTGTAAATCGGTGCTTAAGGATCATTATGATCATATACATGCAATGGATATTGTAATTTTAATGATTGTATAAATACATTTTTGATATTTTTATACATGGTTCTATGTCTTTAGCACCTATAAAGCCCCAATCTCCCTTCTTCCTTGTTGAATTGTTTCTAAAAAGGGATGTGGTGCTTTAAACCTTCTTGTTACCCAGTACCATTTCATACTTAAATAATAAGGCCAATAAGGGGACATTTTTGCCACAAGAAGAGGTCCAGGATAGTTGAAATTAGCTTCCATAACCCTCTGGAGGCATTTAAAGCCCAATATACCTTTAAAAAACACCTTCATTTTGACTTCCTTATTGTACTTTGCTAAAATGGCAAAACTGAAAGCGGAGTTCCACCGAAAAGTGGAACTTCCACTTTAACTGGTTCCCGACCGCGTGCCGTCTTTTCACGGCGGCAGTCGGGGAGCCCTGCGTGAATCGCAAATAAGCGGCGATTCGCATTTGGCCACCAGGGGCGCGCGCGCCGCCGGCGCGCGCGTGCCACACTCCTGGGGAGTGTGCCCGCGGCTCGGGCGGACCCGATGTCCGCCGGCGAGCCGCGATGAGCGGCTACAGGGAAAAGAACGGGGAACCGCCGATGTAAACACGGCGGGACCACCGGTTTACGCTTAGCGGCGAATAAACGCTAAGTGCGTCCCGAGGGGCTGACGGCGGCACTTTTCTGCCGTGCGCCAGCCCTTGGTCAATTTCACCTTCAAGGTGAAAAGCCACCTTGAGGCGAAAGTCAAAACGGTAAAATCGTTTCATGTTATTCCTTCAGTTTTACTTCCACAAAAAATTTCCATATAACCCGAAATTTACGGAGGTCTCCCAATACCTTCGATTAAAGTT
>BLSH010445423.1:127240-137776 GCA_018402905.1 Glandirana rugosa
AGTAATGGCGGCGATCTGCGATTTTTAGCGGTACTGCAATATTGGGGCGGACATGTCGGACCATTTTGACACTTTTTTGGGACCAATGACATTTATACAGCGATCAGAAATTCAAATGTCCACTGATTACTGTATAAATGTCACTGGCATTGAAGGAGTTAACTGGGTTCCCTGGGTGTGTTCTAACTGTGGGGGGGCTGGGCTACCATGGGCATAAGAGATCTAACTGATCCCAGTGACAGGGATCAGTAGATCTCCTATGCCCCCACTAACAGAGCAGGGAACAGTCGTGTTTACATCGGCGGTTCCCCGTTCTCTGGCTGTGGCCGCTCATCGTGGCTCGCCAGCGGACATCGGGTCCACTTGAGCCACAGGCACACTCCTCAGGAGTACGGCGGGCGCATGCCCCCTAGTGCCCATCCACAGATCGCTGCTTTTTTACGGCGATTCGCGGGACACGTCCACACTGCCGCCGTGAATATACGGTAGGCAGTGTGGAAGTGGTTAATAGCCATTCAAACCCCTTTGTGTCAACTTGTGTGCATGTTATCAGGCCAAAAACACCAGGCTATACTTGTGATCAGGGTCATTTGGGTAGTTTCTGTTGTCATTATGATTTAAAATAATGACTGATAATAAATGGCTTCAGCCAAACACTAACCACGAGTGAGAGAAATGTTTTTGTGTTATCATTCATATTCTCTGAAAAATAGCCAAGAAATCATAAATTCTGCCACGGTATGTAAACTTATGAGCACAAGCGTGTGTGTGTATGTGTGTATATATATATATATATATATATATTTTTTTTTTGTGGTAGATTAGCTCGTGTGGATCACCTTTCCTGGGAAAAAGGCAGCTTGTAGGCAAACTTTCTTAAAATCTGGCGAGTTGCCAGTTTTATTTTGTAAAGGTTGCAGGTCATAAAAAAAACAAAAATAACCAAAACAAAACCTTGCTGTACGGCGCTAAACTAATACAGAGTAGGATACCTCTCTATATGATGTCAGGCTTGTCCCTGACACCTTCAAACAGACAAATGCAAACCTTTACCTTTTGCAGTCTTTAGAGCAGTGGTTCTCAACTCCTCTCCTCAGGACCCACTAACAGGCCAGGTTTGTAAGATAACTAAAATAAATCACAGGTGATATCATTTACTACTCAGTGATTGCAGTATTCTAGTCTGCATCTCCCCAAGGTAATACTAAAAATCTGGCCAGTTAGTGAGTCCTGAGGACAGGAGTTGAGAACCATTGCTTTAGAGCAACCAAACTCATGCTCTTAGCTCCCACTTATGCTCTTAGCTCCCTCAGTCTAGCATACTGAGTCCCAGGGTGAGCTGCACTGAGTGCACTTCCTGGTTATTTCAATCAGCTGGAGAGGGAGTTGGGTAGGCCAGAAACTCCGGGCCGGAAACCAGCTCTGCCACTGTGGCTGGCAAAACCCAGGTTGGACTCTCACCAGTCCACTCCAAGTCACACATGCGAGGTGACAAGTATCGCCCGTCCACCATCGCACCTCGAATAACTTCACTATATATATATATATATATATATATATATATATGTGCCTGCCTGAGTTTCCTCCCACACTCCAAAGACATGCTGGTAGGTTAATTAGATCCTGTCTAAATTGGCCCTAGTATGTGTATGTATGAATGTGAGTTAGGGACCTTAGATTGTAAGATCCTTGAGGGTAGGGACTGATGTGAATGTACAATATATATGTAAAGTGCTGCGTGACAGCGCTATATAAGTACCTAAAATAAATATAAATAAATATATATACACACACACACAGTATCTCATAAAAGCGAGTACACCCCTCACATTTTTGTAAATATTTTATTCTATCTTTTCATGTGACAACACTGAGGAAATGACACTTTGCTACAATGAAAAGTAGCGAGTGTACAGCATATAACAGTATAAATTTGCTGTCCCCTCAAAATAACTCAATACACAGCCATTAATGTCTAAACCTCTGGCAACAAAAGTGAGCACCCCCCTATGTGAAAATGTCCAAATTGGGTCCAAAGTGTCAATATTTTGTGTGGCCACCATTATTTTCCAGCACTGCCTTAACCCTCTTGGGCATGGAGTTCACCAGAGCTTCACATATTGCCACTGGAGTCCTCTTCCACTCCTCCATTAGGACATCACAGAGCTGGTGGATGTTAGAACAAAACCTCATATATTCAACATATCATACATATACATTGCAATTAATGTGCAGTTCAAATAAGTCCTAAAGCCATGATCCAAATATCAAAATGGACGACAAGGAAACTTCCCAAGTTTTGATAAATGAGTTGGACAGTCAGTACAAATTCAGTTCAAAACTGTGCTTGAATCACACAAACTGGCAAGGTGGTGCTTACCAGAATGCTCAGATTCACCTGATTGTATGACCAGTGAATCAGTCAGGCTTATGTGGAATCATCCACAATAGTAACGGCAGTGGGCTCCCACCTCCGATCGGTTGCCAGATGTGCTTCACAAAAGATCCATGGAAGCTCTCAAGTATTCATCACAAATGGAAGGGTACATATGGGGAAAAACGCTCCACATAGTGTAGTATCAAAAGAAACACCTTTTATTGAAAAACAGGTGCACTACAGAATAAAAGACGGCCATACAAGATAAAAACGGCTGCAATAGGCATGGTCCTCACTTGAAAAGTTTCGTCCGCATGGACATCGTCTTAGACCACACACGATGGAAGAAAGGGAAAAGAAAGAAGGGGAAAGCTAGGGGAAGAAGAGAAAAAGAAAGAGAGCAAGAGAGAAAAAGAAAAGGAGGAATAAAGAGGGGTGGTGGTAAAAGAATGAGTGATAACAAAAAAGAAAATGACTGACAGAGAGAAAGGGAAATGAGACAGGTGGTTAACTTGATCTCATCTAAAATAGTTTATTAAACTGTACTGAAAAATCCTTTTATGTATAAAATCATTTTACAATCATTACATTTTTCAGCTACCTTTGGTATACGTTCCTCTCCAAACCATGAATCCCGGGGCTCATAGAGGCTTCAGAAAAATCAAAATTAAGTATTTCACTCCCCCGAGTACTTTTGAAGCCCTTTGGCTGGAATTTCGTCAAAGCGTCAATCACATGAAAATACTCATCCTGGACTTTTTCATGGCACTGAGCAAAATATTCAAAACCATCTCCCATGTTCTGGCAGCTTTGTGGGAGGCCCTTGAGGCAGTGGCCCATTTCTTGCTGACTATACTCAACGTGATTTGGCTGGTTTTGAAAATTGTCCTGGTTCTTGGGGAACAAATTAAGGCGTTGGGTCCAAATGAGCGAGCACAACAGCACACACTGAAAAATAACTACTGCAAAGAAGATTCTGCAAAATTTGACTCTATTAACAAGAGCTTGACAGACTCTCTGACATGCAAAAGGCAACAAATAGAGTATAATGACATCACAAAGGAAGCCATACACCATAATAACACTAGAAAGAAGCCTGTGTATTGTACTTACACTGAAAGGGAAACAATTTCTTCTAATTACATCAAGAAAGATCCTGCACACTTTAACTTTATTAAGAAGTCGTCCATAGAGAAGGTGGCTGAACTCTCTAATTACATCAGTAAGGAAACTGAGGGCTTTGATTCTAGCAAGAATGAAGTTGAACAACTTAATTCTTGCAGGAAGGAGGTTTCACAACCCAATTCCACCAAGGAGAAACCTTTCCAACATTCCATCACAAACAGCTTTGTCCAGTCAAAATATATCAGTAAGGATAATGAATTCTCTGCATCCAACCGGAAAGAGCGCTCACAATCTAATTCCTACAGGAAGGAGTTTTCACAATGTGTAACCTCCAGGGAGAAGCCTGTATACTATTCCACCCCTAAGGAGTTTGTGCAGTTGAAAAACATAGCTAAAGAAGGAGACCACTCTGATATGGGCAAGAATTAAATTGCTCATTCTCATGGCTACAGGGAAGAGTTTGCACATTTATATACCACCATGTACAATGCTCCATCACTAGAGAATATGTGTGTTAAAAATACATGAGAAAGGAAGCTGTAAACTCTGGTCCTGACAAGAATGAGAATGCGCAAGCTAATTTCAACAAGAAACACAGATTCACAATCCAATTACTACAAGAAAGCAACATTTTATTCCTACAAGAACGAGTTTATGCACTATAACTCCTACAAGATACTGGATGTACCATCCAATCCCTAAAAAAAAACAAGATTGTACAATCTAATACCTACAAGATTGAGGTTGTACAATTTAATCCCTACAAGAACAAGGTTGCACAATTTAATCCATCCGTACAAGAGAGAGGTTGCACAATCCTGAGGATGCATGATCTAATCCCTACAATCGAATATCTACAAGAACAGGGTTGCACAATTTAATCCACCCCTAAAAGAAAGAGGTTGCACAATCTAATACCTGCAAGGCTGAGGATGCACAATCTAATCCCTACAAGAACAAAAATGCAAAATTTAACTCCTACAAGAAAGAGGTTGTACAATCTAATACCTACAACATTAATGATGTTGAAAGTAATCCCTACAATGAGGATGTACAATCTAATTACTACAAGATCATAGGCAACCTAGTATCTACAAGAAAAAGGATATACAATCGAATTTCTAAAAGAATGCAGACAACCAATACCTAAAAGAACAAGGATGCACTACCTAATTACTACAAGAACAAGGATGTACTATCTGATACCTACTGTACAAGAATGGGATTGTACAATCTAATTCCTACAAAAACAAGGTTGTACAATCTAATTCCTGCAAGAAAGAAGTTGTGCAATCTAACCCCTGCAAGAATGAGGTTGTACAATGTAATCCCTATTGCCTAGTACACACCATGACTTTTTTTTTTTTTGTGTTCAACCCATCGGATTGAATAAAAAAAAACTGATGTTAGTACAGCGATCTCCCCCACTGAGCTGTTGTGTCCTGACAGGGGGACGGACCCCCCGCCAGAACACTCCGGTCAGCGCTCTCAGCCATTAGCTAAGAGCGCTGATTGGGAGCCAGTTGCCTGCTGGTTTTCCAGCATGCTCCTCTGACAGTAGTCGGCTTCTATCTGACCGGCTGCCATAAACACGGGCTGAATATCGCCCAGTTTTTATTGAACCGGCCGATGTCGCCCGACATTTGGTCTGTGTGTATTAAGCTTATAAGAATGAGGTTGTACAATCTAATTCCTAAAAGAAGGAAGTTGCACAATCTAATTCCTACAAGAAGGAGGCTGTACAATGTAATCCTTTCGAGAACAAGTTTGTACAATCTAATTTCTACAAAAACAAGTTTGAAAAAGCAAGTACATGCATAAATGAGGTTGTACAATGCCTACAAGAATGAGGTTTTACAATCTAACGCATATATGTATAAGGTTGTATAATCTAATTCCTACAAAAATGAGGTCGCACACACTCTCCATCAAGGAGGAGCCTGTACAGTATTTTAGGAGTACTAAGGAGTCTGTGTTTAAATTACATAAGTAAGGAAGTTTATTGCTCTGGTTGCACCAAGACCATTGGAGATTTTGTACAAAGAAAAGTCGCCTCATCCACTTGCTGAGGGATTCTACATTTTCAGATCCAAACAAGGATATTTCTGTGCATTCTACTTCAAGTGAAAATGATTCTACGCTTTGTGATTTGAAGAGTTTTACAAAATTTGATTCACACAATGAGTACTTTGTTAAATCTGATTGAAATGTCGCTCTCAATGACAGATTCAATAGGGCAAGAAGATGATTTTATTGCATGTATCAAACCTCAGAAAAGAGTAAGACAGACTGGAATATAGGCAAGCTAAACAATGAAACAACGAATTTCAACTGCAATTATGTTTAAAGGGACAAAGATATTTAATAAAATACAAAGTGCAACATTTTTCATAGTATAATTTGAATATTTGTCTATTTCAATAAAAAAACTATAATTTCTGGTTAAACATTATACAGATTAAACCATCAGACAGCAGACTCTTACCTTTTAGCTTGGGTGCTCTTATTTTCTTAAATATTTAATATTTCTTTTCGAAAATACAAATTTCTATCCAGCTCACTCTTTCCTTAAGGGCTGGCTCACACCTAGGCGATTTGCAATCCGACTTGTGCTGCCCCAAGTCGCCTCAAATCGCTTGACATCAGAAATTCCATTGAAATGAATGGGAGCCGTCTTAATATGCACTACTCAAGTTGCGCTGACGACTTTAGGGCGACTTCTGAAACGGTTCCTGTACTACTTCAAGGCAACTTCTAGGTGATTTGAGCCCATAGAATTCAATGGAAGTTGCTTCCAAGTCAGATTACCATCTATGAAGAAGCGACTTTACAGGAAGAAGAAAATAATTTTCCCAGGAAACTCCACAATAATTTCCCAAGTACTCCCCAGGAATTACAATACCAGGCACTTTGTGCTCTGGGGATCTTGAAGGGGAACCCTGCCAAGTGTAAAAAAAAAAAAAAAAAACGGCGTGGGGTACCCCCAAAATCCATACCAGACCTTTATCCGAGCATGTAGCCTGGCAGGCCAGGAAAGGGGGTGGGAACGAGCGAGTGCCCCCCCCCCTCCTGGACCATACCAGGCCACATGCCCTCAACATAGAGAGTATGGGTGCTTTGGGGCAGGGGGGACTCTGCGCCCCCCCACCCCAAAGCACCTTGTCCCCATGTTGATAAGGACAAGGGCCTCTTCCCGACAACCCTTGCTGGTGGTTGTCGGGGTCTGCGGGCGGGGGGGTATTATCGGAATCTAGAAGCCCCTTTTAACTAGAGGGCCCCCAGATCCCATCCCCCCACCCTCTGTGAATGAGTATGGGGTGCTTTGTACCCCTACCCATTCACCTGAAAAATAAAGTTTCAAAAAAACACACTACACAGGTTTTTGCAATATTTTATTAAATCCGACATCTTCTCCCCTCTCCGGCATCTTCTCCCTCTCCGGCGTCTTCTTTCTTCTAAGGCAGTGGTTCTCAACTCCTGTCCTCGGGACCCACTAACAGGCCAGGATTGCATGATAACTGAAATACATCACAGGTGATATAAATTGCTGCTTAGTGATTGCAGTATTCTAGTCTGCATCTCCCCAAGGTAATACTTAAAATCTGGCCTGTTGGTGGGTCCTGAGGACAGGAGTTGAGAACCATTGTTCTAAGGGGTCTTCTTTCTTCTAAGGGGTCTTTATCCTCTGCTCTTTTGCCCCGGTCTTCTCCGCTGTCCTCTTCCCTCTGTTCTCCCCTCTCTTCTTCTTCCCATGTTGACACAATGCAATCTCCTGGACTAATGGACTATCTGCGCTCTGCATTGACTTATATTGGCATGGGGCTGTGATGTCATAAGGGAGGGGGCCTCTGGATGATATCAGAGGGCGGCCCCGCCCCATGTCAATATAAGTCACAGCACAGTACGGAGACAGCATTTGCGCGGGAGATCGTGTTGTGTCAACATGGGAAGAAGAAGAGAGGAAGAACAGAGGGAAGAGGACAGCGGAGAAGACCAGCAAAAGAGCAGAAGGTGCCGTGGAGAGGGAAAAGAACCGGGAGAAGAAATAAGACCCCTCAGAAGAAAGAAGACCCCCCAAAAGAGCTGAAGAAAGAAGAGCCGGAGAGGGGAGAAGACACCAGAGCTGATTTAATAAAATACTTTAAAAACCTGAGTAGTGTTTTTTTTTATTTGACATTTTCCTTTTAGGTGAATGGGTAGGGGTACAATGTACCCCATACTCATTCACGTAGAGTGGGGGGCCGGGATCTGGGGGCCCTCTTGTTAAAGGGGGCTTCCAGATTCCGGTAAGCCCCCCCGCCTGCAGACCCCGACAACCACCGGCAAGGGTTATCGGGAAGAGGCCTTTGTCCTCATCAACATGGGGACAAGTTGCTTTGGGGTGGGGGCCCCCCTGCCCAAAGTACCCATACTCCCCATGTTGAGGGCATGCGGCCTGGTATGGTTCAGGAGGGGGGGTGCTCGCTTGTCCCCACCCTTTCCTGGTCTGCTAGGCTGCGTGCTCAGATAAGGTTCTGGTATGGATTTTGGGGGGGCCCTACGCCTTTTTTTTGGTGTTGGGGTTCCCCTTAAAACCCATTCCAGAACGAAGGCCCTTTTTAAATTTGGCGTGGAGTTCCCCTTCAAGATCAGGCCACAGGCAAAGTCACCTGGCATGAGGTCACGCTGAAGTCACTTTCAAATCACCTAGCAAAGTCGCCCCTGAATTTGGATCGCCTAGGTGTGAACCGGCCCTTAAAGAAAATTATCATTGTATGATAAATATTATATACATACTGTATATGCAACCTTAAAGCTGAACTCCTGGAAAACCGTTAAAAACACACGTAACATACAGTATATACACTGGAGATGTCTTCTCTGACAAAGGGTTTGTATTTTTGTGCAGTCACTTTTGTGATTCCTAAACCTGCCAGAACAGTGATAAAACTTTCTCTGATAGATAACAAATTGATACACTGTGGAGGGGTTTAGACACCCTGAAAAATAATCTATTGTTGGCTGGTTAATGGTGTAGATCAGGGGTCTCCAAACTTTCTAAACATATGCCCAGTTTACTGTTCTTCAGACATTAGGGGGCCACACTAGGGCTAGTGGGAGTAGAAGATGCCCCGGTGTCCAGTGGGAGTGAGCAATCCCTATCTTTGTTGACAATGGGAGGAATAGTGCCCCATCGTTGACGTCAGTTGGAGGAATAGTAACTCATCATCGGTGTCAGTGAAAGAATTCTTCCCCATCGTTGGTGTCAGTGAAAGAATTTTGCCCGATCGTTGGCGTCAGTAAAAGAATTCTGCACCATTGCTGGTGTCAGTGAAAGAATTCTGCCCCATCGTTGGTGTCAGTGAAAGAATTTTGCCCCATTGATGGTGTCAGTGGAAGAATTCTGCTCCATTGTTAGTATCAGTGGAAGAATTCTGCCCCATCATTGGTGTCAGTGAGAGGAATAGTGGCACATTGTTGGTGTGAGGGATGGAATAGTGCCCCAAGTGCCAGGTAAAGGCAAGAAAGGGGGCCACATCCTGCCCCAGCGCTGCAGTTTGGAGACCGCTGGTGTAGATAATAGTGGTCTGCAGACCATTAGCCCCCATTCACACTGAATCCGAATTTGAAATTGTGCGACTTCACTTAGTCACACAATTTCAAAGCCGAAGGTCAGTGAGACTTCAGGTGCAACTTGGCTGACATCTTTGCGACTTCATGCACAGATGTCTATGAAAGTCATACCTGAAATTGCAAAAAATAGTGCAGGAACCTTTTTTTAAAATCGGTGCGGCATAGTAAAGTCAGAGTCGCACCTATTTGAACAGTTCCATTGCCGACAATAAAATGCAACTTGTTATGCAATTTGGACCTGTCAAATCACACAGCAAGTCGCAACGGTGTGAACAAGAGCTTATTGCTAATTATTTGCATTTCTGTGCAAAGACTTGTGATTTCTACACCTCTGCCAGGATGGTGACAAAACTTTCTCAGATAGAGTTCATGTGTACACCCCCCGGTTCGGTTCGCACCAGAACTTACGAACAGGCAAAAAAATTTGTGCAAACCCTATTAAAGTCAATGGGACACAAACATGAAAAATCAAAAGTGCTAATTTTAAAGGCTTATATGCAGGTTATTGCCATTAAAAGTGTATGGGGACCTGGGTCCTGCCCTAGGGGACATGTATCAATGGAAAAAAAAAAGTTTTAAAATCAATAATTTTTTTCAGGAGCAGTGATTTTAACCACTTCCTTACTGGTGTATTTGTAATAATACGCCGCCAAGGTGCACTCCCCATCATTGGTGGACGTCATATGATGTCCTCCCATTTTTGGCGCTCTGTGGGCCCCCTCTTTACCATGTGACCAGCTGTGTCCAATCACAGCCGGTCACAAAATGTCAACAAACCACGGTAACGAGCTGTTACCGGGTTCTCCTTCTCACACACTGATCGTGTGTGAGGAGGAGATTGCGGTAACAGCTCGTTACCGACCTACAGTTCACACTAAGCACACTGATTCCCCCCCAGTAATAAAGAGGACCTGTCACCAGCCCATCAAAGTAATGGTCACCAGCCCATCAAAGTACCTGTCACAGCCCATCAAAGTGCCCGAGTACCTGTCACCAACCCATCTGAGTACTCAAGTACCTGTCACCAGCTCATTAAAGTACCTGACACTGTCCATGAGCCCGTGAAACTACCCGACACTGTCCATGAAACTACCCGACCACTGGTAATGAAACTACCCGACCACTGTCCAGGAGAAATAATGACCCCCCCTTAGTCACACGAATCACACTTGACATCCAGCCATTGCTCGACAATGGCGTTAGAGGAGGAGTGTGTGCTAGTCACACACTCTTCCTCTTGGGCCATTGTCGAGCAATGGCACCAAACAACTGTAAAACACTGGCCGACACTAACCTGTGTCGACCAGTGTACCATTTCTCCCCCGGGTGTCTCGCGGTTTTTACCCTCCTGTAGTATACTGCAGGTGGTTACTACCCCTCACGTGGAACCGCCGCATAATAATGTTTATGTGGTCATTCCT
>BLSH010445423.1:143738-164352 GCA_018402905.1 Glandirana rugosa
CTCTCTATCACAATATATATATATATATATATATATATATATATATATATACACAGTATCTCACAAAAGTGAGCACACCCCTCACATTTTTGTAAATATTTTATTATATCTTTTCATGTGACAACACTGAAAAAATGACACTTTTCTACAATGTAAAGTAGTGAGTGCACAGCTTGTATAACAGTTTAAATTTGCTGTCCCCTCGAAATAACTCAACACACAGGCATTAATGTCTAAACCGCTGGCAACAAAAGTGAGTACACCCCTAAGTGAAAATGTCCAAATTGGGCCCAAAGTGTCAATTTTTTGTGTGGCCAACATTATTTTCCAGCACTGCCTTAACCCTCTTGGGCATGGCGTTCACCAGAGCTTCACATGTTGCCACTGGAGTCCTCTTCCACTCCTCCATGACGACATCATGGAGCTGGTGGATGTTAGAGACCTTGCGCTCCTCCACCTTCCATTTGAGGATGCCCCACAGATGCTCAATAGGGTTTAGATCTGGAGACATGCTTGGCCAGTCCATCACCTTTACCCCCAGCTTATTTAGCAAAGCAGGGGTCGTCTTGGAGGTGTGTTTGGGGTCATTATCATGTTGGAATACTGCCCTGCAGCTTAGTCTCCGAAGGGAGATTGCCCGCTGTAATAGCTTTCATTTGAACTGCATTCTGCTCACCGTCACACCTGCCTCCTGGCCTGGCTACTTTGATAGACAAAACAGTGGTCCAATGCTGGCACGTGTGACGTCTATCAAAGGAGGCGGGACTATGTGTGGCAGTGAGTGGACTGCAATTCAAATGAAAGCTGTTACAGCGGGCAATCCCCGCTCTGTAATCCGGCCAGCTCTCCTTTTTCTCCCCTCTCTCTTCCTCTGCACAGGTCACGCTGCAATGATGGGCACAGGCGAGTTGCATTGATGAGCACAGGTCACACTGCAGTGATGGGGACAGGTGAGTTGCAATGGGGGAACAGGTCATGCTGCATTGGTGGGGAAAGGTGAGTTGCAATGGGGGGCACAGGTGAGTTTCACTGGTGGGCATTGGTCATGCTGCATTGGTGGGCCCTGGTCACGCTGCATTGATGGGCACAGGTGAGGCTGCATTGATGGGCACATGTTAGTCTGCATTGATGGGCAGAGGTTAGGCTGCATTGATGGGTACAGGTCATGCTGCATTGGTGGGCACTGGTCATGCTGCATTGATGGGCACAGGTCATGCTGCATTGGTGGGCACTGGTCACATTGCATTGATGGGCACATGTCATGCTGCACTGGTGGGCACAGGTGAGGCTGCATTTATGGGCACTGATCAGGCTCCATTGATGGGCACTGGTCAGCCTGCATTGATGGGCATAGGTGAGCCTGCATTAATGGGCACTGATGAGGCTGTGCTGATGAGCACTGGTGAGGCTGCATTGATGGGCAATGGTGAGGCAGCACTGATAAAGTTGTTGTTAATATTTATTTTGTAACTTAATTCTACATAAAACATTTAAGTGGCATTTCATGAGATAATTTATGAATGCATGTTTAGGGGTGGGGCAGGGTAGGGGGTGGGTGGGGCAACTGGTGGCGAGTAACCCTTAAGGCCTGGCTCTTAGTTCAGGGCTTGAAATTTTGAGTCCTGTAATAGCCTATGTGTATATGGACACACAGGCTTTTATGGAGTTGAATTTAGGAGCTTTGGCAAAATAACACCAAAAGCTCCTAAACTATAGTTTAGAAGCTGTAGTGTACATGAGCCCTTGGTGTGTGTTAAAGCCTAAGTCTGCCCCTGCCAGCATGCTGCAGAGAAAGTGCCTTGCTCTCTGTGTGGAGGCAGTGGGCTCTTTGCAGAGGTCTGGCATGCTCCCTGCTAAGACCTATACCTCTGGAATCTGGAAAACTTCTGCTGAATGGAGAGTTTTAAGGATGTTGTGACCTAACCGACCCACTCCGCTTGAGTACTTCCGTCAGCATACAGCCGCCTCCTGTCTGAACATCAGATATCAGATTTATAGCCCATATATTGTAAGAACCAGGTGAGACTAACTTAGTTACAAATTTGAAAACGTTTTATTACGAAAGTATTGAAAATATAACAGACAGTAGACTTATTAATCATACTAATACACAGCCTTTAGTTAGTAGAGAACCACTCAAGCAACATATTTCACCACAAGGTAATGAACATATAAACCTAACAAGTAGGTGAAGTAGTATCCAGAGTGCTTGGTGTTGTTGGTGTGTGGTATAAAACTTCTTCAAATGCTCGACATGTTGCTATTAGTGTACATAAATAAACAAATCAGTGTTACATATAAATAAATACAACATGATTATAGGTAAATAACAATGGTATCAATGAAAAAAATCTGTCTACAGGCAGTCCCCTAGTTATGAACATCCGACTTATGAACAACTCCTACTTACAAACGGAGGGAAACAAGAGGAAGTGAAAGAAAATCTCCCCCTAGGAAGGGAAATTCACTCCTGTAAGAGATATTATGGGAAAAAGGTGTCTCCACTGATGCTTTATCACCAATCCTTGTTTCCACAGCAACCCAAAATTTTCAAAATCCAATTATTATTGGGACAAGAAGTGAGGTGAAATCTTCTGAACAGAAACATAGACAGCAAAACAAACATTACAGGGCTGTTACTCCTTCCCCTATGCTATCCAAAAAGCTTAAAAATATTTGTTTTGGCTGAAGCTACACTTAAAAAATGTACCTGTTCCGACTTACAAACAAATTCGACTTATGAACAAACCTACAGTCCCTATCTTGTTTGTAACCCGGGGACCGCCTGTATTGGCATAAGGCAAACCATTGCCAGACCATCAAACATGGCCAGGGAGCAAAATAAATACGGTGGCGTCCATAACATGGGGTAAGTAAGATGTTAAAGTATTTATGCTACACTTCTATTGCAAAAGATGAAAACCTGACCCTATTATGAAGGGCAATAAATGCCTAAACAAGAGCTGAATACCCTTGCATTTATAGTTGAAAAACCACAATGAGATATTAAGATGTAACAAGGATAGATATGTCAATAATTATTATAAAGTCGAAAACCAAACTAAATATATACAGTACCTCACAAAAGTGAGTACACCCCTCACATTTTTGTAAATATTTTATTATATCTTTTTCATGTGATGACACTGAAGAAATTACACTTTGCTACAATGTAAAGTAGTGAGTGTACAGCTTGTATAACAGTGTAAATTTGCTGTCCCCTCATATAACTCAACACATAGCCACTAATGTCTAAACCACTGGCAACAAAAGTAAGTACACCCCTAAGTGAAAATGTCCAAATTGGGCCCAAAGTGTCATTATTTTGTGTGGCCACCATTAGTTTCCAGCACTACCTTAACCCTCTTGGGCAGGGAGTTCACCAGAGTTTCACAGGTTGCCACTGGAGTCATCTTCCACTCCTCCATGACGACATTACGGAGATGGTGGATGTTAGAGACCTTGTGCTCCTCCACTTTCCATTTGAGTATGCCCCACAGATGCTTGATAGGTTTTAGGTCTGGAGACATGCTTGGCCAGTCCATCACCTTTACCCTCAGCTTCTTTAGCAAGGCAGTGGTCGTCTTGGAGATGTCTTTGGGGTCGTTATCATGTTGGAATACTGCCCTGCAACCCAGTCTCCGAAGAGAGGGGATCATGCTCTGCTTCAGTATGTCCCAGTACATATTGGCACTCATGGTTCCCTCAATGAATTGTAGTTCCCCAGCACTCAGGCAGCCTCAGACCATGACACTCCCACCACCATGCTTGACTGTAAGCAAGACACACTTGTCTTTGTACTCCTTACCTAGTTGCTGCCACACGCTTTACACCATCTGAACCAAATACGTTTATCTTGAGATCATCAGATATGGATCCAGTAATCTATGTCCTTAGTCTGCTTGTCTTCAGCAAACTGTTTGCGGGCTTTCTTGTGCATCATCTTTAGAAGAGGCTTCCTTCTGGGACGACAGCCATGCAAACCAATTTGATGTAGTGTGCGGCGTATGGTCTGAGCACTGACAGGCTGACCCCCCACCCCTTCAACCTCTGCAGCAATGCTGGCAGCACTCATACGTTTATTTCCCATAGACAACCTCTGGATATGACACTGAGCACGTGCACTCAACTTCTTTGGTCGACCATGTTGAGGCCTGTTCCTTGTGAAACCTGTCCTGTTAAACCGATGTATGGTCTTGGCCACCATGCTGCAGCTCAGTTTCAGGGTCTTGGCAATCTTCTTATAGCCTAGGCCAGTGATGGCGAACCTTGGCACCCCAGATGTTTTGGAACTACATTTCCCATGATGCTCAACTACAAAGCAGAGTGCATGAGCATCATGGGAAATGTAGTTCCAAAACATCTGGAGTGCCAAGGTTTGCCATCACTGGCCTAGGCCATCTTTATGTAGAGCATCAATCCTTTATTTCAGATCCTCAGAGAGTTCTTTGCCATGAGGTGCCATGTTGAACCACCAGTGACCAGTATGATAGAGTGAGAGCGATAAATTTAACACACCTACTCCCCATTCACACCTAAGACAGCAAATTTACACTGTTATACAAGCTGTACACTCACTACTTTACATTTTAGCAAAGTGTCATTTCTTCAGTGTTGTCACCTGAGAAGAAATAATAAAATATTTACAAATATGTGAGTGGTGTACTCACTTTTGTGAGATACTGTATATAATATACTATGACATACGGTAAAAAGTAAACTTACAGCATGGTATTAATGTGGAGTGCCAATTTAAAAGCAGTGAGCAGTCAGTTAGGTGTTAATAACCAGGGGGCCCCTCAGGATATAGCTATAACGTTGCTCTAAAGAACTATTAAGAGAATGGATAGGATGCTAGAAAAATAGCTTACGCAGTGTCAAATATATAAAGAGACCAACATAAAGGACAGGCAAAGTACCTACCTAAGAGCCACATAGTTGTACAAGAGTAAGAGTATGATATATAACACCGGGAATACAGGCTTTGACGCTTACCCACCGCATATTTGTGCAATAGAGCCCCAGAGGCAGGAAAGAACAGTCCAGCAGCGGACGGCCAACCAAAGAAAAGCCATATAGTAACAATATACAAACTAGAAGTGTTATAAAAAGAAAAAAGTATTGCAATATTAAAGTATACAGCTTCTTATTCACCCAGATTGAATACATACACTACCAGTTTATTGAAAAAGATATATATATATTGATATAATTGACATATTGATGATAAAGTGGGGGTGGGGGGGCAGAATACAATATGCCAAACCTTACACAAATAACCACAGAAACATAACATGAGTTTTAAAGGCAGTACTTCACCATAACATATAAATTACAATGGTATTATTACATTCCTATCACATAAGATAGCATAGAAGTACATGTGTACGTTCTAAATAAAAGCACTAGGTTATGGCTACTTTGACTGCTTTTTGAGTAATGCTAAATGTTATATAATAAGCCACAAAACATCATTATCAGGTAATTGTGAAGAAGCAGAAACAGATGGTGTTGCTGTCAGTGCATTGGATGTAGGTTGTGCGGAAGGATGTGTATGTGGTTGGGTATTCAAGATTTGTATAGCCTGCATGGCTGTACCTCCCAAATATTTGGTCTGTGGGGTGTTGGCACCACCACTGTTGTGCGTGGTACCTGCTTGTGAATAAGAGTATAGAGGTGCCGTGTCAACATTGGAAGGTAATTTTTTAGAAGACGGTGCTTGAAACCCACCACCATAGTTCCACTTACGTGCTCCCAAATTGGAATGTGTATCATTGCCTTTCCTGGACATTGGCTGTGAAGAGGGAATAGAAGAGTCAGATTCTGTGTCATCATCCGTTACAGAAAATTCATTTGCATAATTACGTGACATTCTAAAGTTGTTCCTAGGGCCTCTACCTTGTGCTGGATTCTGCCAGCGGTAGGCATATCGCTCTGAAAATGCCAATCTATCTTTTGATAGTTTGCTCTGTTTTTTAAAAATGATATCCTTGGTGACTCTTGTTACGTAATCCTTTACCTCCTGCCAACGCTACTGGTATTGCGTATGATTCCTAATGGTATCATTTGTAGATTGTAGCATCGGGATATCTTGATTCAAGCTAGTGAGCTCAGATTGGTACTGGCTGATCAGTACCCTCATCAGCCCAATGCTGCACTGGATCAAGAGGTTTTCCCAGGCTGTCTTAAATTCAGATGTAGTGTTTTGGAAGGAAGGATATAAGTGAACCTGTAGTCCCAAGGGACAAATGTTTTCACATACATATTTTTGCAAAAATTCAATGTGCCAGTGAAGGTTTGCTTTCTTTTTCAATAATCTTTTCATTTTGGCCATAAATTGGTTAATACCTATCTATGCTCTGTATTAATATTGCAGCTTGTATGGATCTCGGACATGTAACCTGCCCAGGCTGTCTCTATAGTCCATATTGTCTAAGTGAATCAGACTTTGGGTTTGTAATGCATTCAATAGTGTGAATTACTGCATAAAAGTTCTGAAGCAGATTCTATATAATAACCAATTTCGAAAAGGAGAGGGGTGCTTCCACCCAATATTCAATTGAAAAAAAGGGGAGTTTTTATCTGTATCACCACAGAGTGGTACTATGGATGCAGAGATTGTGAAGTATGTCACATCCTAATTATACCATATATCAAATAAGAGAAAAACTACAATATGAACTTTTTAGGCACACCAGTACACTTAATAAAAATTGAAAAAGTTTTATTATAAAAATATTGAAAATATAACAGACAGTAGACTTATTAATCACGCTAATACACAGCCTTTAGTTAGTAGAGCACCACTCAAGCAACATATTGCACCACAAGGTAATGAACATGTAAACCTAACAAGTAGGTGTAGTAGTATCCAGAGTGCTTGATGTTGTTGGTGTGTGATATCAAACTTCTTCGACATGTTGCGTACTGAGCACTTCCTCAGGAGCTTAAGGCCACTAGTGTACGTAAAAAACAAGTCAGTGTTACATATAAATAAATACAACATGATTATAGGTAAATAACAATGGTATCAATGAAAAAATCTGACTGCCTATTGGCATAAGGCAAACCGTTACCAGACTATCAAACACGGTCATGGAGCAAACCAACAAATATGGGGGCATCCATAACATGGTGTACCATCTTTATATGTCATTGTTGTTTTTCAATTATAAATGCAAGGGTACGCAGCTCTTGTTTAGGCATTTATTGCCCTTTATAATAGGGTCAGGTTCTCATCTTTTGCAATATAAGTGTAGCTGTCACGTACCTGGTGGTGGAGTCTAATTTATGCAGTGGGCAACCTCTCTTACGACCCTGATTCCTGAACCCCTGGTAGTGTAGACAGGGAGCTCGGGGGCACAGGGAGGCACGAGGGTCGGACTGGTCACAGGTGATGGTGTGCTGGTCCGTTTGGTGCTCGTGCAAGCAGAAGCGTAGTGATGCAGGCCGGGTCGGTAACGGGCTGGCGGAACAGTACAGATGGGTCAGGCTGAAGAGTAGTCGGGGGCAAGCAGAGTTCGTTAACAGGCGGGCAGCGAAGTACAAGGGAGCAGGCAGAAGAGCGGTCGTGGAAGCCGGGGTCAGTGCAGGCGGAGATAAATAGCAGGGTCAAGACAAGCCGAGTCACAGGAACAATAAGGATCGCAGGTTGCTTCAGGAACACTCAAACGCTGTAGAACAGACAGCACTTGCTTCCTGGTGCTGTCCTGCTTAAATGGCCGCTATTGGCGCCATTAGCGCGCAGGAACCCCAAAATGGCCAGGAAGTCCACTTTCCTAACAGTAGCATAAATACTTTAACATCTTACTTACTCCATGTTATGGACGCCCCCATATTTGTTGGTTTGCTCCTTGGTCGTGTTTGAGCACATATAGAAGCTTATCGATTGCTCTGCGATACTTATCATTGTTGGGTAGCAAGGTTTCTGCTTCATTGCTCTTTAGATAGCCTGGTTCCATAGGAGTTTTCACTTCCTTTGCATCTTGCATATGGAATTGTTCCAAGTTTTCGGAGGTATTCTGAGATTGGTTGAGAAGATAACTTCCATCTCCTTCTCTGATTATTTGGATTCCTAGATAGCAGCTACTGTTCCCTAGCTCTTTGATTTCAAAATTTTCTTTCAGCTTGTGAACTATCTGATTATAATCCCCTTCTTGTTCAAAACAGGTTATAATGTCATCAACCTAGATAAGGATGTATATCCATCTGTCTTCTTGATTCTTGGAGTAGAGACAGGGGTCTGCTTTACTTCTTGAGAATCACTCTCTGGTAAGCACTTCATTCACTTTCTCATTCCACATCTTTGCAAATTGTTTAAGACCTTGATGCTTTTCTGCAGTTTACACACAAGGTTGTCTCCTTGCTCAAACCCTGGTGGTTGCTCCATGTAGAGGTCTTCCTTAATGTTCTCCATATAGGAAAGCAGTTTTAACGTCTAGATGTTTAACTTGAATGCCCTTCCTGGCTGCAACGCTAAGAAGCGATCTGATGGTGGAGTGTTTTAAGTCGGGACTGAATGTTTCATTGTAATCTTCACAGAATTTCTGGGAGTAACCCTTGGCAACCAATCAGGCTTTCTATTTGTGGACATTGCCTTCTCCTTCTGATTTTACTTTGACAGTCCACTTGCTTCCTATAGTTTTACGGTTAGGAGGGAGCTCTGTGAGTGTCCAGGTTATATTTTCTTGAAGTGACTTTAATTCTTTTTCGGCAATTTTTCTATGTCTTCCCAGGGTGTTGGTTCAAGTATGCTGTGTGTTTTGACAGTGTATGACAGCTTGCGGGGTGGTATCCCCTTTGTAGTCCAAGTGGATCTTCTGACTTCAGACAGTTCAGCAGGATCTGGTGCAGAACTTGGTTTAGGCAATGTGAGTTCCACCTCTTGTTCTGATTCCTGCACAGGTTCGCTTTGATCGACCTTTTCTTCTGGTTTGCTTGGCATATTCACTTCACAGCTTTCAGGGATCAGTGTTTCTGGTGATGAGCTCTCATCAAAATAAGCACTACAGCTTATTGTCACTTTGCCAGTCTTTGGCTGTAGGATTCTGTAAACCTTAGTTTGCTCGCTGTAGCCTACTATGGCTCTGTTCTCCAACTTGGATCTCTTCTCACTTGGAATATAGGCATATGCTTTACATCCAAATATTCTGATGTCCCCTATGCTAGATTTTGATCCATGCCACATTTCAAATGGAGTGCTTTTAATGGCTTTTGAGGGTAATCTGTTCTGTAGGTAGGCTGCAGTCATGACTGCTTCTCCCCAGTACTTCTGGGGTAGGTTGGCATCCGACAACATGCACCTGGCCATTTCTATAAGAGTGCAATTTTTCCTTTCTGCTACACAGTTTTGTTCAGGAGTGTATGGTGTGGTTGTCTGATGTACTATTCCTTGTCTCTTCAGATATGAAGTTTGCGTTGGAATTTGTTGCTAGACATGGCAACAAACTCTTGCAGTTTCTCTGTTTCATCAGATAAATGGTTGTGTACCTGGAATAATCATCAATGAAAGTCAATAGATATCTGTTCCTGCCTGACGTGAGAGTTTTCATTGAACCGAATACAGTGTATGAGCTGCAGGGGGTGGGTGGTTTTTCTTTGAGATGCCCGTGAAAGGGGAGTACGTTTGGCTTTTGCTTTAATATAGCACTTGCATTTCATAAGCACTTTGCAAGGTGCTATTTTCAAACCTGATAAGCCTCTCTTTATAATGTCCTTTATAGCTTCTGGACTTCTGTGCCCCAACCCTGTGCTATAAGTGAATACATTTGCTGTGCAGGTCATTAGAGACTACATTGGCTTAATGGTCTGTGGTGATGAGCCTGTATAGGTTATCATCCAGTTTTCCTTTAGCGAGAAATTGCTTATTATTGTGAATTGTGCATTCATCGCCCTGGAACTTAATTGTGAGGCTGTTGTTTGCAAGACTTTTCACTGATAGAAGGCTGTCTTCTAGTTCTGAAACATACAGCACTTTTTTTTACAAGAATTCTGTGGTGACCTCCTTGTGGTGTAATGCAGTTCAGGAAGCCCTGGACTTTACCTTCGGGAGTGATGCTTTTCCCCTTTGCTAGGAAAACTGTCTTTTGCACTGTAATCAAGGTTTGTGAAGAAGGTCTCATTGCTAGTCATGTAGATTGTCGCTCCCCAGTCTATGCACCAGCTGCGTGACTTTCCGCTCTGTGTCACTTTAAAAGTGCCATTCCATGATGTGTCTGCAGTTTCCTTTGTGGCTGCTTTGACTCTTTCTTTTGTTAATAGCTGGTAATGTTCATGCTCAGCTTTCTAGATAGAACAGTCCTTTTTTAATTGACCAATCTTTTTACAGCGAAAACAGGATCTGCATTCTTTGTTGTGCTTTGTGCCTTTGTACATCTTAAGAGCTTTGTCATCATGGTGCGCATTTTCTTTCCTTCTGTCATATTCATCGATTAATTTCCCTTTGACACATTCCAGTGTCAGCTCCTGCCCAGGTCAGGTTTCTAAAGTGATAATAAGAGCAGTATATGTCTCTGGAAGGCTGCAGAGGAGCAGGGCAACAATATGGTTATCTTTGATGTCCACTCTGATGGCACGCAGCTGCTCTGATTTCTAGCATAGCACATGGCAATACATTTGCTGGCCTTCTAGTTTCATCTTATATAATTTTCTTAGTAAAAAGTCATTTTTGCCTGTCTAGCCTTCCAGTCCCAATCCTCCATCTCTCCATTTGTGGGTCTGTCTGTATTCAGCACTTGCCACAAGTCATCCTTGTTCAAAAGCATTTCTAGGTTAAACTTCCATAGCTGGTAATTGGCATTGTTCAGCTTTGCTATTGCAAACTTCACACGGGACTGCTTGCCATCTTTCAGCAGTCTGTATACAATACTCACAGATTTGCAGAATTCTTTGTTCCAGTGCCCGGGTGCTTGCTGGGTGCACTGGGTGCCTGCTGGGTATCCTCTTCAATACTTGAGCCCATAACCTATTAGCAGGGTATTGAATTATGCACTTGAAGCTTATTGGTTGCAGATAATACGTTTTACTTTCATGGAGGAATATCAGAACATGAACAGGAACAACAGGAACTGGATAACAAACGAGTACACAGTCAGATACAGAGGGAACTTCCTCTCAAATAATAGAATACATACTATAACACCACAGTACCACCTGCTGGATAGATAGCCATAATTCATATAGTATATATAGTCAGTTTCTAAAAGCAACTTTACATTACATGCTGTTGCTTTTTCCAGCACCACTACATACACCACTATGGAGACCGCTAGCTGGGATAAGAGGTTGAGTGCAGTTGGTATCACTCCACATGGGCCATGAGCCAGGACTACAGAGGAGGCATCAGCTTATGCGGCTCTTTCTCCCTATTACAGCTCCAACTTTACAAGTAGTCCCTCTGCATTGCACTCTGATGCTCTGGAATGGCGGGTAAGCAAGCCCAGACCTGGACCTGTCCATGATCTACTGGTTGCTGACCCTGAGCTAAACCCACAAGTTCTTTTTTTTTTTTCTTTTTACCACTACTATTCCTTTATACTGGATTTTGACATTTACAAATGCAGCAATTTAGAAATTGAATGAAAGGTTTAGTACTGGGAAATACTTTTTGAAAGATAAATAGTGGATTTCGAGGGACAGTCCCTCGAAATCAGAGGCATCAAGTCACTCTGCTTGCTATTTTGTGGAATGCCACTGGTACTATATACTGTATGTCTATTCTGTGTTGACTTGCCCTTTGATTATCCTTGCCTTTGATATATATACCAGTTTTCTTACTGTATACAGTTGTACTACAAGATGACTAGATGTCCAATCCTGTCTTGTGTTGGTCTAAATTAAGAATTAAAGAAAAAAAAAAGTTTTAGAAAAACAAATGTTAGATGATTTCACATCAGGAGAGTTGCATGCTGATGTGAATTTTATCCACAGGGGAAAGGTCCACTTTAACCCCTTCAGA
Source organism: Glandirana rugosa (assembly GCA_018402905.1). Classification (NCBI taxonomy): domain Eukaryota; kingdom Metazoa; phylum Chordata; class Amphibia; order Anura; family Ranidae; genus Glandirana; species Glandirana rugosa. The sequence goes on from BLSH010445423.1 coordinate 155,695, forward strand.
TCCACGCTATAGCCGAAAGATGGCTACAGCGCGGATCTCAATTTCCGGGTGGACGTCCATGGACGTCCCGCCCTTGTGCGCGCTCGATGTCTGCTCGTAAACCACTATCGCCTGACAGAGCTGCAGAACGGGGAACCGCCAATGTAAACACGGCGGTTCTCCGTTCTGTGAATGGGGACATAGCAGATCTACTGATCCCTGTCACTGGGATCAGTTAGATCTGTTATGTCCCGGCCAGTCCCGCCCCCATACAGTTGGAAAACATGCAGGGAACACAGTTAACCCCTTCACTGCCTACTTATTGTTAACCCCTTCACTGCCAATGACATTTATACAGTGGACATTTAAATTTCTGATCACTGTATAAATGTCATTGGTCCCAAAAAAGTGTAAAAAATATCCGCCATATCCGCCCCAATGTCGCAGTCCCGATAAAAATTGCAGAACGCCGCCATTACTCGTAAAAAAAAAAAAATTATAAAAACGCCATAAATCAATTCCCATAGTTTGTAGACGCGAAAACTTTTGCACAAACCAATCGATAAACACTGATTGCAATTTTTTTTTTACAATATATATATTGGCCAAACCCAATGAATATTTTTTATTTTTTTTGGATATTTATTACAGCAAAAAGTAAAAAATGTTCTTTTTTCAAAATTGTCAGTCTTTGTTTGTTTATAGCGCAAAAAATAAAAAAGCAGAGGTGATCAAATACCACCAAAAGAAAGCCCTATGTGTGGGGAAAAAGGATAAAAACGTTGTTTGGGTACAACGTCGCACGACCTTGCAATTGTCATTCAAAATGCAACAGAGCTGGAAGCCTAAAATTGGTCTGGGCAGAAGGGGGTTTAAGTGCCCAGTAAGCAAGTGGTTAAATTAGATGTAAGCGCAATCACTAAAATATTAAATAAGCTTTTACATGTCAATGTAATTTCAAAAGCTGTTTCCAATCTTCTTAAAGCGGATTTTCAGGACGTCTCAATAAATGGCTCCATTGCCATTTTGGTGGTTGTGCAGATATGCTCATGGGCTTTGGCCGGCCTTTCAGATGCTGACAGAGCTCGTCAGCAAATTTGTGGATGCTCTGTCGAAATGCTGCAAAAAAAATTCTGAATGAACCCTCTGCACACTGCTATACATTCTTTCTAGCAAACTTTGTACAAAAACAGGAATTTTTAGTTCACATATACTGCAATGCATCCTTTAAATGTGTAGCTTTCAAGCAGCTGTGCCAATGCACACTGCTCGAGCATGATCAACCATTGTCAAAATCAGGAAGTAGGTCGAGAGCAATGATGTGTCGGTGAAGCTGGAGCAAGTGGGTGAAGTGGTTGAAAGAGGCTGGGGAAGATCGGCAGCACTAAGATGAAAAAAGAAAAATGAAAATGGTATTTTATGACACAAAAATAACTGTCATTTATGATATACAGTGCCTTAGAAAACTAGATGTCGCTGATGCAGTTAGGATGACTGAACAGAGATAATAATCCCATTCTCTGATATATAGTGGACCACTAGAGGGAGCTTGTACACACTTATAGAGCTGCTATGCTACAGCATAGGGAAGTGCGGTAAGGTCAGTAGCTGGTGAGGCACTGGCTATTATAAGATACACACAGGTTACATACGCCGCAAACGTTAGAGTGAGGACAATACTTCTAGCACTAAACCTCCTCTGTAACTCTAAACAGGTAATCTCTAAAAAATTTTAAAGCATTGTCTATGGAAATTCTTAAGTTTGGCGCCATTCCACAAGTGCGCGCAATTTTAAAGCATGTTAGGTATCTATTTACTTGGCATAACATCATCTTTCACATTATACAAAAAACAATCACGCTAACTTTACTATTTTTATTTTTATTCATGAAACAGTTTCTTTAAAAAAAAAATGTTTGAAAAACTGCTGCGCAAATACTGTGTAACATAAAAAGTTGCAACGACCGCCATTTTATTCCCTAGGGTGTCTGCTAAAACAATATATATAATGTTTGGGGGTTCTGAGTAATTTTCTAGCAAACAAAAAAATATGATTTTTACATGTAGGAGAGAAGTGTCAGAATTGGGCTGAGTGGCAAGGGGTTAATTACCATAAGTACGTAATATACAAATAATTATTATATATTGTTCTTAAGGTAATTTACTATATTTTCAAAAACTGTACTCAAACAGGTGACATAATGGAAAAATTACTGAAGTTTGAAGTTATAACTTCAAACCAGTAATTTCACAGTAAATAGATAAATAATAAATTATTATCTTATAACATATAGCATAATAATATATGATTTAGCTTGTACCTTTTCAGCAGCAGCAGATTCTAATTCTCCCTCTTAACTGTGTGAGAAAAACACAGGATTATGGGTAAACTTTATACTCGTAAACCTGTTTTTTCCTTGTATTTAAGAGTGCTGGGCTGGAAGGGAGCATTTATCTTTTAGACACATGCCCCCTTCTATGACACTGCAGTGAGGCGTGCCTCCACTGCAGCATTTTTATTGGACAGCTTGGGCCAATGGTGCTTTACTATTGGATAAGGCTCAAAGCTGTCGATTGAGCTCAGGCCCTGCTGTTGTAAATTAATGTAACCACTTCACGCGAATCGCCGTTTATAAACGGTGGCTGCTTTAAGTGGAAGTATCCTGGTACCGTTTTTTAGAGCAGGCGGCCGGCTATCCATTGATAACAGCCGATCCGGCTCGGGAGCCACTCAGTTGTTATCCCAGGCAGCGGGAGGGACATCCCCCTCCCGCCACCGTCCGCCGCTCTTCTCCAGCCTCCCGTCCCATCGGGAGACCGGAGCTCTGATCCGGCATGTCCGCCGGCTGTGTGGAGCCCCTGTGGAAGCCGGAATCGACTTAGATCAGGACTCCTTTGTACATTTCCAGAAGCAACGTTACGTCACTTCCAGTTTACTCGGCGGCTAATGGCGCCAGTTTTAAATAAATGACAGTATTCAGAATCGCCATTTTTGGCGATCTGAATGCTGTGAAGTGTAAAGGAGTACCTGTCACCATATATTACTATCACAAGGGATGTGTACATTCCTTGTGATAGCAATAAAAGTGATCAGATTTTTTTTTAAAGGAACAGTGTTAAAAGAAAAAATAAATAAAATGAAAAAAACATTTTTTAAAGCGCGACCATCCCCGCAAGCTTGTGCAGCAAAGAAAACACATACGTAAGTCACGCCCATATGAAAACGGTGTTCAAACCACACTTGTGAGGTATCGCTGCGATGGCCAGAATGTGAGCAATAATTCTAGCAATTCTAACCTTTAAAAAATTTTAAAGCATCGCCTATGGAGATTTTTAAGTACCGGAGTTTGTCGCCATTCCGCGAGTGTGCGCCATTTTCAACCGTAACATGTATGGTATCTATTTACTCGGCATAACATCCTCTTTCACAATATACAAAAAATTGGGCTAACTTTACTGTTGTCTTATTTTTTATCTCAAAAAAGTGATATTTCCCCCCAAAAAATTGCGCTAGAAAGACCACTGCGCAAATATCGTGTGACAAAAAGTATTGCAATGATCGCCATTTTATTCTCTACGGTGTTTGGAAAAAATATATAATGTTTGGGGTTCTAAGTAATTTTCTATAAAAAAAAATGATTTTAATTTGTAAACAAGAAATGTAAAAAAGGGCTCTGGGGGTTAAGGGATTAAAAACTGTATATATTTTAATACACCACGTCAAGTGTATTATATACCAAATGTACAGATATATAGTGCACACTCAATACACTGTGTGTATGTGTGTATATATATATATATATATATCAGGCTGTATATACTTTAATACACCACGTCAAGTGTACTATATACCGTATTTATAGATATATAGTGCACATGCAATATGCTGTGTGTATATATATATATGTCACAACTTTAAAGGGGTCTGGTGACAGGTGAATACCACTGGAGTGCGAATCGCACCAAAGTAGTGTAGAGCATCACAAGGTTGTGGACCTATGGCTGACTCCTGCTAAGTAGTACCAGCTGATACGGGGAGAGAGCCCCCTAGAGCACGGACACTGAAACTCAGGGATCTAGTGCATCGGTTTCCCCAGGGTGTGGAATCTAAGAGCCAGTGGGTGTTCACCAGAGCCTCTAGTGGTTAGGATGGATTTGGCTGCAACTGGATCCAGGTCACGGCCCCCAGGGTCCCCTAGCTCACGCTCGGCTGGCCCCAGGTGGTAGAGCGGAAGCAGCAGCACAGGAACAGTAAGAATAGTCAGAGGAATAGTGAAGGGTTAGGGCAACCAGAAGACAGGAGAAACCAAAGACAAGCCGAAGATCGAGGTAGCAGGCAGGAAGGAATAGTCAGACAAGCCAAGGATCAGAACACAGATAAGACAAATTAAGGCCTGGGGCGGAGGCCAGCTGAGGAGGACCTACTAAAGCACACACGTGAGGGAGGCCTGGCCTCTAACTGGACACATGCAGCAAAGGTAGGCAACAGATAAGACATGTATTAGCTGGTTACATGACCGCACCTTCCCTCTTACGAGGCCTCCCCCCGCTTGGGTCCAGGCTTGGAGGGAAATCTCAAATGAAACCTGCTCACAAGACGAGGTGCAAAAACCTCAGATGCAGGAATCCACGACCTCTCCTCAGGACCAAACCCTCTCCAATGCACGAGGTATTGAAGGATGCCCATATAGAGACGAGAATCCAATATTTGACTAACCTCGTACTCCTGATTATCCTCAGAGATTGGAACCACAGTAGGGAAAGGCCAAGAGAACTTATTGACGACCAGAAGGGAAACATGGAAGGAGTTCGAAATCCTGAGATTTTTGGGGATCTGAAGTTTAAAGCAGACTGGGTTAACCCAGTGTTGCCAACCGTCCGTAAATTTACGGACAGCCAGTAAAAACAGGGCAGTTTTTTTGGGTGTCCGTAAAAGTCCGTAGCAGCCGAAAAGTGCCAGTAAAAACGGTGGCTATCGGCTCCGGTCAGAGCTGTGCATGTGCAATTACGTAAATTCCTGAGCGGCGAGTGAGAAGATCCGATCCTGACCCTGAGATGAGTTGGACTACCACTCCCTCCTGCTGCCAGCTAGCGCCTCTGCCCAGCCCATCCGCCCTCAAATGAGGTTACTGTATTTTCCCGCCACACCACCGCCATCCAGCACCTGACCACCTGAGACACTCTGGATGGATGGATCCTCCTGATTCCTGCCTGCCTCCCTGCTCTGGCTGACCTTGCAGCCCTCCTGGTAACAGTGGTGAGTGCAGTACCCTTGCTCTTCAAGCCAGCCAAAAAGAGTCGGGACAGTGAGTGTGGGACTGCTTGACACCCACACTGTCTCTGCTCACTCTGACAGACAGCGGCGAGCCAGGCTGCAGGAGTCTCTCCCTCTCAGTGTGAGTGTGCGCTGTATGAGTGCAGTGTGCACTGGATAAGTGGCAGGAGGTAATGGAAGGATGGTGTAATGGAAACAGGAGGTGATGGGGATGGTGTGATGGAGATGGAGGAATGGTGACAGGAAGTGATGGGGGGGCATTATGTGATGGAGGGATGGCGACGGGTGGGATGGTGTGATGGAGATGAGGGGTGATGGAGGGATGGAGACTGGAGGGATAAAAACAGGAGGTGATGGAGACAGAAGTGGGGACCTAAATTCTGGTGATCCTAGTGGCTACCAGGGATTTCACCTCCCTTTCTGTGGTGGTTATGAAACAGAAATTAAGGGGCAATCTCTACAATTTGACATGGGTGACAAAACTGATAGACTAAATAATCTGCTCTTATTATATTGAAAATAACAGAAATATGTTTTTTTACCTTGCTATCTACCTTAAATCACATTGTTATTTACACAGTGTGCTTGCTTGTAGCCTAAATACTGAAATTTGAACTGAAAACTGTAATTTTGTAACTTTTGTAAAATGGCAGTAAAAACTTGGCTGTGCCAGTAAATTTTGGGTGTCATGTCAGTAAATTTCAATCTGGTAGGTTGGCAACACTGCTCATGTGTCCGGGGCTCAGGCAGACAGGCAGAGGATTCCAAACCCGTACTGCCCAGGTGAGTCCCGTACAGGTGGCAACCCTAGTTTGGGGTCGTTATCATGTTGGAATACTGCCCTGCAGCCCAGTCTCTGAAGGGAGGGGATCATGCTCTGCTTCAGTATGTCACAGTACATGTTGGCATTCATGGTTCCCTCAATGAACTGTAGCTCCCCAGTGCCGGCAGCGCTCATGCAGCCCCAGACCATGACACTCCCAACACCATGATTGACTGTAGGCAAGACACACTTGTTTTTGTACTCCTCACCTGGTTGTCGCCACACACGCTTGACACCATCTGAACCAAATAAGTTTATCTTGGTCTCATCAGACCACAGCACATGGTTCCAGTAATCCGTGTCCTTAGTCTGCTTGTCTTCAGCAAACTGTTTGTGGGCTTTCTTGTGCATCATCTTTAGAAGAGGCTTCCTTCTGGGATGACAGCCATGCAGACCAATTTGATGCAGTGTGCGGCGTATGGTCTAAGCACTGACAGGCTGACCCCTCACCCCTTCAACCTCTGCAGCAATGCTGGCAGCACTCATACGTCTATTTCCCAAAGACAACCTCTGGATATGACGCTGAGCACGTGCACTCAACTACTTTGGTCGACCATGGCGAGGCCTGTTCTGAGTGGAACCTGTCCTGTTAAACCGCTGTATGGTCTTGACCATCGTGCTGCAGCTTCTTTTCAGGGTCTTGACAATATTTTTATAGCCTAGGCCATCTTTATGTAGAGCAACAATTCTTTTTTTCATATCCTCAGAGAGTTCTTTGCCATGAGGTGCCATGTTGAGCTTCCAGTGACCAATATGAGAGAGTGAGAGCGATGACACCAAATTTAACACACCTGCTCCCCATTCACACTGGAGACCTTGTAACACTAATGCACCACATGATACCGGGGAGGGAAAATGGCTAATTGGGCCCAATTTGAAGATTTGCACTTAGGGGTGTACTCACTTTTGTTGCCAGCGGTTTAGACATTAATGGCTGTGTGTTGAATTATTTTGAGGGGACAGCAAATTTACACTGTTATACAAGCTGTACACTCACTACTTTACATTGTAGCAAACTTTCTTTACTTCACTGTTGTCACATGAAAAGCTAGAATAAAATATTTACAAAAATATGAGGGGTGTACTCACTTTTGTGAGATACTGTATTTTTTCATTGTGGGTAAGTCCCGGCCTCACCGCAGACATTGGTTTACCCATTTATACATATGTATATGCATCCTCCTTTTTGGTGTAATTCTATGTGTATTTGGTTACAACACACCATTTTAAACTTACTTTTTCTTTTAATTAACCATTGTGGGTTCTGCCTAAGTTGTAGAAGCTCATTTATTATAGTTATTTAAAGTTTTTTTGTTTTGTCTTTTCAATGTCTATCTGGTGGCGACCCATGTTCCCACATATGCTTCCATCATCATGATTTATTCACCAGAAGTTTATTTCTACCACTGAGCTTGCATGGATCGCCTCCACACCCACTCTGATCACATGTTTTGAACTTGGATCTGGACCACACTTAATTCCAATCAATGTTCATATGTAGCATGCATATATATTTTGGACTCGTGTTTGTGGTTGCACAGTTATGACTAAGCGCAGATGAGGGCATGAAACGCGTCAGCTACTTCCAACACCTGTACTTCTGCATGTATGGATTTTATTTTTGATACTAATAAAGGTGTTCATTGGATTTTGGCCATCCAATTTCTCTTTGTCCATGATCGTGCATGCTGAGTCTGCACCCTTCATTTTATCAGCAAGGGAGGTGCAACCATTGACCACCACCTAGAGCGGTACACTGTTTGATATCTTATATCTGCCTGGAGTTCAGCAGGCAAGACATTTTAATATTTCTTCATACCTTCTAACCATCCCAGACCCCACTGGACTATCCCAGTTATATCCCACCACACCCACTCCTAAATGGGAGGAGTAGCACTCAATCCTTGGCTACAGGCTTTAGGGGAATGCCAACCGTTGTGATACTCTAGTCACTCTCCATCCATGGGGACCATCCACATCCAGCAACCAGGTCGTGCTCACAATCTCAGTTACATTCCTCCACACCCACTCTTACCTTTCCTCGGCTAAAACGCATCAGGGGGTGAATACCACTCTGACAACCAGGGTGCCTATACATGGATCAAAATTCATCCATTCCCTGCTGATCCAGCTGAACTTCAATCCATGTATGGCCAGCTTAAGAAAGATGTACAGTGTAGTATAGAACAGAATCACCCCCTTTAAAACAATCACATTTTATTGATTTTCAGCCTGAAATGAAGACAGACACAGTTTTTGTTTTATCCAACTGTATTTACTCAGTGCAACTTCTAACATCCAAGTGAAAGATATAACACCATTTCAGAAAAATGTTAAAAAATTCAAAAACAGAATCACTGCATTGGAAAAAGGATCACCCTCTCCTAAAAAAACGGAAAATTTACTATCAAATACTTACCGTAATTTTCCTTTCCTGATGGACTCCATGGCAGCATACGTATGGGTTAACCCTGCCTCGACATGTAGAAAGAATTCGACCGGTATGTACCTAACTTCAAGTCGACCTAGTCGTCCCTTACCTACTTAAAACTAGGTACATATCCGTGGGACCAACAGTCTC
>BLSH010445423.1:164362-175293 GCA_018402905.1 Glandirana rugosa
CTCCTGCTGCCATGGAGTCCATCAGGAAAGGAAAATTACGGGAAGTATTTGATAGTAAATTTTCCGTTTTCCTGACAGACTCCATGGCAGCATACGTATGGGAATTAACTCGCCATGCACCCAATGGGCGGGCCATGCTATCCCAAAGGCTTTAATTTGTATCATCAACTGACAAGACCTGCAAGCCAAAATAACCAGAGGATAAAGAAGCAGACTCCACACAACAATGAACCATAAACATATTGATTGAGGACCACAAGGTTGCCCTACAGACTACTCTGGGAATCACATGCTGTGAATCTGCCAAAGATGTAAACCCATGCCTGGTCTAACGAGCAGACCGTACCTCCAAAGCAGCCAAGCCCTTGGCTCCATGAGCCTGTTGGATGGCCTAGGCCATCCGTGCCACAATCATCCTTGATGAGGCACGTTCCTCTATCCTTCCTGGCAATGGAATTAACAGGCCCTCTGAAGCATGAAGGGAGTTGTAGCTTTGTAGAGATGAAAGACTCTCGTGCCCATAAAGTGGCTGTATACTCTCCTATCGTTTCCAGCCAAGGGAGCTGACATCTCAGCCTCTGCCCGATCCGCAACCGCCATGATGCTACGCATGTGAAACATCACGACACCACCCACTGGATGGTCCGACAGTCTGGCCGAGAGCACAACCCAGGAGACAGCCAGCATTCCCGGCATGCCGGGAACACCAACTCCTCTTGACACCAACAAATCGATGGGCAGACAACCGCCCCAAGAATTGAGTCAAGCATAGATAACCGCACCACTCAAACTGGAAAGAGCGATAAGAAAAGTTCTCTGTTACCAATGAACCAATCTCTGAGGCTCTATATGCCGACGTGATAGCCTGGAAAAAGGCAAAATTGACAGAGAAGCCTTAAACGGCAACAGCCCTAGAACACTCTGCTCCAATTCCCGAGAAGGAGTTGACACAAAAGGGAGACTCCATTTGGAAAACCTCCGCTACTTCAAGCACTGAGCCTAGTCTCTCCCTTGAAGAACTGTTGGACAGGAAAGATGCCTAGACCTGGATACACCTGTGAAGGCCAATAAAGCGGACACTTGAATTCCGAGGGAATTGCCCGATAGACTAAATCTGGCTGGAGGAAGCCTAGAATATTTAGAACTTCTAGATCACCACATGATCTGTCAGCAGCAGACATGTATTTGAGTAAACGTTGACCAAATTCTTCCGTAAACTTTGTTTGCGTTCATTCTGCTTGTATTCAAGAGAGCGGAGATGACTCTGGAGGAGAAGCCGAAGACTTCCAATCTCAAGAACCAGGCCGTCAGACACAACTGTGCTGGGCATGGAAGTAGAATTGCACTCAGTGACAGAAGGTCTGGCCTGAGGAGAAGGTGCACTGGAAACTAAATTGTGCCAGCAAGGAGAACCATGGCCTAATTGGCCAATAAGGCATCCCTGCCACTACCTGCACAACCTCTGCTCGGAGTCTTCATAGAACCCCGAGGTCAACCAGGACTGGAAGAAATGCACCAGTCCTACCGTATTACCAATGATCAGGGCATTTGTGCCTGAAAACCTCCACATGTAGATGCTAGTCGTCGTTGTCCAACTGGACTCTGGAAATAAAGTCTGCTAGAATATTCTGGACTCTGGGGACATAAGCCGCTGAGGTGTCGGCTTGAATCTTCTGAGCCCAAGACATAATTGGCTCCTGCTTCCCGTAATAGAGAACAAGCTGTGAGTCCTTCTGTCTTAACATAGGAGACCACCGTAGTGTTGACTAACCTAAGAGCATCGGCGCTCCCTTCCTCATATAGTGAAAGGCCTGTGGGGTGCAGAAGGCCGTCCATAGTATCAGAATGTTTAACACAATCCTGTGAAATTGACAGCCCCGTCTGTCTTGAGCTATCCCCGACAGGCAGCGAGCCCCCAGTCCATATTGGTAGCATCGGACGTGATTGTGAACCAGGAAATGGGGAAATGGAAATGGCAAATGACTCAGTTCCCCCACTGCAGCCATCAGGAGACTCGCTCTCATGATTGAGGTAATGTAGATGACTTGAATTTTGCTTACTGGCTCCACTGCTGGAGAAACCCCTTCCAGAAGAGCCATCTTCTCCAGCCTCCACTTGACCCCTTCGAAATCGTAGACACCATACTGTCAATCATTTTAGACAGTGCAAGGCGCGCAGGGACGAAGACAAGGCCATGATTATTCTGTTCCAGCACCTCAGGAACGAGAGTCAAGGCAATAATCCTCTTGATTATATTGCACTGAGCTCCGAGGCATACAGGAGACTGAGTGGGCTCCAGGTGACTCTTACCAGAATCAGCTGCCATCTGAATTTGAGGAGCATCGAAAAAACCTGAGCTCTGGGCTCCAGCAACTGCCCTTTGTTTTGGGGCACTAGGAGAAGTACATCCACGTAACTCAGCAGGCCTATGCTCCTTGTTTTGATAAAGACCATAACCACCAATAAGACCCTGAAAATAGACAGGGTGATGATGAAAGCCCAAATGGCTGGAGCAGAAGATGGTCCTGACCTATAGTGAAACGAAGGAACTTGCAGAAGTCTTCTACAATGGGCACATGAATGTAAGCATCTTACATCTACTGGAAACAAGCTTGCTGACAATTGTCTCAGGTGTGCAAGGTTCAAACCAGGCCTCCGAAAGCTGTTCTCCTTCATGACCATAAAGAGGGGCGAGTACCTGCCCTGAAATCTCTCGCATTAGAAAACTGGCACGGCAGCACTTTGCGATACCAGTGAATAATGTAAAGCCTGAGTATATGTTATCTTTATCTCAGTGTGAGGTAAAATCCACTGAAATGAATCCGAGATGAAGCAGACCTCTGATGGACCATGCATGTCCCCAAGAGACTATTTTGATGTCCCAATAGTCTAAGGCCCAAACTCAGTTGCTTCTTGATACTTGAGTTCAAGCTTCTAGCATGCTTCTGAGGGAAAATCTGGTCTCCACACCAGCTCTTCCTAAAATCCAGACCTGGGCTGTAAAAACGTGCAACCATCGCATGCGCCGAACTTTGTTCTCTAGACTGCTGTCTTCCAGACTTTCAGGCGCCGGCCCTGAGGCAGGACCCTAGCTTGCCAACTGTGGCCCGGGATGCGGTGCTAGTCAGCTTGCAAAGATGAAGCTCCCTCAAAGGGAAGGCTATATTACGCCTGACACTGGCGGGATCAGCAGGTCCAGGCCCTATCCATAGCACGCACTTGCCGTAACTGATGAGAGCATAACCCGTGCCACTATGCAGATGATGCTACCATGGAAACCGACACCAGCTCCGGATCCTGAAGTATATCGTTTCTGACAACGCTCCTGAGTACTGGGTCCACATTCCCACGTTTTCATCCCTTTTTTTTCCCCTTTTTTTTAATTTTTTTTTTTATATATGGCCACAAGAGCCCAGACCAACCCTCGGGCCATTCACTGCGCCTTCTAAGGAAAGCGACACGTTTGCTCATAAGGAAGGAATATCTCGAGACCTTGCTTATCCAAAATGATGTCCCCTAATTCCTTTGGAATGGGGAGAATAGAACACTCTCTCTGAGGTTACATCTCCTCTATTGCGACCCCAAAGTCGCACGATTCAGAGCGCAACTCTGGAGTGCAGCCCTCATTCCCACTTTACGGTCTCTGGATCAGAGCTGCATCAAAAGTCGCATGGAATGCATGACAAGTCGCACTGGAGGAAAACAGAGCCCAAGGTGCTTACAGAACTTCCTCTTGCTTTGCAGGGGACTCCACAGGATCTATTCCTGTAAATGCACCCCGCATTGCCTTAACAAAAGGCGTTATCAGGGTAAAGAGACTTATCTCCCTCTGCCCCACTGTTGGAGGTCTTTATAGACGGATGACTTGATGGGACAGTTCCCGTTCTTCCTGGCCATCCTAGCGGGAGAACATGCCGCAATAGCTGTTGAAATTTTAATGTGGCTTACATTCCACTCTTTAAGGGATCTTTGCACCACATGTCTCAGAGATTCCATCTGTTGGAAATCACTATCCCCTTCTCCAACCACCTGGGCTTCAGCATAGCTCATGCAGAGACTTACCCTCTGAGACCGGAGTCCCGCATCCCCAGTAGGCTCCCTTCTTGGAGCAGCTGACATAGCGGTGGGTGCGTGAAGGGGAATTCATAGCTTCTACTATGAAGGCTGGGCCTTGACAGTGCCCTATGCCAATACATTTGGAAGAGGCATGTTGTGACCTAATGAGGTCTTTATCATTTTGTGCCGTGTCTTGTTACTTCGACCTAGAAGGAAAAAATAAGGAAAACAAAATAGGATAGAAAGGAAATGGATAAACTCAAAAGAGTACCCAGGTCAGCAAGGAAAGGAAAGGGTTAAACCCCCCTCTCAAACTTGCTGCACAAGGGCTGGCCACCAGGGGGGGCAGTGAAATCTCCACTGTGCAAATCTGCACAGCCAGACAACCTGCCCAGCTGATCAAAGCATAGCAGAATTACACAGGCAGCTTACCAGGAAGTTAGTGCAAAGCATATACCTGGTAATTGCACACAGCATTTAGAGAACACTGCTGAAAGCTGTCCATAGAGAAATCCCTATATCAACAGTACTGACTGCTGATTGAACTTCTCCACTGAAATGATGCCACCGCCGCCCACAGTGCGCATGCACTGGGTCTCTGGTCAGGAGTAACCTGGGGACACCCGGCCGAAAGAGAAAGCAGTGGCTTGGAACGCCCATGCGCTCCAGCGGCCATAGACTGGAAAACGCAAGAGACAGGGAAGAAAACAGACAACCACAAACTGCTGCCATGGAATATGTAATATAAAAGGTATACATCACCGCACACGGCACGAACACAGATCTGTGATTCAATCCTGCTTCCACGATCGACCCGGACCAGGTAGGCTGATCAGGGACGTAGATAAGGGGGGGTTTTGGGGGTCTGAACCCCCCCCCCAGAGCAGAGTATGTTTAGTGAAAAAAAAGCATGGAGGCAGCTCTGATTGGCTCCGGCGGGGGGCGGGTCCGCTCGGCTTAGGCGGCATTGTTGCTATCTGTAAAACGTTTTTTAAAAAAAAAAAAAAGTCTGCGGGCTGGCTTTGTAACGGCGCATGTGGCATTCCAAAGCTGGCCGCGATTGGCCAGGGGGCGGGCACAGAGTCATCTTGGCGCCTTTTACAAAAGTACAGCTGGGCTGGCCGGGGGAGCTAGGAGCACTCAGGACAGGGAGCGACCGCTCCTCCTGGCTCCTTCAGCAGGCTGGTGTCCCTGCTCTCCACCGTGCCTTGTCTCTCCTGCATGCTGATCAGCCTGGCGGCCCCGGACTCAGGGACTAGTAATCCAATATCCGTCCTGGCTCCCTGCCACCACCGGCCCTGAACATGGAAGCACAGGTGACCAATGAACATTAGAGGTATTTTGAGGAGGTTGAGAGGTGTGCAACACTGTTTTATTCACTGTGGCTTTGTTCACTGCTTCTCCCTCTTCATGTCTGCGTTCCCCGGCTACATGAGCTATGTCCTGCGGTGAAGCCTGTTGATTTACTGCCTTCTGCTGCCGTAAGCCTAAGTGTGTTCCTGAGGTGAGACATGTGGCTCTTATCATGGCATGAATTGTACTGCTTGTTGCTTCTCCCTATCTATGTCTGCATCCCTCAGCTGCATATAGTGTGCTCTGCGGAGAAGTCCTGTTAACCCTTCACTTACTGCCACCTAACTGCTCTTCTGCCCCTACCTTCTATTTACTTTGCAGCCTGCTCATACCCAAACATAGTGAGGAGTGACTGCATGTGGACAATTTTTGATCATCAGTTTTTTGATATTACCAGCCCTATATGGACATTCCCCAAAGGTCATGTGTGCTTTTTGAACAATTCATTTAGGCAGGTGCAGTCACTATCTAGTGAAGTATAGGTAGGTGTGCCATTATTCATTTTTCTTCTTGCAGCTGGTGCTCTTGTTTGATTTATGTGACCCTCCCTGTGTATCCAGCATGTCTCTCTGTAGAGGTTCTGCAGCAGCAATTACATAATTTAAGCCTTCCTTGGCTGTTACAGGTCCAAGCCATTGGGTTGGTTCACTGACTGTGTCATTGTCAAACATTTATCTGTAGCATCTCTCTGAGGGCATTGTTCAGGTGGCCCTCATACTCAGTCCCTATGCAATATTCTGTCTTAATAGCTGCAATGTATGTGTGGACTCTATGTGCATGTAGAGTGTAGCATCTGGACGCAGTTTTTGGTTTTCATAGACAACGTTGTCTTTTTAATGGTGACATAAGGTGGTTTCTACGTTGTTTTTTTTGTGCTTTATTGAATATATTTTTTTGTAATTAATAAAGGATTCTTTGTAATTCATTTATCTATGTAGTTTTTTTTATTGAGATTGATCACTATTCTCATTGGCTCGATGGTTTGGTCCTTTGGGCATTTTTCTCTCTATTTGCCTTACATTTTAAACCCTCAGCCCTGACACTTACAAAGGCTGGCTTTTCAAATGGACCAACTACCTGAAGAGCTACCACACCACTGCCAGCCTGGAGATGGTTCATGCTGAGCAATGGGCTGCTCCTCTACTACAGGTTACATGTGTGGTCCTGTCCCTGCTGGGGGAAAGGGGTGAGCAAACAATGACTGGGGAGGGAGCCATTTACCTGGGGGCAGGGGGGGGCACTGACAGCTCTGGGCATGGGGGTGGCAACAGATGGTGACAGGGAGCACCCATATAGGGAACAGTTTCATCCAGGCATAGCACAAGGTGACCAGACTGGACTTTCAGTGAATGATCACACAGGTTGGTAGGTTACATCTGGCTCTGTGATTTACTGTTACTGTACAATACATAGCCTGTGTCACTCTAACAATAAGTGTAATGCCAGCATTTTCCCTGTCTTTTTAACAGTGCCACAGCGCACCCCTCAACCCTGCACTCAGTATGTAGCGCACCCCTCACCATTAAGCTCCTCCCACTGCTGTGTTTGGCCACACCCACATTTTGCCACATCACGCATTGCTTTCCACAGCTAACTCCCTCCTTCTAGTTTCCCTCTTTCTGAATTTCAAAAGTTGGGAGGTATGCAACTGTGTTATAGGGACAGTGAGGCCTGCTCATCCCCCTCCATCCAGCCTACACAATTGACCATTAGGGGATGGACTGCTAAGCCAGAGGACCATATGGATGCTAGGATTGAGAGGGAGGCCCAGAGCATAGCTGGCTACCTCTCACTTGGACACAAAAGCTGTGGCATACATTACTGAGTACACAGTGAGTAGAATCAAGTTTTAAGCGCCTCCCACAATTTGCAACACCCACTATTTGTCACAGCGTGGCAGGTTTACTAATTTTGGTCTTCTGGATACTCAAAACTGAACCCCCCCAGGAAAAAAAATTATCTACGGCCCTGAGGCTGATCACGCCGTACTTGGGGCAGATAGGGCCACCCGCTAATAGCTGGGCTGTCTGGCCATTGCGCCGCTTGCACGCCTCTTCCAATTGCCCACTCCATACCTTGGTAATAGCTCAGGCTTATCGGAGTATCGCGACCTGTCTTCCCAGTGGTCGCTGTTGGCCGGACTTGACCGTGGAGAGGAAAATATTCAGGTAATCAAATAATCGAACCAGTCCTTAGGAGGAGGACAAAAAAGGAACACGGCCTTCGGCTCAGAGCAAAGATTTATGGGAGTGGGGTCCTATAGGGGAGGAGTGGAGGCGGGGTTAACCCATACGTATGCTGCCATGGAGTCTGTCAGGATATGACTTTTAAACAACACACAAAGCCATTTGACTTTCAACTGTGATCAGCTGTAGTAATTTTGAATAGCTCAGCATGAAAAGAGCTTTTCTGGAGCATTTCTGTCCCTAGTAATGTATTTGAACCAAACGATCAACTATGGGTGGCAAGGCACTTGTGAAAAGATCTCCGGGATAAAGGTGTGGACAGGAACAAGTCAGGAGATGAATGCAAACATTTTTTAAAGACTTTATCAATGCCTAGAAGCATCCTGAAGTCTATTATTAAGAAGTGGAAGGTATTTGGTACAATACAGGCTCTCCCCGGATCAGGACGTTGCTCCAAACTGGATGAAAGAGCTTGTATGGGAGAGTTAGAAGAAAAAAGCCACTCCTTAAGAAAGGCCACACGCAGTAACGACTGACCTTTGCCAAAACACACCTTCAAGATTCTGAGGCCACAAGGAAAAAGGCGTTCTGATCAGATGAGACTAAAATGTAATTATTTGGCCTCAACACCAAATGATATGTCTGGCAGAAATCCAATACAGCTCACTATCCAAATAACACCATTCCTACAGTAAAGCATGGAGGTGGTAATATCCTGTTATGGGGATGTTTCTCTGCAACAGGGACTGGAGCACTTGTCAGGATAGAAGGAAAAATGGATGGGGCAAAATACCATCAAATTGAGGAAAATCTGTTGCCCTCTGCCAGAAAGTTGTCAATGAGAAGAAGGTTTACCTTCCAAAATAACGATGACCCAAAGCACACAGCAAAAATTACCACAAAGTGGGGGAGATTTACTAAAGCTGGTGCACAAAGAATCTGGTGCTGCTGTGTATGGTAACCAATCAGCTTCTAGGTTTTATTGTCAAAGCTTAAAGTTTTACTAAACAGTAAAATCAGTCTGTAATATACAATAAAGCATGCTTGTTATACTCACTGTGGAACTTAAGGGGTTAAGCCTCTACATTGTGTAAAAAAGCTGCTTGATCCTGTTCCTCCCCTTCTTCCACTGTCCCCAATGCATTTCCTGAGTAAGGTGACAAGCTGCACATGCTCATTTGGTGTGTATTGCTAGAGATTATTTTTCTTTTCTTGAGAGGGTGCATGTGATCAGCACAGGGCCAATCAGCACTGTCCAGACAGTGCAGACTCATAGGGCAGCCAGGGAAGAATGTAAACTCCTCCTACAAGCTTTAACTAGACACTGATAGAAATCACAAGACTGCTATATACTGCTGATGAGAAAAGGTATTTAGCAGTTTATATGTACTAAAACTATTGCATTTCCTTGTTCTGTGCACTTTGGGAGACCAGATATAGTGAATGCAGGGTCCTGAGTTTAGTAATACTTTAATTGAACAAGCTGAAGTTAGAAGCCGATTGGTTACTATGCACAGCTATGCCAGATTCTGTGTGCACCAGTTTTAGTAAATCCCCCCCGGTGGTTGAAGGAGAAAAAGGTGAATGTCCTTGCAGCATGGCTTAGTCAGAGACCAGACTTAAACCCCATTGAAAATCTGTGGAATGACTTGAAGACTGCAGTCCAAAAACGGTCACTATCAAATTTTACTGAACTTGAGTAGTTCTGGAGAGAAGAGTGGACAAATATTGAAAAGTCTAAATGTGCAAAGTTAGTAGAGATATATCCCAACAGACTAAAGGCTGTAATTAAAGCAAAAGGTGGTTCAACAAAATACTGACATAAGGGGAGTGATCCTTTTTCCAACTCAGTAATCCTGTTTTTTTTTTTTTTTTTTATTGCTTTTTTTTCTGACATGTTGGTGTTCTATCTTTCACTTGGGTGTTATAAGTTGCACTGAGTAAATACAGCTGGATAAAACATAAACTGTGTCTGTCTTCATTTCAGGCTGCAAAGCAACAAAATGTGATTATTTTAAAGGGGGAGATTCTTTTCTATTCCTACTGTATGTACTTACCTGTTTTCAGGGCACTCTGTTCCACTCACATGATCCGGCTCCCCTGTATAAGCCAGCGCGGCTGCAGGGGAAAGGAGGGAGTGCTGACAACGGATGGGCCATTGAAGACTATAGGTGACATCACCACTCCAGCCATTGTTGGCGTTCTCTCTCTCCTTTCCCCTGTAGCCACCACTGGCTGACACTAGGGAGATCACATGACTGGACTGGAATGACCTGAAAATAGGTAAGTACGGCTTTAACCACTTGCTTACTGGACACTTAAACCCCCTTCCTGCCCAGACCAATTTTCGGCTTTCAGCGCTGTTGCATTTTGAATGATAATTGCGTGGCTGTGAAACGTTGCACCCAAACAAAGTTTTTATCATTTTTTCCACACAAATAGAGCTTTCTGTTGGTGGTATTTGATCACCTCTGCATTTTTTTTGTGTGCTATAAACAAAGAAAGATATGAAAATATATGAAAAATGAACAATATTTTTTACTTTTTGCTATAATAAATATCCAAAAAAAAAAAATTTTCATCAGTTTTGGCCGATATATTTTCTTCTACATATTTTTGGTAAAAAAAATCTCAATCGGCGTATATTGATTGGTTTGCGCAAAAGTTATTGCGTCTACAAACTATGGGAATTGATTCATGGTGTTTTTATTTATTTATTTTTTACTAGTAATGGCGGCAATCTGTGATTTTTATTGGGACTTTGATATTGGGGCGGACATGTCGGACATTTTGACACTTTTTTGGGGACAAATGATTACTGTATAAATGTCATTGGCAGTGAAGGGGTTAACACTAAGGAGTGAGGGTGTGTTCTAACTGTATGGGGGCTGGGCTGGCCGGGATATAACAGATCTCACTGATCCCGATCACAGGGATCAATAGATCTGTCATGTCCCCCTTCACAGAATGGAGAACCACCGTGTTTACATCAGCGGTCCCCTGTTCTGCAGCTCTGACAGGCAATCGCGGGTCAAGAGCGGACATCGAGTCTGCCCGACCTGCGGGCATGCCCAAGCAGCGCGTGAGTGTCCCGGGAATTCAGATCCGCGCTTGAGCCGTACTTCAGCAATAGCGTGGATCTGTAGGGGTTAAGGCTAGTGAGGTGTATAGCCAGAATTCCACTTTAACCGCCTCAGGACCGCCCACCGTCAAATGACGGCGGACCGGTCCTGCTCTCACAGCGGGTGGACGTCATATGACGTCCTCCCTTTAAGCCGGGATTGCGCGCGCATCCCGGCTCTGTCGGTGTCGGCGTGTCCCCAGGACACGCCGCTT
>BLSH010445423.1:188000-204430 GCA_018402905.1 Glandirana rugosa
ATGAGGCGCCGCGACTGAGGTACCTCCACCTTCAACCTCCTTGTGTCGTCCCGTCCGGCGTCTCGTCCGAAATCAGCGGCTGTGGTCGCGGCCGTCATGGGTTGGGCTGCTGTCGGTGTGTCGTCGGTGAAGGTCGGGCGGTGACAGACAGTGGTCAGTCGCACATACATATGTATATATAGTGTATTAGTATATATAATATGTAGATATTAATATATATACTAATACACTGACTGGGACATGATCTAACATGAAAATCTCCCCATGTCCACTACCCAGCCTGCCCACAATCACATAATAATGCCACACTTTAATAAATCAAGGCTTTTGTTTGTGTGTGTACTTACAGTTTACTGTAGACTTGCGGCCCTGACTTGGAAGTCTGACTGGCTGCAGGGTAGAGGGTGAGGCAGCTCCTCAGCGGTGGTGCTGACTGGTGACAGACAGTGGCGGGCTGGAAGTGGCTGCTGTGTGGCTGTCGTCGGGTTGGGTACTGCCGGCGCTGGTGTCGGCGACTAAAGCCTGCTCTGCGGCCTGCCCTGCTGTGTTCCTCCAACTTCCACCTCCATGGAGTCAGCGCCGCGGAGTAAGCGCGCCGCCACCGCTCCGGGTGAGGCCGCCCGCTCCTCAGTGGTGGTGCTATGGCTGGGCAACAGACAGTGGCGGACTGGAAGGCAAAAAGTGGCTGTCGGGTTGGGACCGGGTACTGCCGCCGCCCCCGGTGTCAGCGACTAAAGCCTGCTCTGCGGTCGGAGTGCGGAGTCTGCGGCCTGCCTGCCTGTCCTGCTGTTTCCTCCAAGTTCAGCTTCCACCTGGATGGAGTCAGCGCCGCGGCGTAAGCGCGCCGCCGCCGCTCCAGTCCACCCCTGCTCCGCTCCCGAGCCCTGCCCGCCCAGCAGAGTGCAGACAGAGTGCAGTGGTGACCCTGCCACAATGCCGCCCAGGCCCAGCGAGTTGACAGTATGCTCAGGGACAGTAGGCACGGGCAGTCAGAACAAACGCCCGTGTTGCTACTCGGGCTGAGTGCCGCTCCCCCTGAAGTGCCGCCTGGGACCATGGTCCCAGTGGGACCCATGGTAGGGCCGGCCCTGGGTGGGGGGCCCGGCATCTGGGGGCCCCCTTGTTAAAGGGGGCTTCCAGATTCCGATAAGCCCCCGCCCGCAGCCAGGGTTGTCGGGAAGAGGCTCTTGTCCACATCAACATGGGGACAAGGTGCTTTGGGGTGGGGGGCGCAGAGCCCCCCCTGTCCCAAAGCACCCATTCTCCCCATGTTGAGGGCATACTCGTCCCCACCCCCTTTCCTGGCCTGCCAGGCTGCGTGCTCGGATAAGGGTGTGGTATGGATTTTGGGGGGGACCCCACGCCGTTTTGCTCCTGGTGGGAGCTCCTCTTAAAATCCATGCCAGATCGAAGAGCCTGGTTTTCCCTTGGGGGGGGGGACCCCACGCAAATTTTTTTCAGGGGTTCCCCTTTAAGACACCTGGCACACAAGTCGCGCCGCAAGTGGGATCTCCGTGATCCGACTTCTGGTGCGGCTTCTATTCAAATCAATGAAAAAACGTGCATTGACGTCAATGCAAAACGCCAAGCAAAATGTCAGTTTTTTCCCTGACGTCAGGCCCGACGTTTTGCTTATTTTTGTGCAAACACCCGTGTGCATGAGGCCTAAATCACACACGGGACACCTGAGTACTCCCTCCGGCAGCAGCAAAACAGCAGAAAACGTAACCCTGCAGCTACAAGGAGAGATGTTTAAAACTGACACCAATAGCTGGTGGTGGGCGACAGACAAAGAGCTGAACCCTTGGCAAGGAGGCGGAAAAAAGGAAAGAAGAATGGAAACATAATACAAACATGTATATATTTGTAACAAAGGAACAAGAGAGTGGGATTTAGTCATAAAAATGTGACACGTCCCACTCAAAGTTCAGTCCAGAAGGCTGTCTTGTGTCCATTTTAAAAATCCAATAAACTCCCGTTTGCACAACAGTCTGAATCTATCGCCCCCCCTCTTGGGTACTGAAACTTTTTCCAGACCCTGTATACGTAGCCCGCTTACATCCTTGTTGTGACAAAGATTCCAATGTTTGGCAATATTGGTGGGTTTGTTTACTAAGATATTGTATAAATGATCCTGCAATCTGTCTCTTAATCTCCGAATCGTGCGACCCACATATTGCACAGAACATAATTCGCAAGTGATCAAATAAACAATATATTTTGTATTACAGTTAATGAAAGTGGTGCTTTTAAAGTGATAGTTGGAAGAACAAGAACGAACAGTATCTCCCTTCTTTACATGTATGCAACAAGAACAGTTACTAGCTCCACATTTAAAGGTCCCTTTAAAATGAAGTCAGTGGGATTTAAATTTACTACTACTGAATAAAGTAGGAGACAGTGAATCGCCTAATGTCAAAGCTCTACGGGAAACAAATTTAACCCCTCCAGTTAGAATTTTAGTATAAATGGGATCGTTCTAAAGAACGGGAATATATCTGTTCACTATCCCCCTAATGGAGTTAAACTCCCTACTATAAGGGGTTGAAAATACAAGGATATTCTGACCCCTCTGTCCCCCATGTTCTCGTGTATATATACAAAACAGCAGGTATGGCGCTAAACATAAACATGATAAATACTATACCCATATGTGTTGATTATGAGTGTGGTGTCATCCACAGTATTACTATATGTATGAAGTGCAAGCAGTATATAAATCATACAACATCATATAAAGGCATATAAAGAGCAATTCTAAATGGGTAGATATAAGGTGCAACTCTAGCTTAACCGCTAGATTATCAGATTGTCCAAAAGATATGCAAACAGTGTCCGCCACAATTAAGTGCTACTGTGTGTATGAAGAAAAGAAGAAAAAAGGCCCTCCAAGGGGTCATTCAAAGAATGTATACCCACTGAAAAGGGAGAGGGACTTAAAAAAATTGGGAAAACCAAATACTCCAATGTGTAGTGAGTAGTATTAACAGTTCATATTAACCACTTACCAACCAAGCCTGTTTTTTGGGTTCGGTGGTTATGAGTTAAAAAGATGTTTTTTTGCTGTAAAATTACTTAGAACCCCCAAACATTATATATTGTTTTTTTTCTAACACCCTAGAGAATAAAATGGCGGTCATTGCTAAATTTTATGTCACACCGTATTTGCGCAGTGGTCTTCCAAGCGTGCTTTTTTTTTTAAATAAATTCATTTTTTTTAGTTAAAAAAATAAGAAAACAGTAAAGTTAGGCCATTTTTTTCCATATTGCGAAAGATAATGTTACGCCGAGTAAAATGATACCCAACATGTCATGCTTCAAAATTGCGTCTGCTCGCGGAATGGCGACAAACTTTGCAACTTAAAAATCTCCTTTGGCGACGTTTAAAAAATTCTACAGGTTAGCAGTTTTGCGTTACAGAGGAGGTCTAGTGCTAGAATTATTGCTCTCGCTCTAATGATCATGGCGATACCTCACATGTGTAGTTTGAACACCGTTTTCATATGTGGGCGGAACTTAAGTATGCGTTCGCTTCTGCACGCGAGCTCGCGGGGACGGGGCGCTTTAAATTTGTTTTTTTTTTTATTTATTTATTTTGCTTTTTACTTTTTATTTTTACACTGTTCTTTAAAAAAAAATTGATCACTTTTATTCCTATTACAAGAAATGTAAACATTCCTTGTAATAGAAAAAAGCATGACAGGTCCTCTTAAATATGAGATCTGGGGCCAAAAGGTCCTCAGATCTCATATTTACACTAAAATGCAAAAAAAAAAAAATTAAAAAAAAATTACAGAACAAAAAAATAAACGGTCCCTTTAAGACCATTGGGTGGACGTGACTTCTGACGTCATTTCCGCCCTGCCGTACTATGGAGCCCAGGGAGCGGCTGAAGCCGCTCACTCTGCTCACGGACACTGGGGGGGACAGATCGGATCACCTCCGCCGGTGCCGGCAAGTCCGGTAAGGGGGGTGCACCTCTCCCGCCGCTGATAAAAGTGATCTTGCGGCGAATCCACCGCTAAGACCACTTATATCATGTGCAGAATCGCTGGCTGAAAAAAACGATATCTGAATGGTGCCTGCAGCTGCAGGCACCATTCAGATATCACCACTGAAAGCCAAGGACGTATATACACGCCCTTGGCCGTCAAGTGGTTAATGTCAATGCTCTAAAGTGCTATATTCTAAGAAGTGATGGGGGTGATGGACTCCCTCACTGTAATCCGTAAACATGCAATTAAAAGGCTTACCAGATGGAGGATATATTCAGGCACAAATATATGCATAGGATCCGGACATCTAGACCAGAGGGGACTAACGGCACACAATCCTGGATACCTCCGGAGCCTTGTAGGGATGGAGGAATGAATGATCCTTGCACGGAGCCTAATAGGGATGAATGGTCCTCCTTCAGAGCCTTGTAGGGATGAAGGGATGAATGGTCTTCATAAGGAGCCTAATAGAAATGAATGGTCCTCCTGTAGTCTGGTACGAGGGTGTTTCACGCCAGAAATCCAACGACCAAAGATACTCAGGATGGTAGATGTGAGTTCAAAGGGGGAATAAAAGACTCTCCATAGTGTAAAAACCTCTTTCATGAAGAAAAAACTTATTGATATTAGCATAAGAACACAGGATCCATAAGCTCATAAAATTCATAAAAAATCGCAGCAATCTGGAATAAGCAACGTCCGACGCGTTTCGTCTTAACAGACGATGTCTCATGAGAAAGGTTTTTAAGGACTGAAAAGAAAAAGGTTTGTATTTGTTTTGTTTGGAGGTGTCTGGGACGAGCCTGACACCGTATAGAGAGGTATCCTGCTCTGTAATAGTTTAGTGCCAGACGGCAAGGTTTTGTTTTGCTATTTTGTTGGTTTTATGATTTACCAATAAAACTGGCAACAGCCAGACTTTTAAGAAAGTTTGCCTTCAAGCTGCCTTTTTCCCAGGAAAGGTGATCCCCACGAGCTAATTTCCCACTTGTGGTGGATTCAGCAGGCAACTTTGCAAAATCGAGGAGGTGATAAAAGCCCAGCGAGAGACAAATCGACAGTTTGCGGAGGCCCTGCTGGAGTAAAAGAAGTGTCCCGCATCTTCCGTGGCAGTGGAACCAAAATTGGTACGTACCTCTTACCACCTGCAGAATATGACACCTGCGGATGACGTGGAGGCGGACCTCATGACTTTTGAACGAGTTGATCCTTCGCGAAGGATGGCCAAAAGAACAATGGTCGGGACTGTTAGCACCTTTGCTGACAGGTGAACCCCAAAATGCCTATTTTGATTTGGAACTCGATAAGGCCCAGGACTATGAGTCACTAAAAATGGAGATACTAGCACGCCTGGGTGTCACCATGGCAGCCCGGGCTTAATGGGTGCATCAGTGGACCTACCGCATGGACCAGCCACCCCGCTCCCTAATGTTTGACTTGATCCATCTCACAAGGAATTGGTTACAGCCAGAGACTTTGCCAGGCCCTCAGATCGTGGAGTGTGTGGTCATCGACAGGTATCTGCATCCGCTCACTGCGACTTTGAGGAAGTGGGTCAGCCATGGAGACCCCAAAATGGCAAACCAACTGGTGGACCTCGTGGAAAGATACAGTGCTGCTGAGGACTTGTTGTACCCGTCTGCGCCCCACTCCAATGTATCTAGGGGTGAAAGATCGCCCAGCAGACCTGGTAAGATTGCTCCAGAGTTCAAGGGTGTGGGGAGTTTGATGAGACTGCTACAGCTAAATATGGGCTCTAGACCTGGAGACTGGCCAGGAAGGTATTGGGGACCCTTGAGAGGACTGGGTATAGAGCACATACAGTGCTACCGATGTCATGCATTGGGACATATTGCTGCCAATTGTCCTCTAAATGTTTCTCAACCTTTTATGTTGAAGTACCCCTGCAATTCTAAAAAAATTACCTAAGTACCCCTGTCTCGAGAAAGTGATGGCCACTGATGGGGCGGCACTGATGAGGAGGCACCGATAGGAGGTACTAATAGAGGGCACTGATGGGCTGCAGGGATAGGAGGCACTGATGGACTGCACTGATAGGAGGCACTAATGAGGCAGCACTGATGAGGTGGCACTGATAGGAGGCTGCACTGATATGAGGCACTGATATGCTGTACTGATAGGAGGCACTGATAGGAGGGACTGATGAGGCTACACTGATAGGAGGCACTCATAGGAAACTGCACTGATAGGAGGCACTAATGGGCTGCACTGATAGTAGGCACTGATAGGAGGTACTGATAGGAGGCACTGGTAGGAGGTACTGATAGGAGACTGCACTGATAGGATGCACTGATAGGTGGTACTGATAGGAGGCACTGATAGGATACTGCACTGATAGGAGGCACTGACAGGAGGTACTGATAGGAGATACTGATAGGAGGTACAGATAGGAGGTACTGATAGGAGGTACTGATAGGAGGCTACACTGATAGAAGGTACTGAAAGGAGACACTGATAGAAGACTGCACTGATAGGAGGTACTGATAGCATCTGGCGATGCTGTATATACCCCTATCTGGCGATGCTGTATACCCTATCTGGTGATGCTGGGCTGTATACTTCTGGCACAAAGATTGGAATATATAAGGGATGGGGTTTATGAGAAGTGGGAGGGGTCAAAGAATAAGAGAGGGGCCTGGCACCGCCCCCATCCTAAAATTTCACCAGCGGCCACTGATTATAACTAGAGTTGAGCGAACACCTGGACGTTCGGGTTCGGCCGAACTTTCCGGAAACGTTCGGGTTCGGTACCAAAAATGACTGTAAAAAAGTCCTGGAAAGTTCTAGAGGGCTGCAAAAGGAAGAAAAATGGGAGATGTTATTAGATCTGCAATCTGTCCCTCAAAGCAGTAGTAATCTCTACCTAGTCCAGTATCAGATCGTTCTGTAATCAGATCGTTCTGTAATGCAGGATGAGAGATCGTTCTGTAATCAGATCTTTCTGTAATGCAGGATGAGATGTTATAGATCTGTCCCTCAAAGCAGTAGTAGTAATCTCTACCTAGTTATTATCACTGCAATCTGTCCCTCACAATCTGTCCCTCACAGCGCCGGCAGCATCCTCTCCCTACACTAACCCGAGAGCATGTGACATGCAGCACTGTGACTCCAGCCTCATATAGAGGCTGGGTCACATGATGCACTGGCCAATCACAGCCATGCCATTAGTAGGCATGGCTGTGATGGCTTCTAGGGAAAACCAGTGAAACGCTTGTTGATTGGCTGCCCTGCAGCTATTCAACATGCGTGATAACATCCCAGAACCCGAACCCGAACGCTTTTCTCAAATGTTCAAGTTCGGATTCAGGACACGGACACCCGAAAGTTCGGTACGAACCCGAACTTTACAGTTCGCATTCGCTCAACTCTAATTATAACTAATAAAAACTCAAAGATAAAAAAAAAAAAAAAAAAAAAAGGTGGTCGACAAAGATGGGAGAAATTGGGATTATTTGCTACCAGATCTTCTGTTTGCTATACGAGAGCTTCACCGGTTGCCACTGGAGTCCTCTTCCACTCCTCCATGATGACATCACGGAGCTTGTGGATGTTAAGCCCCGTACACAGGGTGCAACAGTCGTAAGAAAACGGTCGTACGACACTGTGTTGTACGATCATCCAACCATTAGTATGCGCAATTAGAAAAGCTGACGTGCGATGGTCATACAACGGAAGTTGGATGAGCAGACTAGAAAACTTTGGTGCGTGGATCTTGCCGGCTGATGCCGGATGAATTGTGCTTGTTGACAAATTGGTTGAAAGATCTTGATGCCATCTTGTATCCAACTCCAGCCCAAATATGAGAACACCCCTCTGGTTCCAGGCCGGTCTCTGAGAGGTGTGGCCCTTGGCTGCGCTGTGTCCATGTTTCCCCTTAAGAGTGATTCCGCCATCTGTTCCATACACTAGGTGTATACACACCTGTAGAAAATACTATTACAGTTATTTGACTAGCAGATTGCTGGCACACTATGAAGCTACTGGGTGCTGTAGAGTGGAGACCATGTGGGCTGTCACATCTGTTTTGGTTTTAATTGTGGCATGAATAGATGTAAAGGCACATCATGGAACAATTATACAGTAACTTCCTCAGATAAATCCCAGCGAAGAAGGAAGATTTCAGAAACATGTTGGATTAAGGTGTTTTCTGTATCGTATCCGCTACCATCTATTTTCCATATGTGATCATTGTTCGTTTCATGCCATTGAATTTTTAATATGTATGTTCTTTCATGTACTAATAAACAAATTTTGAAATTTTTACATATTTGATTTGGAGTGCCTTTAAAGTCCCATTACCAGGGGTATTTTTTGTCCGTATCAATATAGGGATGTGGCACTATCTGTGACTCCCACCAATCATTTTATGCTTGTAGTGTTAAATACAATGTATAAGCGACCACATTTATGACTTCCTCATTTTGCTGTATGTTGGATGCTGTTTGTATTTTGTTATTTATGACTGATCCCTTGTACTATCCAAAACAAAGCTTACACGTCTGCAGATGCATACCTCCCAACTGTCACGGATCCTGCGGGACCTTCCCGGAACTTCAACCAAGTCCCGCATGCGCAGGCTGAATCCCGCTCACTGTCACTCCCAACAGCCAGTGGTGTGTGAGTTTGGCAGCTCCCTGTGTAATTACAGCTCAGGTAAGCCTGTGACAGTGCAGCCCGATCCAGCCTAAGAAATGCAGGCTAGTGACCTGACTCCCTCACACAGAGAGTCGCCGAACTCACACACTACCGGCTGTTGGGAGTGACAGTGAGCCTGCACTGCTGCTAATCGCAGGGGATTCAGCCTGCTGCGCTGCCTTTTGAAGAGATCTTGCAGGGACCCCGGGGGAATAAGTCAAAGTAAGCTTTTTCCAGGCTCCAGCAGTACTGTGGGTGTTCCAATCTTGAAGTGATCATCCTAGCCCCAAAAGATCAGATCTTTGAAAATTCAGTGCTTGTGATCTGCGGGGGGCTTGGGGGTTGACATCAGCTGCCCTACTGACACCATCAGCTGCCCTACTGACATCCTCAACTGCCCTACTGACACCTTCAACTGCCCTACTGACACCAGCCACTGCCCTACTGACACCATCAACTGCCCTACTGACACCCTCAACTGCCCTACTGACACTGTCCTCTGCTCTACTGACACCCTCAACTGCCCTACTGACACTGTCCTCTGCTCTACTGACACCATCAACTGCCCTACTGACACCATCAACTGCACTACTGACACCAACCACTGCCCTACTGACACCAGCCACTGCCCTACTGACACCAACTGCCCTACTGACACCCTCAACTGCCCTACTGACACCAGCCACTGCTCTACTGACACCCTCAGCTGCCCTACTGACACCAGCCACTGCCCTACTGACACCAGCCACTGCCCTACTGACAGCATCCACTGCCCTACTGACACCATCCACTACCCTACTAACACTATCCTCTGCCTAACACCATCCACTACCCTACTGTTACTAGCCACTGCTCTACTGACGCTGTCAACTGTCCACTGCCCTACTGACACCATCCATTGCCCTACTGACATCGTTCTCTGCTCTACTGACACCATCCACTGCCCTACTGACACCATCCACTGTCCTACTGACACCATCCATTGCCCTACTGACATCGTCCTCTGCTCTACTGACACCATCCACTGCCCTACTGACACCAGCCACTGGATTTTCCCTGGGACTCAGGTGAGCAAAGAGGAAAGCAGGACAAGGAAGGACTCAGAGGAGGGATTGGGATGCAGAAATTAGAAGAGGGGTGCAAAAGTGAGCCAAGAGAGGATCTGGGGTGTGGAGGGGAGGGAATAGGGGAGTCTGAGGTGCAGAGGGGGGTTGGGGTGCAACTTCTCTCCCAGAAATAATACCTCCAAATGGAGTACAGGGAGGGGGGCAGAGTATACAGACAGGAGGCAGTGTGTATAGGGAGTGGTTGTAGTGTAAAAAGGGAGTGGGAGAAATTATTAAGCCATGCTCAATATTTAGCATAATTTAACTAAACCCACTTTTACCAAAGCTCGCTACGCACGCACTGCAGGTTGCTGTCTCCCTAATGTGTCCCTCATTCTCAAGTTCAAAAGTTGGGAGGTATGCAGATGGCTGACTCTGGTCTGTATAGGCCGGGTTCACATATGTGCTGCTGGGGTTTGCAGTCCGGGGTCCAAACATCAGCTGAGGCTAGACACTTCACTGGGTATATGTAAAGCCCCGTACACATGGGCAGAATGTCGGGAGACATTTTATGGTAGAAAAAATACCAGCAGACGTGTCCGTGTGTATGTTGGTCTGTCGGACGTGCATGCTGGAAAACCAGCAGCCGATCATCTCCCAATCAGCGCTCTCAATGGCGGAGAGTGCTGATCAAACTGTTCTGGAGGGGGGGGGGGGGGCCTTTGAGGACACAACAGCTCAGTGGGGGAGATCATACGCCCGTGTATATGAGGCCTTATAGTAAAGCAGGCCTCTGTGAATTGGAGGGGATTCTCTTCCTGGGAAATTAGCCAGTAATCTAATCAATGTAATTGGAAGCAGAGGAACTACTGCAATCAATATAAAGCATTAAGCATAAGTATATAGATGCACAGCAGTATGGAAACAATACTGCTACTTTGTATTATTTGTATATATTTTTGTACCATGAGTAATTAAACTTTTTTTCCTTTTCATGATTTCTGCTTTTTTAAATTTTTTTGGTGTATTTAAAAAAAACCTTCAAAAGGAGCCTTTATTTAATTTGTAAATACAGCCACTGTGGCTATTGCATTTTGACAGCCAGCCGCACCATCTTGTAAGTAACATACCCGAGCATTGGCTGCAGGAGCTGTTCAGCTGACAGTTTTCCACCTGGCACCCTTGATTACTCAATTTAGAGAAGTTAGGAATTGGCCGACAGTGCAAAAATCAGAGTGAATTTTTACCCAGTTCCTCAGGAACCTGACAAAATTTGTACAATATATAGCAAGCTTTTAAGAAAATGTATTCCTTGACTAATTAGGAGAATTTTGGGGTTTATAAACAAAAAAAAAAAACCTTTTTAAGACCCCTTTTACACCAGGGCCGCCTGAGCATTAGTGGTAGGGTTGCCACCTCATCCCTTTAAAACCGAACACACACTAATTACACAGGTTCTGTGGCTGATTAAGGTGGTAATTACACTCACTCAGTGCCTTTCCTGCATTTGATTAGCTTCAGAACCTGTGTAGTTCATATGTGTCCAGGTTTAAAGGGATGAGATGGCAACCCTAATTAACAGTAAAACACCACTAATTTGCGGTGCTTTACCGATCATAATAGCGTCGCTGCGCTTTTAACCCCCCCCCCACAAGGGATTAATCAGGGGTTAAAAGTGCCAGTTAGCAGCGCTCCCAAAGCGGTGTTCAGCTCTTCGCTGCCCCATTGTTTTCATAGCATAGCATACTAGCACCTTATGTGAAACTTACCTGAAAACGAAGCTCTCCAGAAAAGCAATGTCATTGCTGGAGGCAGCGTCCATCTTCACTCTTCTTCCTTCTGGGTCTGGGCATGCGTGGGGTATCCATCATTCACAGCACAGGATTCTAATAGAACGGCATGGGTGGCCGTTCCTTCAGAGCGCATGGGCTGATGATCATCGGCTGCATATATAGTACACTTTTAGGAGATATTTACAGTACCTATAGGTAAGCCAAATTATAGGCTTACCTATAGGTATAAACTATGCATGTAGGGTTGCCACCTCATCCCTTTAAACCTGAACACATATTAATTACACAGGTCCTGAGGCTAATTTAATGCTGATAAGGCACCAATTGAGCTTAATTACCACCTTAATCAGCCACAGAACCTGTGTAATTCATATGTGTTTGGGTTTAAAGGGATGAGGTGGCAACCCTATATGCATGTGACATTACTTCCTCTTTAACACTTGGCCCAGCCTGACATCATTAAAGCGGATTTCCAGACAAAATATGACTATTAAGATAAAAATAACCCTAGAATATTCCTGCCTTGTGCAATATAACAAAGGTGTGCTATAAACTATGCCAGTTTTCTATTTGTGCAGCATCGTTTTCTTACTTTGTGAAGTTCCTGCACAGTGCGGCCATCTCCAGTGTGGGCATCTGAAGACGCAGTGTCCTTCTTCCTGGATTCCGTGCATGTTGCTGGCTACCCAACATGGACCTGCCGATCTCGTGCATGTGCAGTGCGGTGCAATCTTGGTCAGCTTGAAATGGCACGGCTCCAGTAACATTTAACATTGCTGCTCCATACCCAGCACATTTTCTCTACACCATGGTGTCTCACACAAGCTTGATTTATATCCATTCAATATAAGTAGGCATTTTTGAATAAATGCTTATTTTTTATTCTGGTGGGCTTCACTATTAGCTTCCTAATAGGACACTTGCTGGACGCATTGGTGGATTGTGATTTTTCTTCCATTCCTGTGCACTTAAGCTGGTGTTGGGACTTTCTGTATCATCTACAGACTCTTCATGGACTGCATTTATGAACATTCCTAGTGCTCCAATACTTTCCTTTACTAACATTTAACATTGGCTTCTGTGAGAAATCCCGGTCAGCTTGACATGGCACTGGAGGAGAGCCATGTCAAGCTGACCAAGATGTCTGCCAATGTTAAATATTACTGGAGCTGTGCCATGTCAAGCTGACCAAGATTTTCCATAGACATCAATGTTAAATGTTATTGGAGCAGTGCCATGTCAAGCTGATCAAGATCTCCCAGGAGCCAATGCAAAGCCAGAAATGACGCATGGCGCCGCTGCCCCTAAAGGAGGAAGTGAAATTAGATATAGGCATAAATCAGGTAAGTGAACAAAACAAAATAATAAATTGCCAATTACTTTTAAGGTTGAAAATTTGTGCTGCATGGTGAGGAATGAAAAATGTGGGTGGAACTCCACTTGAAAGGTCCATGGACAAGTAGACATTCAAGCAAAGTTCAAGGCTTTCACCCATAGACAAAACAAAGCCCAGAAAAAATAGTTGATAAAGTTTATAAAAACAAACTCCAGCTTCCCAGCTCAACGTTGGCACAAACATTTACTATTAGCACATAATTAAAAACAGAGCTCAGAGTTGTTAGGCAAAAGTTTTTTTGTTCATCACTAACAGGGCTGGACTGGGACAAAAATCTGGCCCTGGACTTCATCCAGACTGGCCCAGGGCACAGTACATCAGGGTCACAGCGCACAACAGTGCACGGCACATCAGGGTTACAGCGCACAACAGTGCACGGTACATCAAGGTTACAGCGCACATCAGTGCACGGCATATCAGAGTTACAGAGCATATTAGTGCATGGCACATCAGGGTTACAGTGCACATCAGTGCACGGTACATCAGGGTTACAGTGCACATCAGTGCACGGTACATCAGGGTGCAGCGCACATCAGTGCACGGCATATCAGGGTTACAGCGCACATCAGTGCGCGGCATATCAGGGTACAGCACACATCAGTGCACGGCACATCAAGGTTACAGCCAGGGCCGGTGCAAGGATTTTTGTCTACTTAGGCGAAGGTGCATTTTTGTTCCCCCCCACACCAACCGTCCTCCTGCCACCCCCCTCCCCTCCACAATGCAAACCTCCGCCCCACATGGCACAAGAGATGGGCAGAGACTGCATACATGGAACAAGAGATGGGCAGAGACTGCTGACATGACACAAGAGATGGGCAGAGAGTGCAGGCATGGCACAATAGATGGGCAGAGAGTGCGTGCATGGTACAAGAGATGGGCAGAGAGTGCGGGCATGGCACAAGAGATGGTCAGAGAGTGCAGGCATGGCAAAAGAGATGGGCAGAGTGTGGGCATGACACAAGAGATGAGCAGAGAGTGCGGGCATGGCACAAGAGATGGGCAGAGAGTGCGGGCATGGCAAAAGAGATGGGCAGAGAGTGCGGGCATGGCACAAGAGATGGGCAGAGAGTGTGGGCATGGCAAAACAGATGGACAGAGAGTGCGTGCAAGGCACAAGAGATGAGCAGAGAGTGTGGGCATGGCAAAAGAGATGGGAAGAGAGTGTGGACATGGCACAAGGGCAGTACTGGTACAATAATTATTCACAGCCAGATTCTGACACCATAAATCTAGAAGCAGTTTATTTACCCTACCTTGCACAGAGATGGTATGGTGAGATCTTCATCTATGGTAGTACCAGTGCCACTGGCAATCCTGGGCCCTCTGCTGGCCTTGGCCCCTCACCCTGGTTCTCACTCGGCTCCAGACATCTCCCCCTTGGCTCACTCGGCTCCAAGCTCCTCCCCCTCATTTTACCCCCTCGGCTCCAGGCACCCCCCCCCCTGGTTCTCACTCGGCTCCAGGCATCTCCCCCTCATCTCACTCAGCCCCCCGGCTCCCTTTCATCTCACATGCTCTCCAGTTCAGCGATGGTCTGTGTGTGTGCTGCTGAACTAGAGGCGTTTTTGACCCTTTCTGCTATGGCAGCTGGTGCAGCGATCCTCACCTCGAGGGCTGAAGGGGGCAGGGCAGGGTGGTGCATTCCAGCCGAGGGTGTCTCTCTCCACCTTCCCCTCTAACTAGCGGAGGAGGAGGAGTGCAGTAGCAGTGCCGAGACTCGATTCAGGAGAAGAAAGCAGGTGAAGTCAATGATGCCCGTCCGGGGCTGTGCTGCACCGCCTGTCAGTATGTTTAAATGCGACTAATGCGAGCAGGGCCAGCTGCCGGAACTAGGATAAGCACCTCATGGGGAACCCCTGTCTTTTGCGCCCTCCCTCTACTGGCGCCCTCAAGCGACCGATTGGCCTGCCTTATGCTGGCACCGGCCCTGGGTACAGCGCACATCAGTGCATGGCACATCAGGGTACACCGCACAGCACATCAGGGTACAGAGCACAGCACATCAGGGTACAGAGCACAGCACATCAGGGTACAGGGCACAGCACATCAGGGTACAGGGCACAGCACATCAGGGTACAGGGCACAGCACATCAGGGTACATCAGGGCACAGCACATAAGGGTACAGCACATCAGGGCACATACATCAGGGCACATACATCAGGGCACATACATCATGGCACATCAGGGCACATACACCAGGGCAAATACATCAGGGCACATGGGACACATTACATCAGGGCACATGGGATACATCAGGGCACATACATCAGGGCACATGGGGCACATTTCATCAGGGCATATGGGACACATCAGGGCACATACATCATGGTACATCATGGCACATAAATCAGGGCACTTACATCAGGGCACATGGAGCACATACATCAGGGCACTGGGCACATACATCAGGGCACAGACATCAGGGCACATGGAGCACATACATCAGGGCATTGGGGCACATACATCAGGGCACATGGGGCATATACATCAGGGCATTGGGGACATACATCGGGGCAAGTGGGGCACATACATCAGGGCACATCAGGAAATTGGGGCACATACATCAGGGCACATGAGGTACAGACATCAGGGCACATACATCAGGACATTGGGCACATACAGTGGGGATCGAACGTTTGGGCACCCCAGGTAAAAATTTGTATTAATGTGCATAAAGAAGCCAAGGAATGATGGAAAAATCTCCAAAAGGCATCAAATTACAGATTAGACATTCTTATAATATGTCAACAAAAGTTAGATTTTATTTCCATCATTTACACTTTCAAAATACTGTAACAGAAAACAAAAAAATGGTGTCTGCAAAAGTTTGGGCACCCTGCCGAGTTAATATCTTGTACTGCCCCCTTTGGCAAGTATCACAGCTTGTAAACGCTTTTTGTAGCCAGCCAAGAGCCTTTCAATTCTTGTTTGAGGTATCTTTGCCCATTCTTCCTTACAAAAGTCTTCCAGTTCTTTGAGATTTCTGGGCTGTCTGTCACGCACTGCTCTTTTAACTGGTTCCCGACCGTGCGCCGTGTTTTCACGGTGGCAGTCTGGATGCTGAGCGTGAATCGCCGTAAATAAGCGGCGATCTGCAATCAGCCACCAGGGGGCGCGCGCGCACCCGCCGCACTCCTGAGGAGTGTGCCCACGGCTCGGGCGGACCCGATGTCCGCCGGCGAGCCGCGATGAGCGGCTACAGGGAAAGAACAGGGAACCGCCGATGTAAACACGGCAGTTCCCCGCTCTGTTAGTAGGGGCATGGGGGATCTACTGATCCCTGTCACTGGGGGCGGGCTCGGCACCCGTGTGAGGAGTCCTCACGCCGCCCACGCGCGCGCGGGGGACCACCGACTAACGTCTAGCGGCGAATAAATGCCGCTAAGTGCGAGTCGTAGGTCTGACGGTGGCACTTTTGTGCCGCGTGCCAGCCCTTGGTCAATTTTCTCGTCACGCACTGTCTGTCGGGTCTTTAGAGTTTCTTGACCTTCTGAAAACATTCCTTCTTACCCGTTTCTATGGAGTTTGTTCTTAACTTTC
>BLSH010445423.1:206257-222254 GCA_018402905.1 Glandirana rugosa
ATGTCTAATCTGCAAGAATATTATACAGTTGTTTTCAATCTAAAATAAAGGTAGTAACTGTGAAAGTTTTAATGTCTTTTGTTTTTTTACCGTAGAAGTTTTCAAACCCGTGGGACGATGTTGACATATTATAAGAACGTCTAATCTGTAATTTGATGCCTTTTGGAGATTTTTCCATCTTTCCTTGGCTTCTTTATGCACATTAATACAAATTTTTACCTGGGGTGCCCAAACTTTCGATCCCCACTGTACATCAGGGCACATGGGGCACATACATCAGGGCACATACATAAGGGCATTGGGCACATACATCAGTGCAAATGGGGCACATACATCAGGGCACATGGGTACAGACATCAGGGCACATGGGGTACAGACATCAGGGCAGTAGGGCACAGTGTTTACTTAATGTAAAGTAGCGCAGGAAGCGGCTGGGTAATAAGTTCTCTGTCATGCCACGCTGTTCCCCGGCGGCCCCGCCCCCTCCTCTCTTCTCGTCCATCCCAGGTGATGTCACAAGTAAATTGGGATGGATGAGAGGAGAGGAGGGGGCAGGGCCGCCGGGAACAGCGTGACATGACAGAGAAC
This sequence comes from Glandirana rugosa, assembly GCA_018402905.1. Taxonomy (NCBI): domain Eukaryota; kingdom Metazoa; phylum Chordata; class Amphibia; order Anura; family Ranidae; genus Glandirana; species Glandirana rugosa. The sequence continues at coordinate 206,846 of BLSH010445423.1, forward strand.
TTATTACACAAGCCGCTTCCTGTGCTACTCTGCATGTCGGCTGAATCTCGATCTACCCATCAGGCGTCAGCTGTGTGTGATTGATGGGTAGATTGCTCCACAGAATGGCTGGCCCCTGTGATAGTGAGGCCAGCCCACTGAGCCATCGGCCCACCGGGAAACTCCCGGTGGTCCCGATGGCCAGTACATGCCTGATCACTAAAAAAAAAATTTAAGCTTGTATTCCCACCAGTATAATGCGTGAATGTGCACAAAATAACATGACTTTGCATGTGATTGCAAAGCACCAGTACACTGTATGTCACACTTTCATTGTGGAACCAAACAAAAAGTGCATTTTTTGTGCGTGATAGAATGCTCTCATAATGTGGGAAAACTGCGTGATTAAAAAAACACGCAAAGCTCGAAGCTTAAAAAAGAGCATGAGGTTCTTTGTTTGTTGGAGCATGTGTCACCCATGCTCCAACAATCCATGTCACCCATGCTCCAACAATCTATGTGTTGCAATGATCCATGTGTCACTTGAGCAGTATAGATGACCTATGGATCTTTGCAGCATAGATACATTTTTCCTGGTGCCTTCATGGCAGCATACGCATGGTTGGTTGCTCCACCCCCGGCCAATGTACAGCACCATTATAACTCTATAAAAGAGAGCAACGCCCCCCCATTCTCTTTTCTGTCCTCAAGGCCACACAGGATCATGGATTCGTCAACCTCTGCCTCACCCCAAAAAATTGGTGCCACCATTCAGGTCCATGCTGTCCTGAGATGAGGTCCCACCACTTGGGCTGCTATATGCACTGAGGAGTTGGAGGGGGGCCCGTTTTTTGGGGCATTGTATGTTGCACCCACCATTCGGTCCCCACAGCAGCTCTGCCGCTCTGTCCTGCCTTATCCTACTGCCAGATTTCCTTTCTCTGTTTTCTCCTGCTCTGTAGCGTAGAGGTGCTGTCCCTGTAATTGCAGCCTGTTTGATAGCTGTGATGCTCCGAGCGCCTCTTCCTAAATGGGGCGGGTAGCCGGAAGTCCAGGAGCGGCCATCTTGGTTGTTCCTCACAGCTGATTTTGCCCTCACTTTATTTAAACAGGCGGGGCAGCAGGGGAAAATGGCTCTGCGTTGCCTCCCACCTGCTCTGCTGCTTGCTTGCCACTCTCCTGCCCAGAGAAGCCAGCATGGAAAGTACCCAAAGTAGAAAGTGTTTGTTTATGAGTACATACTTTTAAAGGGCCAGTGTGCTGCATTTTCTTTTTCCATGCTAACACCCTATTTGCTCTTTCTCTCTCTCCTTTTTTTTCTCTATGTGGTGATTTTATTTATTTTTTACTGTCTTCCCTTAGCCACTTAGCGCGTACAAAAGATCTTCAGCATCCCTCTAGGAATGGGGCTGCAACATATTGGTGAGTAAAATATAAAAGAGCAGGGCCTCATTTTAAGGGATATCTCTTTGTCCCTTTCCAGCCTGAACCGGCATCCGCCTCACAGAAGATCCAGTAGCCGTGGCCATACACATGGACACTCTTCACATTCTGCTCGAAGATCACATGACTCAGCACATCATGCTGCTAGGCACTCTGGGTCTTCATACAGTGCGTCCAGACCCCATGAGAAAGCCTGTTGGGCCTGCGGTAAGCAGACGCTGCCCAACAAACTGGTCTGCAAGACCTGTTTCTCAGAAGCCTCTAGAGACAAGAGAAAGAGAAACATACAGGAGACAATGGCGTCTATGAAGAAAATGATCCAAGGCTCGATCAAGGAGTTGGCCTTTTCGCAAGAGATAGCCTGGCCGACCAACAGACACACCTGCTGACCAGTGGGGCTCAGCTACAGCTTCGGAAGATGAAGCAGCAGAGGATTCCTCTACATCCCTGGACTTTGCCATTATTGACCCCTTTATAACGGTGGTAAAATAGGCCATACAATGGGAAGAATCTGTTGAGCCTCCGCCAAAGTCACATAGATACTTCCCTCATCTCAAGAAGAATGTTCAACTTTCCCCTTGATGGATGAGATCAAGGACGTTGTTCTTGAAGAGTGGAAGAAATTTGACAAATGACTGGTAGCATTTAACCTTTTCCAAAAGCTTTATTCCCTGTTGGATGCCCTGGGCAGCCAACCCCTCCTTGAAGCAGACATGGTGTCACATACCGTTCGATGGGAAAGCTCTGTTTAGGGAAAAGCTGGATGCAGCAATTTACAGAGTGACCGGTGGGAAGAGTGGGTTAATACCCCAAGATAAGACTAGGAGGAGGAAGAATTCCACTAAGAGTCCTTTTCAGCAAAAACTGAGTGATACGAGGGGTTATCGTCCTGGTAGAGAATACAGAAAAGGCTGGAGGGGCTCCCAGTCAACCTTCCTGAAGTTGTCCAAGGCGAAGGCATCTGCCTCGTCGCAGCAGAACCCAAAGTTCTTTTGATTTCCTGCCAACCCACGCCTGCCCAGTGGGTGCTCATTTAAAGCATTCGTTCAGGTGTGGGTGGAGGGGCCGCCAGGGGCGGCCCGTCCATTAAGGGCACATGGGCACCGCCCCCTCTGTCCTTTGACTTTCTAGCACTGAACCACCTCTCCATCAGGAAGCGCGGGTATGTCACCGGTTGCAGGCCGGCCCTACCATGGGTCCCAGTGGGTCCATTGGACCCAGGCAGCACTTTGAGAGGGGCAGCAAATTGGATCACAGCCACCTCTCCTTCTCTTCTATTTACCCAGCAATTTGGCGATCAAGATTTTCTTTGCAGCAATTTTATGTGCCATGACGACAGCTGCCCCATACTACCCTAACCTGTCTATATACTACCCTAGCCTGTCCATATACTACCCTAGCCCACCCCTATACTGCCCTACCCTGTCTATATACTGCCCTAGCCTGCCCCTATACTGCCCTAGCCTGCCCCTTGGAATTGAACAGAATGGTATGTCATATAATTTTGCCTATGGACAAGGCGATGTTGCATGTAAAACGGAGTTCCTCATAAATTCAATTTTAATTATCATGATATAAAATAATGGATATGGGGGCCTTTTGGTGGGCGTGATTTTTTTTTGGGGGGGACAGCATTTCATTCTTTGACCCAGGCAGCACAATGTCTTGGGCTAGCCCTGCACCGATTTCCCGATTGGCGTAGAAGACAAGTGATCCTATTGGACGGTTTTCTCGGCGGAGGAGGGGGATGCATGGCCGCAACCAAGCCACTCCCCGCTCGCTGGACACCACTGCCTGCCTGTTGCCCACTCCTAGATGGGGTAAGTGCGGGACTTTGATGTCCCGACTGCCCTGGGGGGTACTGTCAGTGCTGTGAGACCCGCGGTCGGGGGGTAGATGGATGCTAGATACCCCTCTGGTGATACTATATACCCCTCTCTGGTGATGCTGTATATACTCCTCTGGTGATGCTGTAAATACCCCTCTGATGATGCTGTATATATTCCTCTGGTGATGCTATATACTCCTCTGGTGATGCTATATACTCCTCTGGTGATGCTATATACCCCTCTGGTGATGCTGTATATACCCCTCTGGTGATGCTGTATATACTCCTCTGGTGATGCTGTATATAGTCCTCTGGTGATGCTCTATATACCCCTCTGGTGATGCTATCTACCACTCTGGTGATGCTATATACTCCTCTGGTGATGCTATATAATCCTCTGGTGATGCTGTATATACTCCTCTGGTGATGCTGTATATACCCCTCTGATGATGCTATATACCCCTTTGATGATGCTGTATAAGCCCCTATCTGGTGATGCTATATACTAATGATGCTGGGCTGTATACTCCTGACACAATGGGTGGAATCTATAAGGGGTGGGGCTTATGAGAAGTGGGATGGATCAAAAATGAAGGGCAGGGTCTGGTGCCCCCCCATCCTAAAATTTCTGAATGAGAAGTACTATGACAGGCAGCTCCTAGTAAAGGTGGGATAGCCTCGGGATCAGCATGGATAGAGAAAAACAAACAGGGTGCCAAGTCAGTAAAAAGATAAAACATCCAAAAATGTATTAATATCCACTTACATTAAAAACACTTGTAATCAGCATCTGCCTTGTGGTGTGTTCCAAACCCTCAGCCAGATGGATGGGAGGACAGCTATAGAAGTCCAGGCGTGCAAGAGGAACCAATCGGGTACTGGATCATCCCCAGGGTTTGTATGAACCAGGACAGGTCTATGCAGACTGTAACCCAGAACTAGACACACAGTGGGAGCTGACGCCAGCTGGTCATGAAATTGATAGACACAGTGCCGAAGGGGAGGAAGTGGCAGTACGCACCCAAGCGACGTCCATTCCGGTATCGGTTTCCGGGAACGAGAGCATTTTCGCGAGTACCAGTACTTGTGAAAATGCTAGTATCGGCACCAATACCGGTATTGGTGCACCCGTATATTAAACACAAGCACTTCTTTTAGCATCATATTTGGCCAATGCACACAACATGCTCTGATTTTAAAGTTGAGTTCACACTATTGCGAATTGGATGAAATTCGCATGTCAGGAGACTGTGACCGGCTCTCAATATAGCTGGTTCACACAGCTCCGGGACGGCTGCGGAGCAGATTGCACGGGGGTCCTGTGCGTCTTCTGGTCCATTTCAGGTCTGAATTAAGCCGAAAATTTGGAACTGAAACGGTGAACAGGGACCGGACCCCTGCTGTGAGCCATTCCGCACAACAGTGTGAACCCAGCCTTAACCATTGCTCTTATATCAGCCTGGTGTGCTATTTTCTCCTTCCCTGTCCTTACCTCTCACCCCACCACAGTCCCATCCTCCCCAACCTTGGAAAGTTCCCAGATATGCTTTATTCTTCAGTATATGTACAATTAATTTTCTGACTAAGCGTTTTTTTATATGGCGTGTCTGCTTTTAATATAACTTATGCTTCAGGATTGGGGACTTATCTCCCCCCCTTAAACCCCTAGCACCAGCACACCACCTGCAAAAAGAAAATGGCTGGAGCAGTTCCTGGCTGTGGGCTAATGCTATAATTTCCACACACATGTGATGAATGTTTGTGATTTTATGCCCCGTTTATGTGAACATCTGGTATGAATGGAGACTCGAGGGGTTCAAACTTTCGTGTTAGATTCTGGAAATGTCTCGTAATTTATTGCACAAGTGTGTTTTATTGAAATCAGACTGATTCATGTTGTTTACCTTAGGATCCTATAGTGCCTGATGTTTATATACATCTGAGGAGCCCAGACACAGTGCTGCCTTGTTTTTCATGGTGAAGATTATGGCTTCTGACTTTTATTAGCTCAGGAGGAGAACTGGGTTTTTGTTTCCGTTTCTACTTGCAGTTCATAAAATGTCTACCTTTTAATAAAATGTTTGGCAATGTGCCCCTTTACTCCTCTTCTGTTGAGTTTTGGATTGGGTTCCCATACTAGGAGATGGCATGAGTCCAACTTTATATCAATGCACCTCAAGCTCCCCCTTTTTTTAGTTTCATTATACTTCATTCGTATAGCACTAGAAAAGATTTTCTAGTATGAGAGAGAATGAGTCTGATTTACTGAAAGATATGGGTGCATGGTGCATGTATTGTGCATAAACAAGCAGATTGCATGCTCACTCAAATGGTTCTTTGAAGGAAAACATGCTGCCATATTATCTATAATTAGAGACCAGATATCCTGGTACTAGTAGTACTACACAAACCAGAGATCATAGGGTGCACAGGGGGTGTGCCAGGTGTGCCTTGGCACACATTAATCACTATATGTGGTGTCAATTCCCCCTAGTGAACACACTCCCTCACTGTGTCCATTCATAACCGAAGCATAGTAAACCGTGTTTACTATGCTTTCACTTGTGAATGAACAGGAAGCCGCTCAGCACAGAACACTATTCCGTTCAGTGCAGCTGAGGCTGCAGTGAAAGGCATGTGTGTTTGAGCTTTGGGGTGCACACCCTATATGCCAGAGATGGTCATGGACACAATAGAAAATTTTCAAAAACGTTATTAAAAGTGTAGCGCCCTGGTCTTGAACATGGATGCTGTTACATCTAGTTTGCTGGGTGGTAACTAGCCTGACCAATTGTTAAGGGATCTCCTGATTCTTTTCCTAACTCTGAGGTTGATGCACCTCTCTCCTCTGCCACTGGGTAGCATTGCTACTTATGGCATTGGAATAATAAGGTGCATATGAATTTGGAATATGAATGGATAGGTTTCTCTAGCCAATTGGCAGGGGTTTTCTTGGGCCCCAAAGCCTGCTGGCAGAGCCTAATTATTTGGAAGGAGTCAGGTGATCGGTGTGGGTGGACGTGTGTTGAAGACTCCTGGCTGCTAGGCCAGAAACCTGGGGCCTATCCGGGAGCACCTGGTTGCTAGGCAGTCTGAGGCCTACCCAGGACAAGAAGCAGCAGTGTGAAGTTGGGGCTTCGTGTTGGAAGCCTAACCAAGTTGCATGGGTTCTGCCGGGCGGAGAACCCCTCTTTGTCGGAGGTGAAGAGACAGAGTTGCTAACGGAAGACAACCATTCCTGTCGCCAGAAGCAAAGTGTGAACCAGGGTCAGAGGTAAAGGGGAAACTGTCGTCCTCAAGGAACAACGCTCTTGTTATCAGAGGCCAGAGTTCAGTCTGAGAAAGTACCAGAGCAGGCTTTTTCACTAACCAAGGTCGGTGGAGAAGTTGGGAATTTCTCAGCGGAAGTCAAGCTAGGAACCCAGCAGGATAGCAGGGGTGATGCTTGCAAGAGAGTTCAGCAGTTAGACTGAAGAGCGGAGTAATGGAACCAGCAGGTCAGCGTGGGGACACTATGAAGGTACAGCGGTTGGCTGTATGAAGTTGAAGAGATCCAGTGGGAGTGCAAGGAGTCTTATTAAGAGACCGTGAGTTCACGTTCATGAAGCTGCAGCGAGAGGCTGTGAGATGGAGGCCAAGTTCAGTACCAAAGGAAATAGCTCTCATCAGCACAGTTTCAGTTTGAAGGCCTGTGGGACTATACACTTACTCTATTGTCCTATTTTTGTGAGTTCTGGAGTCTGCTAAGTGCCTTTGCACCCACCCAAAGGGTGCCCTGGCCCTAACCCTCTCTCCCCAGTTCTTTAAGAGAAAATAAATACTCATTTGTTCTATCTGCACACGGCATGCCTAGTAACCCACCCTATGAAGATGGATGTCGGCTGTCCCTGGGTTTGGAGGTCATTATTGGGCCTCTAGGGGTCGGGGCCATGGCTACAAAACAACTCATTGAATTCCACGGAAAGTGCTACATGCAGACTCCTGTGAATAAGAGAGGAATACCGCTAAGTCAGCTGTAAATTACTCCAATGGTGACAATAGCATCAAAACAAGGAAGTTTATTAAGTTTAGAACGATGAACATGTAAAAACCATAGTATGGTAAATACATACAGAGCAGTGCTGCAGTGGTTGAGGCCATGTCACTTCTCTGTCATGTCACTGCAGCCCAGTGGCGGTGGGATGGATGTGGAGCGGGCCATGCATTATATCAGATGGCTCAGAGACAGGGCTATAAGCCACAAGAGGTGTGTGCTCGCTGGCCAGTGTTCTATCGGGTTGAGGTGCAGGCCAGTCAAGTTCCTCCACCCCAAACTTGCTCATCAATGTCTTTATGGACCTTGCTTTGTGCACTGGTGTGCAGTCATGTTGGAACATGAAGGGGCCATCCCCAAACTGTTCCCACAAAGTTGGGAGCATGAAATTGTCCAAAATATCTTGGTATACTGACGCCTTAAGAGTTCCCTTCACTGGAACTAAGGGGCCAAGCCCAACCCCTGAAAAACAACCCCAGACCACAATCCCCCCTCCACCAAATGATTTGGACCAGTGCACAAAGCGAGGTCCATAAAGACATGGATAAGCGAGTTTGAGTTGGAGGAACTTTACTGGCCTGCACAGAGTCCTGACCTTACCCAAATAGAACACCTTTGGGATGAATTATAGTGGAGACTGCAAGCCAGGCCTTCTCGTCCAAAATCAGTGCCTGACCTCACAAATGCGCTACTGGGAGAATGGTCAAACCTTCCCATAGACACACTCCTAAACCTTGTGTACAGCCTTCTCAGAAGAGTTGAAGCTGTTATAGCTGCAAAGGGAGGGCCAACTCAATATTGAACCCTACTGACTAAGACTGGGATGCCATTAGAGTTCATGGTTGTGCAAAGGCAGGCGTCCCAATACTTTTGATAATATTGTGTATTTTAATGTATTCTATAGTGATGTGGTAGTTGACTGGAAGAACAGCAGCACGCAGTGGGGGAACAGGTATCAGACATGCCTGTAATTATTAGATACTAGATCCTGTTCCTTTAAAGTGGTTGCTAAGCCACTTGTATAAAACGCTCCCATTCCCTCTGTATTAGCAAAATAAGTTCCTGTGTTATAACATATATATATATTCATCTCTATAGATAACACACAGGCTTCCTAGGATCCGTTGTCGTTTTTCTCTCTCCTCTGCTCAGCAAAGAGTTCCTGAGGGTGGGGCTGAGCACTGCTGCTGACATCAGCTAGAGACAGAGCTTTGTGTAGGAAGCCAGAATGTTATCTATATAGATAAGAATATTTATGATCTAACGCAGACACAGGCAAACTTATTGTTCTAATAAGGAGACATAAGGGCTTTAAAAGTTAATTATGAGAGCAGAGAAGAGACTCTACACACTGACAGGGAGAGGGAGGGGGAGTTGAAGACAGGCAGAGGAGAATAGGAGAGCTGCTAGTGACAGACGTGCATTGACCACGGGGCTCTCGGGATCAGCTAATATGACAGGGGAGTCAGCACTGAGGGGGGGGAAGTCATGACCTGACATTATCATATAGATATTTTAGGGGATACAGAGGGATCATTTAAAAAGCAAAAGCACCATGTTGCTAATTGCACATTAAAGAGACAGGAGCAGCATTTTTTGGGTTAACAAATGCTTTAAGGCATGATCTATAGCACAGTGCTGTGTAATTTGTCCCTTCCTATGTAGTAATATAACTGATTGATCCTGCCTGTTCCTGGGTCCTCCTGTCTGTGCTGACCACAGTAACCATGGCTGCTGAGCCATGATACCGTAGTCAGGTTACATATGTCTGTCAGCCGCTCTCTAATGTGAATCTCCCCCCCCCCCGCCGGTCAGCGTGAGAGCGGCTCTCCTCCCTGCACCTCCTGCCGCTTTTCAGCTGCAATATGCAGCAAAACTTCACGTATCCCCTCCGGATTATGCTGGATTTACCTGTAGTGTATGTGTTTTTTTTTTAATGAAAAGGCCAAATGCCTTTTCCCACACCACCGTTATGTGGTCATGTGACTTCTGTTGGCTGGCCGGCTGACGTTACAGGGCAGTGGCGGCTGGTGAAATTTTAGGATGGGGGGCGCCAGACCCCACCCTTACTTTTTTACCCCTCCCACTTCTCATAAGCCCCACCCCTTATAGTTACCACCCCTTGTGTCGGGAGTATACAGCCCAGCATCACCAGATAGGGTATACAGCATCACAGATAGTGGTATATACAGCATCACCATATAGCAGTATACACAGTCACTAGATAGCAGTATACAGTCACCACATAGCAGTATACAGAGCCCCAGATAGGAGTATACAGAGCCCCAGATAGCAGTATACAGAATCACCATATATCGGTATACAGGATCTCAGGTAGCAGGATGCAGAGCCCCAGGTAGCAGTATACAGAGTCCCAGATAGCAGTATACAGAATCACCATATATCAGTATACAGGGTCCCAGGTAGCAGTATACAGGGTCCCAGATAGCAGTATACAGGGGTCCCAGATATCAGTATACAGGAGTCCCAGATAGGGTATACAGAGCCCCAGGTACCAGTATACAGGGCTTCCAGATAGCAGTATACAGGGGTATCAGATAGCAGTATACAGGGGTCCCAGATAGGGTATACAGAGCTCCAGGTAGCAGTATACAGAGCCCCAGATAGAAGTATACAGGGTGCCAGGAAGCAGTATACAGGGGTCCCAGATAGGGTATACAGAGCCCCAGGTAGCAGTATAGAGGGTGCCAGGTAGCAGTATTCAGGGGTCCCAGATAGGGTATACAGGGCCCCGGGTAGCAGTATACAGGCCCAGGTAGCAGTATATAGGGTGCCAGGTAGCAGTATACATGGTGCCAGGTAGCAGTATACAGGGGTCCCAGATAGGGTATACAGGGCCCCGTGTAGCAGTATACATGATGCCAGGAAGCAGTATACAGGGGTCCCAGATAGGGTATACAGAGCCCCAGGTAGCAGTACACAGGGTGCAAGGTAGCAGTATACAGGGGTCCCAGATAGCAGTATAAAGAGCCTCAGGTAGCAGTATACATGGTGCCAAAAGGCAGTATACAGGGGTCCCAGATAGCAGTATACAGAGCCCCAGGTAGCAGTATACAGGGTGCCAGGTGGGGTATACAGGGTGCCAGGCAGCAGTATACAGGGTGCCAGGTAGCAGTATACAGGGTGCCAGGTAGGGTATACAGGGTGCCAGGTAAGGTATACAGAGTGCCAGGTAGGGTATACAGGGAGACAGATAGCAGTATCCAGAGCCCCAGGTCGCAGTATACAGGGTGCCAGGTAGCAGTATACAGGGTGCCGGGTAGGGTATACAGCGTGCCAGATAGCATATACAGGGTGGCAGGTAGGGTATACAGGGTGCCAGATAGCAGTATACAGGGCCCCAGGTAGGGTATACAGTCACCAGCCTCAGACCCCCCCCCCCCCCCCCCGAGGTCGGGACAAGTCCCGCACTTACCCCATCTAATAGGCAGGCTGGCACTGGCAGTGTTACAGAGATCGGCATATGGAAAGTGGACTGAGAGATGCAGAGGCAGCGCTAGTGGAGAGCATGCTGGCAGTCTTCACGGAAGTCCCGGGAGTGCTGTGCCTGCGTGAGTAATCACACAGGCAGCGCGTCCACCATAGTTCCGCCCCCGCCAACAGCATCCAATGACAGAGTCATTGGCTCTGATGGCTTAGGGGGCAGCCAATCAGCCTATGTGTGTGCGCTTGTTCAGCGCACACAGATAGACTTTAATGGTTGACCAATCGGCTCACTACTTGCTGTCAGCTGACAGCAAGGAGCCAAGGAAAAAAAAAAAAGAAAAGTCAATGTACCAGCGCCTCCTGCAGGGGGGCCAGGCAGACTGTTTTTTTTTTCTCCTTCTCAGCGGCGGCGAGGTGGCGCCCAAGCGCCCCATATGCACCAGCTGCCACTGTTACAGAGGATCCATAGATCATGGAAGAAGAGCGGAAGGGGATTACATGACCGCACAGTTGAAGTATGAGAAAAGGTATTTAGCCTTTTCATTTAAAAAACAAACACATAAACTGTAGTTTACAGGTCCACGCTATAGCCAACAGACGGCTACAGCACTGATCTGAATTGCCAGGAGGGCGTTACTGGATGTCCTCCCGTGCACAAGCTGCCTGCGCGCCCCTGCGAGGCGTGCACGGTGCGCTCTGTGATCACTGAGTCAATGAGACTCGGCTGATTCTGGCCCCTTACCACATGATCAGCTGTCAGCCAATGATGTAAACAAGTGAATCAGCTTTTTTTTTCCCTCCAAGGTGATCACCGGCTATGGAGAGAGGGACATTGGTCCCGTACATGGAGAGGCACTGCTGCTATGCAGTGCCATCTACCAGTGCCCACCAATGCCACCTACATGTGCACATCAGTGCCGCCTATCAGTGCCCACAAGTGCCACCTATCAGTGCCCACCAGTGCCACTTATCAATGCCCACCAGTGCCACCTATCAATCCCCACCAGTGCTGCCAACCAGTGGCTATCAGTGTCTCATCATCAGTGCCACCTATCAGTGCTGCCGATCACTGTCACCTAACAGTGCCTATCAGTGCCCATCAGTTCCACCTATCAGTGCCACCCATCAGTGCCGCAAATCCAGCAGTGATTAAATACCACCAAAAGAAAGCTCTATTTGTGTGAAAAAAATGATAAAAATGTCATTTTGGTACAGTGCTGCATGACCGCGCAATTGTCATTCAAATCGCAGCAGCGCTGAAAGCTGAAAATTGGCCTGCGCAGGAGGGGGGTTTAAGTGCTCAGTAAGCAAGTGGTTAAAGCAGTTGTAAACTCAGCTTTGTGATTTTACCTGTAGGTAAAATAATTATCTCCTAAACCTGCACGGTTTAGGAGATGTTCACCCTGCATGCAGCCTCTGACGTCAGCAGCACATGCGCTCTAAAGGTCTGGCATACCGTGCCCGAACTTCAGAGCGTCATACCTGAACGGATGTGCGGGAGCGACATCATCGCGGCTCTGGCCACTCACAGCGCTGGAGCCAGCGATCCTGGAAGAAAGGATGGGAGAAGATGTCAGCCCAGTTAAGCGATGCATACTAGCACATTTTGCCTTTGTCTTGCAGGTTATTTTTTTTATTTTCTCCCTCGGTCTACAACCACTTTAATGCCAGCATAATCCAGAGGGGATACCAGTAAAATCACATTTTGACTTTAAAAACACGTTAAAAAAAATGGTTTGATTTCCCTCCAGTCAGTTAACCACTTGCCGACCACCGTATGACTATAAGCGGCGACAGCGTGGCTCTGTCCCGCGAATCGCCCCTTCTAGTCGTCACTTTAGTGCACAGCGGCTAGGGGGCGAGCGGGGCTGCGGGTCGGGCGGACTTGATGTCTGCCGGCGACTCGTGATGCCCTGTGACAGAGCCAGAACGGGGAACCGCTGATGTAAACACAGCGGTTTCCCATTCTGACAGGCGGCATGTGAGAGATCTATTGATCCCTGTATTCGGGATCAGTGCGATCTCTGGTGCCCCTGCCAGCCCAACCCCCTCACAGTTAGAACACGCCTAGGGAACACAGTTAACCCCTTCACTGCCCCCTGCAGGTTCACCCTTTCCCTGCCAAATTTCTGATCGCTGTATAAATGTCATTGGTCCCAAAACAGTGTCAAAAATGGCCGACATGTCCGCTGCAATATCGTAGTCCCGATAAAAATTGCAGATCACTGCCATTACTAGTAAAAAAAAAAAATTGTAAAAACGCCAGAAATTAATTCTCATGGTTTGTAAACGCGGCAACTTTTGCGCAAACCAATCAATAAACGCCAACTGAGTTTTTTATATATATTTTTTTTGGATTTGTATTTTAGCAAAAAGTAAGAAATATTGTGTTTTTTTTTTGCAAAATTGTCGCTCTTTTTTGTTTATAGCGGTGATCAGAAATGACGCAGAGGTGATCAAATACCACCAAAAGAAAGCTCTATTTGTGGGAAAAAAAGGATGTTTGGGTACAAAGCCGCACGACTAGCGCAATTGTCAGTTAAAGCAACGCAGTGCAGAATCGCAAAAAGTGCTCTGGTCCTAACATGGGAAATCCTTTCAGGGCTGAAATGGTTAAAATAGCCATTAACCAGACACAAGGGGCTCATTGCTGTCTCTTGGTAGGGGGATCTAGGCAGACTAAGTGAATTACTTGTATCATGTTATGTAGTTTACCTTGTGAATGTTGTGTTTAAAAATGTGCTGTGTAGCTAAAGCTTCTAGGCAGACATTTTTAGAAGGCAAAAATAAAAACAAGCCCTTCTAGCACAATAGATATTCACTTTGTGGTGTACAGAGATGTTTCTACATTGTGAAAAATGCTGAAACATATAATTACTGTCTGAGATTAGAGTTTATTTTTCCGTAGCTCCCACTAAACACAGGGAACTTTTACATTAGTTGTTTACAGAGGCTTTGGTATGCTGCGTTTGGTTGAAAATTGAGGGTATGACACTAAATTTGCTCCATAAAAATGTCATTAGAATCTTACAAAGGCAACTTTCAAGGAATCATGAGATTATTGCATTTGTGTAACAAAAATGTAGCACTGCCCCCTTGGGGGTTGCAAGGTAAATCAATCCTCCCCTGGTTCCCCTGACCGTGGGAGTCCCCCGCCACCCCTGACACACTGGGTTCACTCATAATGTCAATTCCCCTTTAAGTAAGACACAGTGAAGAAAGTACACAAAGTTGAGAAAATCAATAAAGTTTACTCAAAATATATTGTTTAAGGGGAACTCTGACTTGACAGGATACATACAATACGTCTCAACAGTATGCTGATGAAACACCAGTAAATAACAAGATATACTTCTTAGATAAACAGGTATAAACCAGTAAGTAGTAGATAAACAGGTATACCACCAAAATGACAATTACAGATATATTCAACCTGCTCTAAAACAGAGAGTTCTTAGGTGAATGCAATCTATAAAATACTCTGGCAAATGGTAAATGCTCACTAAGTGAGGGGGAGAACAAACTAGGAGCAGTTGTAGTTCAATGTTCCTTGCTTGACAGTTCAGATGATCTTCAGCTAGTTTTGTAGTTTAAATGGTATATACCAAAATCAAATGCTGATGCAACAAAACAGATCTCCAGGAAGAGTACTATGTTGGTATAAAGCACTATTACTGCAGTAATACAAAGGAAGCTTCACAGTGATCACTGACTTTGATTTTGGGACTACAAATAACAGCAATCCAGTTTAAGGTATAAATGCTTGTATTTCACTTTTATCCCCCACATTAGGAACAAGGCCTTGACTACAGTGAATATGCAGAATCAGGTTATGTGTATGCAGTATCTGTAACAATGGGCTTCAGCCCCCTCACCCCACAGGATCAATGGATGTATCCATTGCTGAGGATGATGACAAGGATGGAGATGATGATGTTCACTCCAGCCCTTTGGCTCCTAGGATCGGCTTCCACCACCTCTCTTTACGATTCTCCCGGATCGATCGCCCCAGCGGGATGCAGGAATCAGGAACAGGCTCTGCTCGGTGCAGGGCAGGTCTTTCAGGTTGCAAGGTTGCTGAACTGCTCAGTCTGTGGGAGTAGGCTGCGATTCAGCCACCATTACACAGGGTCCTGCTTGATCAATCACCGCCGTCCAGAGAGAGCATGCTAGGCCCCAGTCTTTACTGAAATAGTCTCTCCCATGAGGCACTGCTTCTCTCCGGAATCCTTCTCTGCTGCATAGTCAGATGGGAAATGTAGTTCTATTACAACACAGCCAGAGGGTGAATCCTCACAAGCAAACTACAACCCCCAGAGTGCATTTCTCTTGCTGCTGTTAGAGTCACAGAACAGCAAAGTGGCACTAGGGCAAAACAGGTGCATTACATTTGAAGACAGAAATGTCTCTATTGCCAGGAGTGTGATACAGGAGTGTGATACCCAGCTTCTGGCTACAAAAAAAATAAAATAACATCAATTGCATAATTAAATAATGGCAGGCCGCCACTAACTAGTTCGTCCTGGGACACATTACCACCGACTTAGCGTCGGATGAGGGTGTCTGACTCGTCAAGTCGTTGGAACGTTGGACTTTCTGGACGGGACGTGGCTCGTCTCGGACAAGGACTAAGGACGTAGGGCGACCCCGCTAGCTAGGCCCTCTTAGCATTTCTCGAC
>BLSH010445423.1:233105-250173 GCA_018402905.1 Glandirana rugosa
TATGGTCGCGGCTTTATTATTACTCTCTTTAAATAAATATATTTAAAATTAGTTTTAATTATTTCTCAACATGTATGACAGCTCAGCCACTACAGCTCGGGCTGCATCAACAACAGCAATGGGAATCGCCCATTCAACACTCATAATAAATATTCACAATTTTATTAAAAAAACTTAAATATGATTTGAGAAAACTGTCCCCCTTAATTAAGGTGACACTGCCACATAACAATTAGCAGTGACTTCAGGGAGGGAGGGAACATCACAGCTTGTATGCTATTGGGGCCACTGAAAAAACATGATGACCTCTCTTAGATTGCAGGAGCCAATAGGGACCATTCCCACATTTTTTTGAACTAAGGGGAGCTAGAAACTCTGATGTCACTATCCCATGAGGAAAAGGGGGGGGGGGGGTTGAAGCCGCTTTCCCCTCCTTTTCCTTTCATTTCTAATATTAGCAGGTGAAATAGACCAACATATTGGGGAACACAATTGGCCCAAGGGGTATAAAGAAATGATTTGCATGGCTCTGCCTGTTATCAACCCTTTCATTTGCCAATGTTTATAGAAAATGATGCCAAATATAAATCTTGTAAACAAGTCATGGGTGCACAATCAGGAAACGAAAATGTAACTCTAACCAGAAGACATCCAACTATTCTGCGATACCCTCGGCATCCCCATGGTGGAAGTCCCAAATTAGTACGCTGAATACCGCCATCCCCCTGTGAGAAGAGGACAACAACGCAGAGACGAACCAATGGAAGCTCAAGACACACGATATCGCAGGCAGCATTCCCCGTCAGGAAACAGAGCTCACGCCTACAACCATGGCCCTCACAGGGTGCAAGCTCTATCAACTCTCCACAATCGCGTAGGGCCCGACACAACTACTGAAGATCATCACTAAGCATACACCAAGTCAACAGCCTCTCATCTAAATAGTACAGATAAGTATTCATACTTTATTCAAGCTTTATTTTCCCCCTTCTCTGAACACATACTCTTGCACACTCAGAGACATTTATGCCCGTTATTGTTATCTGCTCTTGAAAGGGCACGCTCACACTATCCCTCTCTTAATTGTGTTCATTTGTGCCGTCCCCATACAAAGCACTGTGTGCCTAAAAGGACAGGTCAGGCCATTCCTCCTGCCATCTTGACTACTCATGTCATGTTCACCCCAGGCATCCTCTACAGGATATAACAGCGGGCTACCTCAAAAGGCTATACGCTGACTTCTGCCCCAGCCTTTTTCAGGACATGCACCCCTTCGGTATCTCATGCCCCGATAACAACTACCTCTTGACGCAGTTGAGGACACACATGGAACCGTACAAACAGCTTTCAGATGGGTGATGGTCTAAACAGGCAGGGATGAAGAACATGATCCCAGATCCTGCTACATTCACTCCACAATAGTGGATGTGTTCTCCCATCTCCAGCGTTCCTTACACATATCCACCTGCTCTCCTCTCTATAGAAACCCCAAGGTGCTTGGTAACTTACCCGCTCACTTACAAGCAATGATGTTATAACAGCGACTGCAAGACAACAAAGCTACCTAATGCTCATCATATACTGTGCACTAGGTTAAAACGCTTTTTCACCTTGCTATAGTTATTGTTCCCCTGAGGAAGCAGATTATACTTTCCGCTCCTAGCTGTTTTTGACCGGGAGGGGGTGGAAAGGAGGAACGCCAGATCACGCTGTCCCCCAAGGAAAGGAACCCACTCCAAACTTCGCAAGCACTTATAATATCACCGCAGAGGGTTTCCTGCTAACCTCACGGCTTTGCTCCAGGGACCTGGAGACTCGTAAGACTCTACTTATCCGTACCCGCTATGCCCAACCCCCTCACACTTCTGTGTACAACAAAAGGGCGTCCTCCTCTCAGCCCTTTTCTCTGGGTCTACCGTGATTATGTAAGGCTTAAGGACACGACAACAGGAGATACCTACCTATTACCCACGCTCAACTCATTTGCCCCCTTGAAGGGAACTACAGGAATATACGCTGTCAACTACCAATAACCACTCAAACATCAGACAGGATGGGTATGGCAAAATACCCAAAAATGGGACTGGTTACTGAAATGGTTACTGAAATGTTGATTTGTACTCTGAGTCTTACCGAACGTGGATGAGAAAACAACTATTTGTGAAGTAGTGACCTGTGGCGTGCCGTGGTCACGAGGTCAGTATGCCTAAAAAGGGGCATACCCAGTAAGAGAAGGAATTGAAAAGAGGGGCAAGGGTGGGTGGGGAAAACCTCCCAGACAAACGAGCAGGATAGTGGTAGGAGGAGGACCTGCGGTCAGCCTTACTATTTGTAGAAATGATAACATGTTATATTGTTGGGTTTATATGCTGCTATCTGTTATTATACCGTGTTTTAGCTGCCCATCTCGATCCAAGCACCGGCACGACTTAGAAGTCTGGCTGAGGCTTGAACTGACGGCCCAGAGGTTACGGGTCAAAAGACGAATATATTGCTTGTGGATAAAGGCGTTTTACTTATGTTACCACATTCACAACCAACTCCTCAGAAATTCCCTCGGAAATAAGGCATAATGGCATCAGGGGTGACTATCCCTTATGCTCATGATGTTCTACACACATCTGCATTCCATACCTCTATTTGTACAACATTACTTCCTGCAGCGGTGGATTAACCCCACCACTGACCTTAAATACCTCCATTCAGCGGAAGCCATACCTACCCCCACACAGTGATATAGCATAGGGTTGATTTCTCTCCAGTCTTCTTGTTCTAACTATTTACTGTACTAGACCGTTACCAAAAAACCTGGTTCCTGGGCTGGTTCCCCCCTACTCCCGGTTCGGTCTGTAGGAGTAATTCACTTCCCTTCCCCACCCCCTATACCCCTACCTACCCCTTTCTCTTGTAATTCTTATTGCTCCTGTCCCCTCATGTGCAGACCTTTTCTCTTTGAACATGCCAAATCCAAACACTAATTGTAAGATCTCCGCAGGTCAAACCATACTCGATAAACATTCACGAACTCCACACTCCTGAAAAAAGATCTCAATTGCTTCTGGCCTTGCCAAAGGCAAAAGCAGATATAGTGTTTCTTCAAGAAACCCACTTTCGTGCCGACAATGTTCCCAAACTACATAACCATTTTTATCCTACTGTGTATCATGCCCCCAACGGGATGTCTAAATCAAAGGGGGTCTCTATTCTAATATCCAAAAACTGCCCCCTACAAATTCAGTAACTATGAAAGATAAACTCGGCCATTATATCTTTCTTAAAGGGACGCTCCATAACAAACCAATCACTTTAGCCAATCTGTATGCCCCCAACAAACACCAAGTACCCTTCTTCCCAAGCACACTACAACACCTCACAACCTTTCACGCAGGTGTTCTGAAACTTCAATGTAGCCCTCACCCCCACCCAAGACACCTACACTGGTACCTCCACAATCACATACCGGGCCCTTAGAGCAATCAAAACATTGCTCACTGAACTTACCCTACATGACTCCTGGTGCAACCTTCACCCTAACACAAAAGATTTCACCTTCTTTTGGCCCCTGCATAACAAATACACCAGACTCAACTATTTCTTTATCACACAAAATGATCTAGCATTCCTCCACAGCGCAAACATAGATCCCATGCTTCTTTCAGATCATAACCCTAACTCCATGACTCTGTCCTTCCCATCCACTCCCACCAGATCTCCTATAGGGCGCATAGACAACTCCCTCCTGAATGACCCCAACAACATTAAAAGAATCAATAAACGTCTATCTCAATACTTCCAGGAACGACCTAACAGAAATTTCCCCAACGAGTCGTTGGGCAACACATAAGTGTGTCATCCGGGGGGAATTCATTGCTATAGCTGCTAACCGTAAGAAAATCAAACAAGCTTGTGTAAAAGAACTAACGTCATGTATTAACTCCCTCGAAGGAGCACACAAACAATTACCTGCTACGCACACTCTGACAGAATTAATACAAGGCAGAGAGGAGTTACGTGAAGAACTAGGGAATGCTATAAAATGCAAATATATGCTATTGCGACGATTATTCTACGAATTCGGGAACAAATCCGAGAAAATTCTGGCGAGACCCCTACAAACTAAAACAGCAGCCTCAACTATACACACCATAACAGACCCCTCAGGTAAGACTATTGCAACCTCAGAGGGAATAGCAGACCAATTTATGAAGTATTACAAAAAACTCTATAACTTAGCGATCCCGAACACGGCCCAACACAACATCGAAAGAAAACAAATGATTACAGAGTTCCTGGAGCAATACAGCCCCAATCCCATTACCCCTTCAGATGCTGCAGAGATAGATGGCCTGATCTCCTCTGAGGAAGTTAATAAAGCACTAAAACAACTGAAAACAGGCAAAAGCCCTGGCCCAGATGGCCTAACTGTTAGCTACTATAAGTCCTTTAGAGACACCCTGACCTCCCACTTTCTTACAACCTTTAATTCCCTACCTTCAACCACACACCCGACATGAGACCTCCTGGAAGCCCACTTAATCCTGATCCCCAAATCAGGAAAAGACCCATCCATCATAGCGAACTATAGGCCCATTTCTCTACTGAATGTCGATATAAAACTTTACACAAAAATACTAACAAATCCCTTACTCCCTAGACTGATCTCCCTGGATCAACTTGGTTTTGATCCAGGACGCAAAGCTAGGGACCATACCCTAAAAGCCATCAGCATCCATCACTGGCTCACGACATCTTCCAAACAAGGCTTTTTCCTATCACTCGATGAGGAAAGGCGTTCGACAGTGGCCTGGGATTATATGACAGAAGCATTAATATCGCTGGGGTTGGTAGACCGTATGCTCCACTTCATCCTTGCACTATACTCATCCCCAACAGCGAAAATTCGTATCAATGGCCACCTGTTGGATGCCTTCTCTATATTGAATGGCACTCGCCAGGATGGCCACTATCACCTCTGGTCTTCATGCTCAGCCTTGAGCCCCTACTCAGCAGACTTAGGGAAAACCCAGACATCAAAGGAGTCAAAATCATAGACAAACAATTTAAACTTGCAGCCTATGCAGATGATATTCTGCTGTCCCTTACGGACCCCCACTCCATCACTTATCTTGACATCCAGCTACCCGTCAAACTAATCGACCTATACTCCCGTAACTTCCTTCCCATCCTTAACACCATCCAACAAGATCTTCATAAATGGAACAAAGGCTACTTTTCCTGGTTCGGGAAAGCAGCTATAATAGAAATGAATATCCTTCCAAAACTTCTCTACCTCTTTCAGACCATACCGCTCAACCTCCCCCCGTCATTTTTCTCCACATACAAGCAGACCAGTAAAAATTTTATTTGGTCTACCAAACACCCCCGCCTAGGTTGGGAGAAATTAGTGATCTTCTCACTGAAGGGGGGAATTGGACTCCCGGATGTGCAAAAATACTATTGGTCGTGTCACTTGACGAGAATTATCGATTGGCATATCCGCGCAAACATTAAAGGTTGGGTAACACTGGAGGAAACATTTTCTCAACTGCCGATTCACCACTTACCATGGATTTCTCCTAACAAAGTACCTAAGGAGAGTTTGGCTCATCCACTAATTGGCCCAACCTTACGGAATTTTATGGCTATATGTAAAAAACTGAACCTTGCCTCTGCTCCCGGACCTTTAACTCCTATAGATCGCAACCCAGACTTTCCACCCGGGCTCATAAACCTTACTACGCACACAGGTGAATCAATTAGAGCTGACTCCTTTTTCGAGTAAGGTAAGCTCCTCAATTTTCAAGCTCTCCCCTTCTTTAAATTGTTACAAATAAGACATTATCTGAACAGCACCAAACCACTTTCCAAATGGCACAGAACGCGCACTCCTTTTGAAGAGCTCTGTGCTGGGTCAGAACCCCAGAGGCGCCTAATCTCAGATGTTTCTCCATGCTCTTTGCAAGAAACGATCCCAAAGAGAATGCAATTAGCCAAAAATGGGAGAAATATCTAGCCATAGATCTGTCAAAGGAAGATTGGGATCACATTCTTACCCACATACACAAAGGGTCAACAAATATCCCTGCACAGCAGAACAGATTCAAAATATACTCACGCTGGTATAAAACTCTGGATAGACTCCATAGATACTACCCCACTGTCTCCCCACTTTGTTGGAAATGTAATCAAGCCACTGGTTCCCCACTTCACATATGGTGGGATTTTCCTTCCATACAACCCTTCTTGAAAGAAGTCCACCGCCTTACAACCCAAATAACTACTTATACCCCAGATTTTACCCCGGCACAATACTTGCTCCACCATATATCCTTATCTCAATCAGATTACAAGAAGTCTCTTGCCCTGCACCTTATAAAGGCAGCCAAAATGTGTATCCCTCTACCCTGGCGGGACAGCAACCCCCCCTACAATAGCAGAATGGCTTCACAGAATTAGGCACATAGCAGAAATGGAAGACCTGGTCCACCAGGCGAGAGAAACTCCGACGAAATTTCATAAAATCTAGGCCTGTTGGCAACATTTTGTAGAAACTGCAGAATTTCGCAACCTTTCAAATACTATGGTATAGCTTGACCTGACAGCATTTACCTTTACCTGCACACTAATACCCCTACTACTACACTATCCCCTCCTTACCCCCTTTTCATACTTCAAATACATTGCCTAAGCTCTATAGGCAGAGATATATCACACTAGATACAATCTATGGTGCATGGATAAAAATTCAGGGTTCTTAATCCGATATCCTGTCCCTGACAATCAATCAATTATACTCACACTACATAACTAGAGAATGAGTGGGTGACCTATTACGGAGATTGGGTAAGATCAAGGATAATTAATAGCTTCAAAACCCACACCTGCTCACATCTAGATCCCTATAGGGGTGAGTGGATGCTGGGGAAATAAACCCGATGCCGCAAGGAATAAGTACAAGGTCTCCCTATACTCACTGCCTCACTCGACCTCAGAAATGATATACATAGTTTAACCTCTTTTTTCTCAGTTGTTATTATCAATACCAATGTTCCAGTTGCACCTGGAGTTTTACTATCTATGTATCGCAATCCTTCAGGAATAAAGATTCTGTTGTGTTACCACCACAGCCCATCCTTCAATTTCAGTCGAAGGTCGGGTGGCACTGTGGAGCTGGTAAGAGGTCGCCTGACCCGAGACAGTAGATCTTCATGGGACAGCAAGAAGCTTTGGAAGGAAAAGATGGTGTCTGGTGTGGTTGGATCTCCAGATTCACAAAACATCCTGGACAGAGCATCCAGTTTAATGTTTTTTGACCCCGGCCTGTAGGTAATATGTAATTGGAATCTCGAGAAAAAGTGTGCCCATCGTGCCTGGCGGGGTTTCAGTCTCTTTGCAGTCTGTAAGTACTCGAGATTCTTGTGGTCAGTAAAAACCAGGACAGGATGTGCGGCTCCCTACAGCATGTATCGCCATTCCTCCAAGGCAGATTTAATCGCCAGTAGTTCTCAATCCCCTACATTATAGTTGACCTGTGGTGGCGAGAGCTTCCGGGAGAAAAAGGCAATGGGGTGTAAAGAAGTCTTGGGGCCTCGCCTCTAGGAAAGAACCACCCCACCGCGGTTTCCGAGGCATCCACTTCTAGGATATAAGGCAGGGCTGTATCTGGGTGCTTCAGGACAGGGGCAGAGGTGAATAGTCCTTTGAGAGTCATGAAGGCCTCCTGAGCCTCGGGGGACTGCTGAAAGAGGGAGTTCTGCTTCGTAAACTGAGTGATGGGGGCAATCACAACGGAGAACCCCTTGATAAACTTTCTATAAAAACTTGCAAAGCCCACGAAACGCTGAACCCCTTTCTTGTCTAATGGTGCATGCCAATCCAGGATGCAGATACTTTTTGCAGGTGCATAGTGACTCCTGTGATGGAGATGATGAGGCCCAGAAAGGGGATGTTTGGGCACTCAAATGCACATTTTTCAGCTTTTGCGTAACGTCCGTGCTGGCGCAAGCGCTCTAAGACGCATTTGACGTGCTTGCGGTGCTCGAGAGTTGACGAGAAGATGTCCAGGTAAATTATAATGAACTGGTCCAGGTAGTCTCTGAACACGCCGTTGACCAGGTGCTAGAAGGTGGCCGGGGCATTGCAGAGCCCGAAGGGCATAACTAAATATTCATAATGGCCAAACCTGGTTCTGAAGGCCGTTTTCCATTCATCACCCTCTCAGAGGCGAATGAGGTTGTATGCCCCATGGAGGTCCAGCTTGGTGAAGATGGCGGAAGTGCCCAGTCGCTGGAACAGCTCAGGCACTAAGGGCAAGGGGTAGCTTTTTTTATCCTTATTTTATTGAGATCACGATAGTCTATACATGGACGAAGTGACCCATCCTTTTTCTCAACAAAAAATATTTCTGCCCCGGCAGAGGACATGGAAGGCGAGGTAGGCCTTGAGGGCCTTTAGTTCTCCCTCGGAGAGTGGGTAGATCCTACCAAACGGTACTTCAGTACCTGACAATAACTGGATGAGGCAATCATAGACCCTGTGGTGTGGTAGCTTGTCTGTTCCCTTCTTGCTAAATACGTCAAGAAAGTCATGGTATGCTGGAGGGACGGGTCTCCGGATCAGGGTCAGAATCCAGACATAGGACGAAGGGATGAGCCTCCTGGGCCTGCTGTAGGCAATGTTGCTGGCAGTAAGGTCGAAGTGAACTGAATGTCCCCAGTGGACCAGTTAATGTTGGGGCAGTGTGCCCGCAGCCAGGGTAGGCCAAGGATGACAGGAAAAAGAGGGGGCACAATGGCATCCAGTATAAGATATTTGGAATGGCCAGTGACAGTCGTGGTAAGGAGGGGAATGGACTCCTGAGTAACTGTTCCCGACTTGATGATGGATCCCTCGGCCAGGTGGATGACCATCCGGTGGGCCTTGGGTCGGAGGGGGATTTGGTGTTGCGCTGCAAAGGACAAGTCCAAGCGCGTGCAAAGGCGCACGGGCGTGTGCACACGCTATGTGCGCCCGCGCATAGGTCTGCCAATGGCCCCGGATGGATCCTTACAGTAGGCCTCTCATGTGACCCTTGCTTGGCTCCCAATGAGGAGGGAAACATGGAGGACGTGATGACCACCCCATCGCTTTACCCTTACATACATGCGAGACACTAACAAAATCTGTCCGCGCCCATCTGTATGAATTCCAGGGATAGTGAATTGTGGCAAAATATGGGGCTAACAGTGAAAAGTGACAGTGACAGGCCTCCGGGATTTACGTTATAGTAGTATGGACCTTAAAACAAATAACGCTGACTTGACAAAGTAAAGACAAAAAAATTATCCTGACAAGTGACAACACATGGAACCACAGACAGGCAATAGTTAAAATATGTGGGCAACAAACTGACAACTGTCACAAAAAATGGGCAAGCTTGGCAATACATAGGCAATAAACGGACAAAGAAAGCAATTGGCAATCATGACAATAGTTTTGCAACAAAAGGGCAATTACAACAATATGTAGACTGTAGCCATGGCCATGACCGGTTCGGTGTTTGATTAGTGAGCTTGTAACCAGGTTCAGTGTTGCTATATAAACAGATACTCATTTGTTTATTCTCCTACAAAGTGTACTCCTTTTTATTAGTGTACTTTCATTTTAGGGTGGAAGAAATGTCTTCTGACAGCAACAACTAACACTTGTGGCAGTTACTTTCTCACATGAATCGTGTGTAACAAAAAAACAAAAAAAAACAAAGGCTTACAGTCTGTAAATTACAGATGTGTATTGATTGTGTATTTTCATGGTGTAATTTGTTGCCCTGTACATACAGCCAAAAGTAGAGGAAATCTTCATATTTCTGTGTCAGCAGTTTCAGCTTGTGTTGAAACATTAGGCATTCTGCATGGCACCAAACAGATTAACGCTTGATGAAGGGTTTCTGTTCCCCTTATCTATACTGCCCACCCAGCACCCACCTGTCCACAAACAATGAGAAATCTTTACTAGGGAGAATTACTTGGTGTTTATTTTCCCAAAAATATACATTATTTAACATTTAAAGGACAGCCATACTTAGGCCAGCCATAGACAGAGCGATTTTCTTTCCTGTAGTGATTGCAGGAAAGAAAATCGCTCTGTCTATAGGTGGCCTAATTATGGGGGAATCAAGCAATTTTCTTTCCTGCAACCAGTGGAAAAGAAGAAAATCCCTTGATACCCCCATCAACTCAGTGTTGACAGGGGAATCCTCCCCAAGGAGCAATTGTGTTCTCTCAGCAGGGGGGCAGGGGAAGCCATTCCCACCAGGAGAACACAGTGATCAATGCTAGCGGCTGTTAGAGCATATGCAATCCAGCAGGCTGGTTGCACCCAAGTTGAATGATCGATCAACTTGGGTAAATTCAGCCTGCCCAAACATGATTTGAATCTCTGCCGGTTGATGCTGAACCGACCAAGATTCAAACCGTCCATTTTCCCTTATGGGATAACATCCTGCACTATCATGTATTGCTATTTCCAGCTCCCCGGAAGTGGGCAGTTTATTCTCAGAGTTTCATTTCTCTTTTGATCTCAAAAACCTTGAGATTCATACAGAAGTCTATCTGAGGGCTCTCTTAGAGAGTTTACCTTGCAAACACACAAAGATGCAGCAAGTTGTAATGGAATCTTTGACGTCCAGATCTATTTACTTCCTTTGCAACAATATATACAGGAATGCCTGGATTGGGCTTTTGCCAAGCATAGGGCTGTCTTTCCTATTTAGCTAACAGCTTTCCACCTCGTAGAGCCTGTTTATTTCTCACCAGGGCTGTTTCACCAAAATGCAATGGTAATAATTGCATCTATTTGGCTACAATTTTATTCTCAACCCTTAGCATATCTCCTTTCACAATGTCTCTAAATTATTTTAATTGCTTTTAGTGATCGAATACCCATTTATTGATTGTCCTGTCTGGAATATTCTAAGGGTGACCCATCACAAGTGAGACAGGGAGACATCCATGTCTTCCAAACATAAGTTGTAGTTGTATGTACTGTATGGTTAACAACCAAGATCACACCCCCGATGTAGTCAGGCCATCTTTTTGCATCTCACTCACAGTCTGTTGGAGTCCTAGGAATGTTCACACACCATTGCCTGTGATAAAGCATAGTACGGCTCATACAAATACCATATAGATGGCAAAGCTTCTCAATACGTTGTCATTCAAAATGACAGCCCTGGAATGAAAAAACTATTTTGGAATATCTATAGGGATGGACAACATGTGTTCATAAAATTAGAGCAGTGGTCTGAGCAGTTTGGTCCCATGTGGGCACAGCTATGGTGAATTTTGAGATATGGCCAAAAACTACCAGTGAATATTTGTGTCCAGATTGAGCATCCTGTATGGTCACTACTTCACTGGACATTCATGGATAGCACACTTTGGCACTTTGGACACGTTTTCTTGCACAGGAGAATTTTTCTTCTCCAAAATGACCTCTCACAACATTCATTTTATAGCAGACTTACTTAAAGTGTTACTAAACACACAACAGTAAAATCAGTCTGTATATGCAGTAAGCATGTTTGTTATAATCACTGTGAAACCTAAGTGATTAATCCTCTGCATTGTGTAAAAAGGCTGCTTGATCATGTCTTCTCTGATCCTCCCCTTCTTTCACAGTCCCCAAACCATCTCCTGATAGAACAGACCCTTGGGGCAAGCTGAACATGCTCAGTTTGGTGTGTATTGCTAGAGAGTTTTTTTTTCTTGGGAGATCAACACAGGGCCAATCAGCACTGTCCAGACAGAGGGTCAGGGGTCCTGCAGCCTCATAGGACAATCGTGAGAGAATGAAAACGCCTCCTACAAGCTTTAACCAGACACTCATAGAAGTCATAAGACTGCCATATACTGCTGATGAGAAAAGGTATTTAGCAGTTTAAATTTACTAAAATAATTGCATTTCCACGTTCTGTGTACTATGGGAGACCAGATAGTGATTGCAGGCTCCTGGGTTTAGTAACACTTCAACAGATTGCTCTGGGCGTTCCAACTGGGACACTTCCCTCTCTGTTAGCTTTGCAGTACATTAACCCCTCTCTTAGAGCCCTTTCACACCGGGGCAGTGTGGGCGGTTTTGGTAAAGCGCCGCTAGTTTTAGTGCTGCTTTACCGCTGTTATAGCGGTGCTTTTCGGCCACTAGCAGGACATTTTTAACCCCCTTTCAGGCGCTTCTGAAGCGCTGCACATTCATTCCAATGGGAAGGTTTAGGAACACTGTATACAACGCTTCCACACGCCTTCCACCCCAAAGATGCTGTTTGCAGGACTTTTTTTCCTTTTTTTTTTTGCAGGACTTTTTTTCCCGTCCTGCAAACGCACCGCCCCAGTGTGAAAGCACTCAGGCTTTCATACTGGGGCTGCAGGGGAGGCAGTTTTCAGGCGCTATTTTTAGTGCTAAAGTGCCTAAAAACCACCCCAGTGAGAAAGGGATCTTAGTTTACCTTTAGCTTCAGAAAACCCTGCATATGTTGTAGCCTCAGATCCTTTTTTTTTGACATTGCCTCCATTCAGCTTTTGTATATAGTTGAGGTGTGTTGGCTTTTCAGGAACCACCTGAAGAGGAGGAATTTCAACAAACATCTTTTTTTCATCTGTATTCTCATCAGGTGCCTCACAAGGGTTACGTGACAATTCATCTGCGTTTGTGTTACTGTGGCCCAGTTTTGTAAGGCCCCTTTCACATGGGCTTTCAGATCAGGTCAGCCTGTCAGTTTTTTCAGGCGGATCTGATTGGATGCTCCATTCAGCCCTATGAGACATGTCCGCTGACATCCACCGATATCCGATCCTGTCCGTGAAATCCAGATGGGTGGAAACCCTATTTTCCTTCCATCTGGAGAATTGGATCGGATGAAAATGGACCGCCTGTCAGTGGGGCTTTGACAGGTCCATCTCCGCACAGTGAGCAGAGACTGACCTGTCATCCGCCTGCTCAGCAGATCGATTCCTGCTGAGCAAAGCGGACTACATACACAGACAAGCCCATGTGAAAGGGCCCTATGAGTACTGACTCAGCTGAACAACCCACCTTTGCTTTAGGGCACCCAATTTTGCTGAGCTCAAATGTAACAGTAAATGATCATCAGTAAAAACGTCCACATGCCCTCCTACTAAATATTCAGAGAATTTATCTGTTCCTGCCCAGATCATAGCCAGCAGCTCTAACTTAAATGAACTGTAGTTTGCAGGATTTTTCTCTGAAGGACAAAGACATTGGGGTTGATTTACTAAAGGCAAATATACTGTGCACTGCATAGGCGTGCGCACAGGGTGTGCCGGATGTGCCTAGGCACACCCTAATCACCCCATGCACACTAGCATTATCGCTCTGCATGCCAATGGGAAGATGGGAAAGATCTCCATCTTACGCACTTCTCTTTCACTGTGTCGGCAGGGATAATCATCTCCCTGCCGGCATGATATATCTGAAGACACACATGTGTGCTTGAGCTTTAACCAGTTCCCGACCGCACGCCGTGTTTTCACGGCGGCAGTCGGGATGCTGAGCGTGAATCTCTGTAAAAAGACGGCGATCTGCAATCAGCCACTAGGGGGCACGTGCACACCGCCGGCAGCGCGCGCGCGCACCCGCCGCACTCCTGAGGAGTGTGCCCGCGGCTCGGGCGGACCCGATGTCCGCCGGTGAGCCGCGATGAGCGGCCACAGGGAAAGAACGGGGAACCACCGATGTAAACAGGACGGTTCCCCGCTCTGTTAGTAGGAGCATGGGTGATCTACTGATCCCTGTCACAGGGATCAGTTAGATCTCTCATGCCCATGTTAGCCCAACCCCCCCACAGTAAGAACACACCCAGGGAACACAGTTAACCCCTAGCTCCCCCCCCCCCAGGTTAAACCCTTCACTGCCAATGACATTTATACAGTAATCAGTGGACATTTAAATTTCTGATCGCTGAATAAATGTCATTGGTCCCAAAAAAGTGTCAAAAATGTCCGACATGTCCGCTGAAATATCGCATTACCGCTAAAAATCGCAGATCGCCGCCATTACTAGTAAAAAATAAAAAAAAAATAAAAACCCCAGAAATGAATTCTCACCATCCGTAAATGCGGCCACTTTTGCGCAAACCAATCAATAAACGCAGATTGCGAATTTTTTTTATCACAAATATGAGGAATTATATAAATCAGCCAAAAACTGTGAAAAAAAATGTTTTTTTATTTTTATTTTTTTTTGGATTTGAATTTTAGCAAAAAGTAAGAAATTTGGGTTTTTTTGCAAAATGGTCGCTCTTCTTTTGTTTATAGCGGTGATCAGAAATGATGCAGAGGCGATCAAATACCACCAAAAGAAAGCTCTGTTTGTGGGAAAAAAAGGACGCAAATTTTGTTTGGGTGCAACGTCGCACGACCGTGCAATTGTCAGTTAAAGCAACGCAGCGCCGAATCGCAAAAAGTGCTCTGGTCCTAAAGCTGGAAAACCTTCCTGTTGGTAAGTGGTTAAGGTGCACACCCTAATGCAATAGGCTGCGCACACCTATGACTGCAAATGCAGTTGCTCCAGAGGTAAAGGTAAAGCTTCGCTTTGCAAAGAATACCCAATCACATGCAAGGAAAATAAAAAACCTGCATTTTTGCTTACACATGATTGGATTATAGAAATCAAAAGATCTTAAACGCACTGAAATCTAGAGCAACTGTATTTACAGTGCACAGAATATTTGCCTTTAGTAAATCAACCCCATTGCCTGGCAAAGGCGATCGCCTTTCCTTGCCCTTCTTGTTAGTTTAGCACCCAATGCTAATAAACTACCATCAGTGTGCTGCTGAAAAGGTCATTTAAGGTCAGCATATGCCAAGATACGGTAGGTGCAGTGGTCAATTTATTGTTTTGAGAACTATTTTAGTGAAATGTTGCACAAAGCATCTGTAGTTTCCAGCTAATGCTAAAACAGACCACAATTCTTGGATTGTCTGTGGTTTGTTCTACCACTTTAACCATGTCAAAGTCAAGTGATGCTCCTTGTGCACCGATTACATGAACCAATTAAGTAGTTTGTACTTTCAAAAGATGGCATTTTCTGGTTTTAATTTGAGCCGGTATTCCCCTAATTTCTCAAACACTATATGCAAATGTTTCTAATAGACTTCAAATCTCTAAGAAAATACAATGATGTATAGCGCTCTCTCACAAGGGCTGCTGATTTGCCACAGGCTCCTTTCCCAGATTGATGCAACAGCAGCCAGGCACAGAGCAACCGTCACTCTTCTGACTCAATAAACAGTCTAGGGGTTGCCTATTTTTACATTTATGGCTGAGTAACCTGGACACTCTCCACTTTGTCACTATTTCTTAGGAGAGTCCCTCAAGCAATGGTCGACAAAAATGGACAGCACTGGAAAACCATCAGAAATATCCCAGACCAGGCAAGCACTAGTACTGATGCACAAGAGATAGCAATAGCAACTGTCACCAGGATCCTACACTCAGGTCTATACTCACAATGTCCCTGGACACTTGGATGCCTCCCTCCAATATCTGTCAGCCATTCCTCTAGCAAACTCTCTAGACGAGATCCTTAGGGCCCATTCACACCTGAGCGTTTTGTAGCTCAAATATGCCTGACGCCTGAAGCTACAAACCGCTGGAGGGAAAAAAATGAATGCTTCTCTATGGAGATGGTTCACATCTCCACTCCAAAATGCCCTACGCTCAAACTACTCCCGGAGGTATTTTTGTCGCGCGAATCGGGCATATTTCAGCATTTCTGATACTTTTCTATTGCCATAGAATCAATGGAAAAGCATCAAACGTGCATATTAGCGCGACAAAAAGCTTCAAAGACACGCAAAAATGTGTCGCCTAGGTGTGAATGCAGCCTTAGTAAAATCCCTTGATTAGTTTCAGAAATGTTTTTCCAGCTGTATCATAGCAGGGACCTCAATGAACACAAGTAGAATCTCCGCTGGGCTGCCAAGAAGGACAGCAGCCCTTCGCACTGGGATCCTCTCCTCCTGGACAAGAACAAGGCCCTCGGGCCCCAGTTTATTTATGCACTCTTCAGCCACCTACTGGGCACCCACCTCAAAGGATTAGCTGAGACCACAAAAATATTCAGGCTGCGGGTCAGTCTCTTCCAGCCCACTACATTCTAGAATCTTCCAGAAGGCAAGGGGTAAGCAGTCAAACTTGCAGCCGGTGAAGCCTAGAACAGCCCAAAGAATCTGATCATAATGCAATTTCAAGTGCAAAATTTGAGTACAAAAATATATTCAGTGGAATGGATAACTGGCACCAAGTCACAACGAGGCTAGCCCTGGGTGTCCAATTTTTCAGTTTATGTACATAATTATTTACAGCTACAACCAGGTAGAGCAGTGCAAGTCTTCTGTGTTGTTCTAAAAAACAAAAAAAAAAACAAAAAAAAAAAAACCCAGTTACGAACACTCTTCACATGAGTTAGAAATTCACCATTCCAAACCCTATAGCATATGTTTAGGTTCAGAAAGTTTATGCTGCAAGTATATTTCTACCTAGTGGCTGAATCACTAAATTCTTGGTTAAACCTGAATACAGGTCACAGCCAATTGACACGCATTGACCCAATGTCTTCTACAGTTTTTTTTTCTCCAGATCCCTTTATTAAAACAGAAAGACACAGTCTAACTATCCTAACAAACTATCTACAAATTTACAAGACAAGCATATGCTAAGCAGGGGTGTCAGTGCATGTATGAGTGTCTTTGCATAAATTGTCAGCTTTGGAGCCCAGAGTCAAAAATGAACAGAAGCAGCCAAAAGGCGAAAGATGGAAGTTGCCCCGACTTTAGGCAGTAGACATGAGTAACAACAGAACCCTTTTCATCTTATTCTTCCAAGAACAAAGAGCAGAGGGTTCCCTCTGCAAAATTCCAAAAATATAAAGGAATAGGAGGGACAAAAGGCTCAGATGACATCCTAATAAGTTCAGGATTTGACCTATGTTGAGCAAGCCACTAAGAGCTAGAGCCGCCACTCCCACCCCCTCCACAGCCCAGCACTCCGGGGGGGGGGGGGGGGGGGTTTT
>BLSH010445423.1:250183-265362 GCA_018402905.1 Glandirana rugosa
CGGGGGGGGGGGGGGGGGGGGAGGGCAGAGCAGAGAGCGGTCACTGGCAGTCACCAGCTCTCTGCTCAGGGAGCTGTGAGAACCGAGCAATCGGTGGGGGACAGATGCAGCATCGGAGCGATGCTGCATCCCCCTAGGTAAGTGTGACCAAGAAAAAAAAAAATCCACACTTCTCTTTTAGGCCTCTTTCATACCTATGCAGGTGCATTTTGTGTTTTTCAATACACATTTTTGATCCATTGAAGCCTATGGAACCAAAAACCAGAAAAAAAGTCCTTGGCCCTTTCCATATATGCACAGATGTGAACGTGACCCATAGGCAACCATGTTAAATCGACTATAGTGTGTTTGTGCAAAACTGAAAACACACTTATAAATGCGACCAGGTCTATGCAGTCCTGTGCAGCTGAGGAAAAGGGTCGGGACTTTTCCCTGCGTTTCTCACAGGTACAGCAGCCTATTTAAATGAATGGGCTGCTGTGCCTGCGCAAAAGCACCTGCAATAACCTGCTACAGTGTGAACCTAGCCTAAAACATGACATATGCACGTCATATTAAATATTATCTCCAGACAATAATTTGTGTAGTCATTGAAAACCTCCTATAACACAGTAAGTGCTGACATCCAGAACACCAGCAGATGGCCCGGAGGCGGTTGGCTGATTGTGCATTATTCGTGTCTTATCTGTGAAAAGTCGAAATCTCAAGAGCGGAAACCTCAAGTATATCTGAAAATAAACCACCAGTAAATATTTACCTTCTAAAATGTATATAA
Source organism: Glandirana rugosa (assembly GCA_018402905.1). Taxonomy (NCBI): domain Eukaryota; kingdom Metazoa; phylum Chordata; class Amphibia; order Anura; family Ranidae; genus Glandirana; species Glandirana rugosa. The sequence goes on from BLSH010445423.1 coordinate 250,959, forward strand.
GTCATTTTCATGCTATTCAAGCTCAGCGATAAGAAAAGCTGGCCCAGTGTTTGTTTTCAATAAAGTGTTGACAGTGAACTGACCATGAAATACTTTTCTTGTCGCTGATCCCAAACAAGTATATCTGATGGGATCTCAGTCGTTAACTAAGTAGTGAGGCCAGGGTCAAGATTACAAACTCTGTAGAGAATAAAACAAAAGCAGCAGTTCTATATTTACTTAGCCACTCTAATCTTTAGTAATCACATCCCAATTAAAGTGCACATATATCCTTGTAAAAATACTGTCCAAGGGTCATTCTGCGCTATCTGAATTAAAATAATTATACTCATAAATATATAGCTGTGGATCCTGCCGGTAGTCTGCCTTCATTCAAAGGGGTGACAATACTGCATGTACCACAGTAAACTCTGAAGCATTGTCACCCTCAGCAGATGATGCCCCCATGTGACATCATCCAGGCATCTGGATGATGTCACATGGGGACTTTTAGATTCTTCAAAAAGGTAAGTTAAAAAAAAGTCTATCTACCTTTACTGGGGTAAGGAGGGGAACTGTTAAAGGAAAGAAAGGTAGGATAGAGAGTGGCTTAACTGACTATGTTTACAGATGATTCTGACCTCAAGAAAAATATATAGTTGAAATTCGTATATGTAATCTGTGTTTCCGGTCAAAGGATTTCTAATAGTATCAGTGCTGTAATACGGACACCCCTGCCATAGCAAAGCTTGTTCAGTGATGTTACTGCTGTTGTTAAACCAGCCTGTATATACCCTTCCCTATCCATTCCATTTTTCAGTTTTCAGTGCCCTGATACTTTGACTGATAATTACTCTGTCAGGCAACACTGTACCTAATTGTACGTTATATACATTTTTTTTGAGACAGCTAGAACTTTCTATTTACCTACTAGGTTTTTTTTTTTACCATATAAATAAAAAAAGACTAAGGCCACTTTCACACGGGCGCCTCCGCTAAGCTGAATTTGCTTGGACATCGGGGATCTCTCCGATGATGCTCACTGAGCAGCTGAATGACAGGACCACGTCATCTCCGCTATTCAGAGCGTACACGGACACAGTCCCGCTCTCCTCTATGGGGCAATCAGATCGAAACGGACTGCCTGGCCATTTCCAGCCGATGCCGCCAGACGGATGGGGAATAGGACCACGGCGGCAGGTCCACTAACATCTGTTGCTCCATAGAGGAGACTGGAGAGTCTTATCAGGTCAGCCTGAAAAACTGACAGGTGGACCTGATTGGACAGCCTGTTTAAGAGGGGCCTAAAAAAAAGAAAACCGGTTTTCCTTCTGTTATAAAACATATCAAATAAAATACCAAGACAGTACAAACACTGCAGGATGGAAATTAGACACCCCAAGGCGATTCTATTTTTTGCTACAATTCTTGGAAATGAAGAAAGTGATGGCATTAAGATGGTTAAATCATGGTATTTGGTAGGGGTGCACTAGATACATTAATGTCCTGTCATAAACAACAAGAGGAGAAGGTGACAGGTGAGGATAAGGGGATTAATGTACAGACGTGCATAATAAGGGCTTTGAAGGGTTAATATACAGGTTACTGTAGAGACAGAATAGAGCTGAGATATACAGGTTGAAAATGTTATTACAATTGAATAAATACTGTTCTGCCTCTCCAATCTAAGCATTGAAAGTGTGATCTCTGTAACTTACACTTGTGTTGAGATGTCGATAACCCAATCTTAGCTGGATAAACAGACAGTGACTCATAATGTGATCCACTCCAGCAGTCATGTAGCTTAGATGCATTACTGGGAAGAATGAACAAAGAGTGGAGCTATCTATACAGAATAAACTGAGCTAAAGGAAGGGGAGGAGCCAGTGGCAGAAGAATACATATAACATTTAAAGGCATATCACAAGCATGTGAAACATGATAATTACTCTAAAGCTGGCCATAGATGATCGAAATTCAGGCCAGTTCAACAGGAACTGGCCAAATTTCAATCTATCTATGGCAGGGGTGTCAAACTCAATTTCATTGCAGGCCGCATCAGCATTATGGTTGTCCTCAAAGGGCCGGTTGTATCTGGGGTGCGCTACGTACAAAGTGCAGAGTTCAGGGGTGCCCTATGCATAGAGTGCAAACTTCAGGAGAACACTACATACAAAGTGCAGGGTTTAGGGGTGAGCTATGTACAGCGTGCAGAGTTCAGGGGTGCCCTATGCATAGAGTGCAGAGTTCAGGAGTATGTTATGTACAGAGTGCAAGGTTTAGGGGTGAGCTACATACAGTGTGCATGGTTAAGGGGTGCGCTACGTACAGAGTGCAGGATTCAGGAGTGTGTTATGTACAGAGTGCAGATTACAAGTATACACTACATACAGAGTGCAGAGCTCAGGGGTGCGCTGTGTACAGAGTGAAGGGTTTAGGGGTGTGCTATTCACAGTGTGCAACCCCAAACTCCAACCCCCCTCCTCTCCAAAGCTTCCTTGCATCTCTACTCTCTCATACCTGGCTCGGCTATAGTACTACTGTGTAGGCAGTTCTTCCTTGCCTTGCAGGGAGATTGTTCTCTCTCTCTCTCTGGAGATCTGTCCCTGCCATGCCCTGCCATGAGTGTGTGCATGGATCCGTTACATCTGGTAGCCACCGAGAGCAAAACTGCCCCTTGTAAATACCATAGGCTTCCGTGTTTACAAGTGACAGCGGGGAGCGGAGGGTGAGAGCCGGAGGTTGCGGAAAGGAGTTTAGCCACATTCCAGCTGCAAAATTGGTTGCGAGGTTCACGTGACAAAGCCTGGCGGGCTGGATTTGACTCATGAGCCTTGTGTTTGACATGTGATCTATGGCCTTTCCTGCTCAGCAGAAGTTGATCTAATGATCGTCTTCTGTTGAACAGGACTTTCATTCCATCAATGGCTACAGCATGATCAGCATATTCTGACAGCGGAGAAGTCCCTGCTGTTGCAATACAATAGCACAGTGGGAAGGATTCCTCCATCTATCTCTGGCTGATCGGAAAAAATATATATCATCTTTGGCCAGCCAAAATAAGGTCTGCTGTTTGTGATCTTCTACTAATGAATGACTGATACAGTCATTCAAGAGGAAGGGAAGGCTTTCCAATGTAAACACCAGTGTGTTTAAATTTGTGATCGCTGATTAGTCATCACAGTGATCACAAGGTTCAGAGCTGCTCAAATCGGCTCTGTACTCTGTCTATAATCTGAGCTGTCCGATGCCAGCTCAGATCACAGGCATTAACAGGTACACTGGCCGCCTTAAGGGAAAATATAAGGTACTGAAGTTTGGTGGCAAAATTTTAGGTGTGGCATGTTGGTTATGTATTTACTCGGTGCAACCTCGTCTTTTATATTTTACCAAAAACGTCCGTAATTTATTGTGTGTGCATGCTCTAAAGTTCACGTTCGTGTGTTTTTTACTGAAATTTTGAATTTGCTAGACCTTTGCCATAATATTGTGTGACATAAAAAGTTTAAACTACCACTATTTTATTCTCTGCTTTCAGAAAATATATATTATATTTGTGGGTTTGTGTAATCTTCAGGCCTAAAATTATTATTTAAACGCGTGCAAAAAAAGCAAAAACGGCTCTGGCAGCGAAAGGGTTAAAGCCTCACTCCAGGCATTTTTTTTGCTGTTTTGAATAGAAAGGGGGCAGTTCCCGACAGCTTTTTACCTCTGTATAGGAAGATTGTCACTCACTGTCTGTTCATGTGACCCCCGTACAAGAAATGGCAGTCCCCAGAAGGAACACAAATACCAACAGAAACCCAAAGGCCCGTACACACGATCAGAAAATCGGAATTTAAATATCGCCCGACTAATGATCTGCCGATTTTCTGATCTTTAGTAATGATAGGCACAGGCTTGTTCGGAACCGAATGTGCCCGAGCCTGCCAGAAAGTGAACCCTGCACTGCGCTAATCACAGGCGGTAAGACATTTCCCTGATCGCTGCAGCCGCACATTGAGGAAATGTATCACTTCCTGTGATTAGCGCAGTGCAGGGTTCACTGAATCATTAGTATGGTGCTCAGACGATTCTGAGATTTCGGATGACAAAAACTTGATGTGCAGGCTCAAAAATTGTTGTCGTACATGAACACAACATCCAATTTTCATTTAATCAGTACAGTTTTCGTTCGCAAAAAATCGCTAAAGCAAGATTACGCATGCTCAAAAATGAAAGAGCACATACAAAACAATTCAACATATTACATCACTTCTGAAGTTGAATTCTGTCGTATGATAATGTTTGTATGTTGAGTAACCTCCTCATTTTCGATATTAGACCAGCATGCAACAAATAAACAGACGAAAATTTGTCCGATTATCTGATTGTGTGTACCCGGCTTTACAGTGCTATTAATCGTTCCCTGCTCTATCCAAAATTAAAGTTGAAGCCAGGCTATATTGCTGTACCAGATTTGCATTACAGTATTACATACAGAGATTTGCTGTTTTTTTTTTGTGCTAGTATGCGTTTATATAACATAAAATTAGACTTATCACCTTTCTTGAATGACTACGGCCATAAAATTTCAGCCATTATTTCCAGGCAGATCAGACCTGGCCCATAGACAAACACTGAGAGGAGCAGTTCTATTCAATCACTGCACACTACTACAGAGTAGGAAGCAGACTGTCGCCCCCTCGGGGCCCGTGTGCCCCACACACATGGATGATTGCTGGGAATTCTCGGTCTGTAAATGAATGGGGCGAGTAACATTACTGGTTGTCTAGGGCACAGTGGGTGCCAGCACCTGCCATGTCCTTACCAACCATTGACAGCAGAAGAAAGAAGCTGTCATATATAGTATCTGGAGAAAAAAACACTACTATATATGATGTTTGGCTCCAGCCAGATGGGCTGAAAGTCTGGCATTCATACAAACTCCCAAACAAATGAAGTTTGGATCACATCTCAGATGATGATAGGAGGAGACAGAGAGATGAGCTCATCAGTCTGCTGCTTCTCCTTTCACTGTCCACTTACAGAATCATGCTACTGGCAAATGCAGCCTAAACGTAAAGTAAAAGTAAAGCCTCGTACACACGGTGCGACGGTCGTACGACCGAACAGACCCAATCGTATGTTGGATAATGTAACTCACGTACTGACTTGCACTAAACGATTGTACGACCAAGCCGAACGTAGTGACGTGTTATGAACGTATAAAGAGAAAGTTCAGGTGCATGTAATTAGCGTCCGGCCATTCCTGACTTCTGAGCATGCGTGTTTTGCACAATACAACTTGTTGTACACACGATACAACGGTCGTACGACTGCTCGTTGGTACAACCAAAGTTTTCTAGTTTGCTCATCCAACCCCTGTTGTATGACCATTGTACGTAGGCTGTTCTAATCGCACATACTAATGGTCAGATGATCGTACAACAAGCGGTCTTACGACCGTTTTCATACGACCGTCGAACCGCGCGTACGAGGCTTTAGGTAGGAAAGGGGGCGCACTTTGCAGAGACCCCAACACTTTGCCTGCATGTGCAAGGTGACAATGTCTCTAACTGTGGCAGAGAAAATTAGGTCCCCTTCTCTGGCTAGCAGAGCTATGTAAATCTCAGAGTTGGGTGGACAGAAATACATATTCTTTGGCAGGTAAAACAGTTCTCATATGTGTGTTTAGCTGCTTGTCTGCAGTTCCCATTCATTGTTCTAAGAAGGTATCTGTCCATCTGTGACTGGACTAAGGCCAGCCATACACGGTTCCAATCCTGCTGAACCGGCTGAGATTCGAACCGTTATGCCCCGTACACACGGGATGACGATCGCATACAACAGGTCATACTAGCGACCGTTGTATGCGAAATCGATCGTTCGTATGCGCGATTTGAACAGTTGAACATACGACGGTCGTACAAGGGAGTTGTATGAGAAGACTAGAAAACTTGGTCGTACCAACAAGCTCTCATACGACCGTTGTATCGTGTGTACAGAGCAGTTGGTACAACAAAGTTGTATTGTGCAAAACACGCATGCTCCAAAGTCAGGAATGGCCGGATGCTAATTACATGCACCTGAATGTTCTTTCCCCGGCCGTACGATTGTGTAGTCCAGTCAGTATGCTGCATACAACAGCCAACATACGATTCGACGAGATTGTACGTGCGATCGTCGAACCGTGTGTACGGCGCTTTAGTGGGCAGGCTGAATGTACCAAGTTGATTGATTAATCAACTTTGGCACAAGCAGCCTGCCGGATTATCTTGCGATTGTCGCTAATGTATAGTCGCTAGTAATAATCACTGTCTTCTCCAGGTGGGGACGGCTCATTCCCCTGTCATCACTATCTGGGTTGGTGGAGGAATTGTGCACATTTCTTTTCTGCAACCCGTGGTTGCAGAAAAGAAATTCGCAGGTGTGTATGGCCGGCCTTAAGCAGAGTTATTTTAGGACGCACAATGAGTCTGCAGGATTTCCAAATGACAAAATCTGTATTTAGATTTTACCCACATTACATTGACATTTTTTCTGCTGAAAGATGTAATTAGTGTCCACAACTGATAAGAGTCTCAGTGATTAAAGCAGCATCTGTATTTATGACTCACAAGTGAGCCAAAATATTTCATAATAGTCCATCTGCGACAGCTGTTTAAGGACCTTTTCACAGTGTGGCACTGCTAGGGTTGCCACCTTTTCTTCAAGCCAAACCCGAACACATTAGCGGCAGAGGGCCATTTTTCCCCCCTAGTATACACTATAGCAATGATATGCAATTAGTGGACGTCCAGCTGTTGCAGAACTACAAGTCCCATGAGGCTTAGCAACACTCACAGGCACAAGCATGACACCCAGAGGCAGAGGCATGATGGGACTTGTAGTTTTGCAACAGCTGGAGGTCCGCTGATTGCATATCCCTGCACTATAGGATTATAAAAGACCCAGAACACCTTTGGGCGCCCCTAGGAGAGTAGTAATGTGGTGCACGATACGCACTGTGGCAAACAGCGAGTGTGGCAAAACTGCTCTTGCTGACATAATAGTCCCACGCCCCAGCAATGCCAAACCTGCCCCCAGACAGCTGCCCACAGCTCCCAGATGGCAACAGATTTGTGTGTGACTATCTCAGTTACATGGGGAGCCCCAGCCCAGTCTGAGTAATGTGTCCGGGTTTCAGGCAGACAGAAACCCGGCCACATAATTCAAAACCCGAACTGTCCGGGTGAATCCTGGACAGGTGGCAACCCTAGGTGTGGCGCACTGTACCCACTTGTTTGGTGCAGAGTAGGTGCCATTCCTATAGATTTCTATTATGTCCCTCACTTTCTGAAAGTGAACCAAAGCTCCTGCATGCACATAATCAGTAATAAAAACTCTACGGGAAAGTGCAGCTAACCCGCACCAAACCCATGGGTACACTGCGCTACACTTGCAGTGAGGTCAAATTGCACTGCATCAGCTTGAAAGGGGTCAAAAATAGCTGCATGCCAAACAAAATGAAAAATGAAGCTACAAGATGCCGTTTTTTCTTCTAGGCATCAACTGGCCCCACTCTACTTTGTTGGTGGTTTGGAAGCACCTGGTTGCAGTGCAGAAGATGGATTGCCAGACACACTCAGTGCTGTAGAGTCCACCAGCAACACCAAATATTTCAGAAGAGGAGAGACAATGAAAGGAGCAAACTTTCAGCAGGAGTGAGGCAGAAGATTATTAGCTGAACAACTGCATCTTATCAGTCTTGTATTTTTGGGCTATTTTCAAAATACTATAGGCACAGCAGGGGATTTGTCTGCAGGCTGAAAAACAAAATCCATTAGGCCCCATGCACACTGGACGTTATTGGACATTTTTACAGCAGCTGTTTTTAGCTTCAGACGTTTTTTCCTACAGTCAATAAACTCCCCATCATGTTATCCTATCTGTTCATGCACACATGAACACATGTTATCAACTGTTTTTAGCTGTAAAAATGCTCAAAAATGTACAAAAATATGGCTCACCAACGTTTTTGGACATTTTTGATTCACTGAGGGAAAAAAAAAATAAAAAAAACACTACTGCTCAAAAACGCACAAAAACGTGGCTCTCCCGCATTTTTGGATGTTTTTGGTCCATTGAAAAAAAAGAAGAGCGCTCAAAAACGCTAGTACAATAACGCTGAAAAAAGCTGAAAAACTCACTACAAAGCTACTGACATTTTTAGAATGTTTTTTTAACGTTCTGTGTGCATGAGGCCTTAGGGTATGTATAACTTTAGGGGTTATGAATAAGCAGATTCTTTTTCCATGAAACGCGTCAACCTTTCCACGGTCTGTCACTTTGTCTGCCTGGATTATGGATTTACATTAAAGCTTTTTTGGATGGTTCACAATAAACTCCGTGGATCGATGTCTGTACAACCACCTTGATGGATTTTTGCTGCTTGATCAGTGCTGCAGGCTATACCTAGAAACACTGATCAGCATATTCTGCTGTCACAATGTAATAGCTCAGTAGGGAGGATTCCCCCTCCCCCATCCAGCTTACTGGATGAACAAAAAAAAGGGATCTATCTATGGCCTGCCTTATGCTGCATTCACACTACAGCGTTTTGAATCGAATTTGCTGCGAATCTGCCTGCGATTTGACAGTGCCAAGGTGTGAATGGCAAATTGTGGGACTCGCATTTGTGATGCCATTCATTTGAATGACACCTCAATTCGCGATGTGGGTCTACTGTGATTGTCGCGCTGCAATCGTGGTGTCCCCCAAAGTAGCTCCTGAACTTTTTTTGGGCAGCACGATTTATCGCACGACAATCATGGCAGACCTGCACCGCGATTTGAGGTGTCATTCAAATGAACCGCGATTTTTCATTCACACCTCAGCGCTGTCAAGTCGCGGGCAGATTCACGGCAATAAGGAAACAGAAATTAGTGTCTGCAAAGGACCCCGAGGGTTGCACAAAAAGAGCCACAGGTTGGGCATTAGAAGATTAGACAGTTTAAGTAGGACATCATTTTGCATAGCTTTGCTAATTCTAATGATGAATAATTAGAGATTGTGTGGTCAGATTGTAACCAGGGCCGTCTTTAAGGCAGGGCAAAAGGGGCAGCTGCCCTGGACCCTGTCATTGTTGTGGGGCCGAAAGCAGCTGCCTCATACTTGCCAACTATCCTGGTTTAAATTTACTTGTCCCTTGAAGTTTTAGTGCTGTGTCCCGATATCTCAGTGTGAAGTGCTGCTACGAATGCTGCCCAGCTCTGTTATATTGTTGTGAAAACTCACCTGCAGACCCTGTGTATACATGTAAATAACCTGCATTAATATGTAAATAGCGGCAGCATTCATATGTAAATTGTAGCGGACGGTGGCATTGATATATAAAGGCGACCGTCATATGTATATCATGCCCCCCTGAGGTCTTATCCACCATCACCAGGCCTGGACTGGCCATAGGGCATACCGGGCATTTGCCAGTTGGGCCGGGGCCACTTGTCTTTGTGGGGCCCAAAGCTGAGCGGCCCCTTGAGCCTGCACCGCTCATCCAGCCTGCCCGCGGCTCCGGCTGGCCACCCATTAAGTCCGCGGCCTCTGGCCGCTCTGCATCCGGCCATCGGCGCCCAGGGGGCGGAGACTACCGATCAGCTGACAGGTGAGTCAGCCTGTGAAGGGGAGGAGCTGAGAGACGTCTCCCCTGTGTGAGCTGTGACTCACAGCCTGTGAGGGAACCCCATTGCCTGATCCAAAAGATAGGTGTCACAGTGACACAGACTGCTGCTGACTGACACATGGAGGGAGCCAGAGAGCAAGTGCCAGTGATTATGTTGTTGTATATCCCCAAGGTAAGAACTTTTCAGATGGGGGGCAGGGATGAAGACTTCCATAGAGGGACAGGACTGTTTTCACTGGTGTGTGACCCCTCCACCTGGCTGCATCCGCCCTATCCACCCCTCCACCTGGCTGCATCCACCCCTCCACCTGGCTGCATCCACCCTATCCACCCCTCCACCTGGCTGCATCTACCCCTCCACCTGGCTGCATTCACCCTGTCTACCGCCCAACCTGGCTGCATTCATCCTGTCCACCCCTCCACCTGGCTGCATCCCTCCTCTTGTCTCAGTCCTCTCCTCCTCTCCCCTATCCACTTGGCTCCATCCTCCCCTACACCTGGCTGCACCCTCCCTCTCCTCTGTCCACCTGGCTCCATCTTCTCCTCCTCTTCTTGTGAATTGGTTTAACCACTTCCGGACCACAATGGTGTATATACAGCGGTCCTTTGAAGTGGAATACCATTGTTATGGTAGCAGATAGCTACCATAACCCTGATATTGTTTTTTTCATCGGGTGGCTGGCTTTCAGATAAAAGTGGTCTCTGTGGCGGATTCACCGCAAGATCACTTTTATCGGGGGCGGGAGAGGTGCCCCCCCGCCACTTTCCCGTTGCCTCCGCCGTTTACCGGACTCGCTGGCAGCGAAGAAGACAATCGGGTCCACACTGGATGCCGAGTGAGAGGAAGATGGCGCCCACTCGACTCCATAGCATTGACTGGCGGAAGCGATGTCAAACGTCACTTCCGCCCAATGCTCTTAAAGGATAAAAGTTATTTTTTTTTTTTCAAATTACATTTTATTTATTTTTTATTGAGAGATGGGAGGTCTTTTTGACCCCGGACCTCATATTTAAGAGGTCCTGTAATGCTTTTTTCTATTACAAGAGATGTTTACATTCCTTGTAATAGGAATAAAAGTGACCCAAATGTTTTTTTTTAATGGACGGTGTAAAAATAAAAAGTAAAATAAAATAAGAAAAACATTTTTTAAAGTGCCCTGTCCCGCCAAGCTCGTGCGCAGAGGCAAACGCATTCGTAAGTCTTGTCCGCATATGAAAACAGTGTTCAAAACACACGCGAGGTATCGCCGCGATCGTTAGAGTGAGAGCAATAATTCGAGCACTAGACCTCCTCTGTAACTCAAAAACTGGTAAGCTTTAGGAATTTTTAAACGTCGCCAATGGAAATTTTTAAGTGGCAGAGTGTCAACATTCCATGAGCGGGCGCAATTTTGAAGCATGACATGTTGGGTGTCAATTTACTCGGTGTAACATTATCTTTCACAATATGGAAAACAATTGGGATAACTTTACTGTTGTCTTATTTTTTCATTAAAAAAAGTTAATTTTTTACAAAACTATTGCGCTTGTAAGACCACTGCACAAATACGGTGTGACAAAGTAATGCAACAACCACCATTTTAATATTCTAGGGGGTTTAATATATATATATACATATATATAATGTTTGGGGGTTCTAAGTAATTTTAAAAAATGATTTTAACTTGTAAACACCAAATCTCCAAAAGAGGCTCGATCCTTAAGTGGTTAAAAAAAAAAATGGGCTGCTCAGTCTAAAATGCCCGGGCCTATTTTTTGTCCCAGTCCGGGCCTGACCATCACCTATACTAAATGCTGCCCACTGGGGAGACAAAGGGGCATGCTTGAAAGTCCTGGCTGCAACTGTGGTCATTAAGCCCAACATCAGCCTGTTCTGCAAAGGTAAGCAAATTGGTTGGGGGGGAAGTGCGGGATGTGCAGAGGTAGGCAGAGCAGGAATTACAGTTTGGGGTGCACAGGTGAGCAAGGAGGGGATGTATAAAGGTAAGGTAGAGTTAAAGGGGGGGGTTGGATTGGAGAGGATGGGGGAGGTTTGGGGTGCAGAGGTTAGCAGGGGTTTTAGGAGGCAAAGGTGTACTGACAGGGTGGATAAAGATGTAGGTCGTGTGTAGGGCAGCCCATTCATTTCAATGGGCTGCTCTATGCGCTAGAAATGCGGAAGAAAGTCCCTAACCCTTTTTCAAAATCACACAATGCCACAGCACATAATAGCAGATGTGTGAGGGTGCAATTAACAATTAATGGCACAGCTGTGTATCTGCTAAAGGGCAGCACATTTCTGTGGTGTCAGGAAAGCGATTTTGCATTCCCGACACACAGAATTGTGAACACAGGCTAATTGTATCAATTACATTGGTCAGTGTAAATCTTCTCATTACATTGGGGCTTGCTGCACAGTCCTTTCATTCACACTAATGGCCAGTGTGAATGTTCCCCTTACATTGGTGGTTACTGTAAATGCTTCTATTACATTAGTGGTCAGTGTAAACCCCTATTGCATTGGTGGTTACTGTGAATGCTTTTATTACATCAGTGGTCAGAGGAATTCCCTCCTTACATTGGTGGTTACTGTGAATGCTTCTATTACATTAGTGGTCAGTGTAAGCCCCTATTACATTGGTGGCAAGTGTTGAAACTCTTTTTTATATTGGTAGTCAGTAAAAAAAATTACTTATTATAGTTTCCACCCCTTGTATACAGCCCACATCACCAGATAGGGTATACAGAGTCACCAGATAGCAGTATACAGAGTCACCATATAGCAGTATTCAAAGCCCCAGATAGGGCATACAGAGCACCAGATAGGGCATACAGGGCACCAGTTAGGGTATACAGGGTCCCAGATAGGGCAAACAGAGCACCAGATAGGGCATACAGGGCACCAGATAGGGAATACAGGGCATCAGATAGGGCATACAGGGCATCAAATAGGACATACAGAGCACCAGATAGGGCATACATGGCATCAGATAGGGCATACATGGCATCAGATAGGGCATACAGAGCACCAGATAGGGCATACAGGGCATCAGATAGGGCATACAGGGCATCAGATAGGGCATACAGGGAATCAGGGCATACAGAGCATCAGATAGGGCATACAGGGCATCAGATAGGGCATACAGAGCATTTTAGTGCCTCTTCTATTTTGGAAAGGGTCAGTGACTTTTTTAAATGCAAAACGGTGCTGTTTTGCTTTTGTAGGTTCAATAGACTTCAAAGGAGAAGCTGCAGAAAAGCATGTAGTGCGTCTTTACCGTGATTTGCATTTTAAAATCTGCCCAACAAATAAAAAAAAAAAACCCAAATTGCGGTAAAAAAAATGCAGAGTCCTCTAGCAAAGGAGAGTATTTCACAAGAGGAGAGTAAAGATCAGTTGCATAGTTACATAGTTACATAGTTCGTGAGGTTGAAAAAAGACACGAGTCCATCAAGTTCAACCTATGTGTGTGCTTTCATGTCAGTATTACATTGTATATCCCTCAATGCTTTGGTCCATTAGGTGTGCATCTAGTAGTTTTTTGAATGTATCTATACTCCTGGCAGAGATCACTGCTTGTAAAGAAACCTCTACGCATTTTAAGGTTAAACCGCCTTTCCTCTATTCTTAATGAATGGCCGCGTGTCTTTGTGTACTTCCTTGCACTGAATAGTTTTGTCCCTATAGTGGGGTCACCGGTACAGTATTTGTACATTAAAATCATATCCCCTCTCAAGCGTCTTTTTGCAGAGAGAATCCCTTAATTAGCTTTGTGGCTCTTCTCTGAACCCTTTCCAATACCTGGACATCCTTCCTGAGGACTGGTGCCCAGAAATGGACGGCATACTCCAGGTGTGGCCTCACCAGAGACTTGTATAGTGGGAGAATTATTGATTTATCCCTGAAGTTAATCCCTTTCTTTATGCATGCCAACACTTTGTTAGCTTTGCTTGCAGCAGCTTGGCATTGCATGCCACTGCTGAGCCTATTCTCTACTAGGACCCCTAGGTCTTTTTCCATCCTAGCTTCCCCCAGGGGCTCCCCCCTAGTGAGTAGTTTGCGTTCATGTTCTTGGTACCCAAATGCATTATCTTACATTTTTCTACGTTAAAACAAATTTTCCATTTGTCTGCCCACCCCAATAATTTGTTCAGATCTTCTTGCAAAGTTTCCACATCCTGTGGAGAGTTTATTGCCCTGCTTATCTTGGTATCATCCGCAAATATTGAGATTGAGCTCTTCACCCCGTCCTCCAAATCATTTATGAATAAATTGAAAAGGATTGGTCCCAGGACAGAACCTTGGGGAACCCTACTTCTTACACCAGACCATTCTGAGTACTCCCCATTTATCACCACCCTCTGGACTTTCCCCTGCAGCCAGTTTTCAATCCAGGTGCTCACCCTTTGATCCATGTTGAGGGACCTTAGTTTGTACAGTAAATGTTTATGGGGAACTGTATCAAATGCTTTTGCAAAATTTTCGTAAACTATGTCAAGGGGTATTTGTAAATGACATGTTTGATTCCAGGGAGTTGTACCTAGTTTCCCACTCGTGGACCTAACTTTTGACCGACGTCCCCTTTCAGGTCTCCCACCACTATTTACCCCTCATGAGTCTTACCAGACCACATTCTTCATCCCAAGGGGTTCCAAGACAGGACCCTGGTTAGGAAAAGTTAAATAAGTATTTACTAAACCTCCTGCCCCACTTCTCGAGTTAGAGTTATAAACGCCTACTATGGTTCTATTCGTCCCGTTATTTGAGAGGTGTCCTACACCTTTGAAACGTTCTTCTAGACT
>BLSH010445423.1:353455-367821 GCA_018402905.1 Glandirana rugosa
TCCCCCCCCCCCCCCCCCCATATAGCTATTTTGTTCTCCTGGCCTGGCCGGAAGAACACACAGTGATTATTGCTAGCAGCTATGGCCGCTGGCAATAATCACATGAAAACCCAACAGGCTGGTTATACCCAAATTTATCGATCAAATTGGGTACAATCAGCCTGTCCATACATGGTCCAAATCTCGTCCGGATCTCTCTTCGAAGTGTCTATGGCCAGCTTAATTCTTCTAATCAAGCAATTCGCTTCCCTGCATAGATTCACATAGGATAGTTTTATTTTGAGTACATTGAAGGTTCTCATTTTTAACTGATGAAGAGGGAGTTCCTTTGACCCCCCAAACATGTTGGCTGTCTTTTAGCACAATAACCATAAATTAAATTGGACTATTTTATCTTTTTTCTGGTGCTTCTTCCATGTATGCATGTTTTTTCTGCTGACCAGAATTTGAACCGAGGACCCTAGTGCTGCAAGACAGAAGTGCTATCCACTAATCCACTGTGCTGCCCCTTCGGTTAGTAACCTATTGATCTGGGAACACCAGTTGCTCAGGTGAAAATACAGGCCCATCAACAGTAAACGCTATGAGTGACAAGAAATTGCACTTACAAACTCCATGCAGACATTTCTCAGTGAGATAAAAAATGATGTGCCTTTTTAAAAACTTTTTCAGTTGTGGAATACATGTCACCCACCAGAACGTGTTCGTCCAACGTTAGAGAAGACCCTGGAGACCTTGGGATTGGATTACGTAGATTTATATATTATCGAATTGCCAATGGCCTTTAAGGTACAATCCTCTAAGACATTTGTATTTATAGTAGTACATAAAACTGAACTCCAGACAAACATACAGATCAAATATGTATGGGCATGGTCTTATCTGCCAAAGGATTTGTACTTCTAATCTAAAACAAATGAGACCGCTTCAGTCAGCAGGAAAGAACAGTGTGTTCACAGGATGATAAACAATATGCACAATGTATTTACAATGATTGGTTTCCTGTCTAAATGGAAGCATTTGTTACGTTGGTACAAAACAATCATAATGCTTCTTTAATAGAATTCCTTTGTTAACTAGTCCGATCGGAGCTAAATTGCAGAATTTATGTCAAGTCTGCTGGTAAGACATTGCTTGCTTTTGGCAAATAAGCTCATGGGTTGGGATGCGTCACTGCATGAGACCTTCAGCTGTCAGTCAATGCATTTTAGAGAGGTGTCCCTATCTTCATCAGGATTGGACTTGCTGCGATTCCTGGTCTTCTCCTAGTTCTCTAGTCTCCTAGTTGCTTAAAGGGTTAGTTCACCTTTACCAAAAACTGCCTATGCAGGTAAGACATGCCTGTAGATAAAACCCAACTAAGCAGCTTTGACCACAGATAAAGGTTGTCCTTGCTATAGGTGCAGGCCATTAATGTACCTCCTGAAACCTGGCTCCAAAAACTCCCAGAGATGGCATCATCCTGTCCTGTGTTCTTGGACCTTGCTAAGATGTTGCCAGCCAATTCAAACTTCTTGCATGTGAGCGGTCTCCCCTGTCACAGTAGCTCTGAGCTCAGTGATGTTGTGACAGAGGAGTTAGTGGATTAGTTTGAGAGCTCGCGCCTATGATGATGATGAGGATGAGCAATAAGAGCTGGGAGCATCCTGGCAGTGTCCTAGAAACCAAGGCGGGATGCGATGATGTCTGGGTTTTTCAATCAGGCTTAAGGAGATGCATAAATGGCCTATAACTATAACAAGGGCATTATCTAACTTTAGTCTAAATTGCACAATTTGCTTTTATCTAGAGTTGCACCAGTTCTTTAGGCCAGCGGTCCCCAACCTTTTTGGCAAAATGCGTTTTTTTGCGGGAAATTTGTTGGGGCAAGGGCTGGTCTTGGCGCTTCAATCATCATGACACTATGGTTTATATGGTGTCAGGATGATTAAAGGGCATTATTTCTATTATATTGTAATATGAAGTGAAATAGTTCAGCTCACCATAATGCAGAATCAGTGGGAGCCCTGAGCGCGTCACTTGTCACCGTCACCTGCCACCAGATGCAGCTTGTCCCTTGCAACGTCACCTGCCACCAGATGCAGCTTGTCCCTTGCCATGTCACCTGCCACCAGATGCAGCTTGTCCCTTGCCATGTCACCTGCCACCAGATTCAGATTGTCACTTGTCAAGTCACCTGCCATCAGATGCGGATTGTCGCTTGCCATGTCACCTGTCACCTGCCCCCAGATGCGGATTGTCGCTTGCCATGTCGCCTGCCACCAGACTCAGATTGTCGCTTGTCACGTCACCTGCCACCAGATGCAGCTTGTCCCTTGCAACTTCACCTGCCACCAGATGCAGCCTGTCCCTTGCCATGTCACCTACCACCAGATTCAACTTGTCACGTCACCTGCCATCAGATGCGGATTGTCGCTTGCCATGTCACCTGCCCCCAGATGCAGATTGTCACTTGCCAATGCCATGTCGTCTGCCCCCAGATGCGGATTGTCACTTTGCACTCCATGGCTGCACATAACAGAGCAGCCTTCGGCTGTGAGGGCAGAAATGCGGTGATGCAGGGTGGGTGGTGAGAGATGATGTCATCTCTCTGCTCACTCGCACGTCCCCCCATTCACCTGCCGCACATATAACAGAGCAGCCTTCGCGGCCCAGCTGCAGACAGGCCACGGCCCGGTGGTTGGGGACCCCCCCTTAGGCCCCTTTCACACAGATATCATCAGTTTAGTCACGTCTTTTCAAAGGACGAACAGATTCACTTTACAGCAGTTCAGTTTACATCAGTCTACATCCATTCCTTCTTATTTGTTGCAGAGACCAATTAGAGGTGACAATAGTATAAACAAAACATGTTTCTTGCCTAGGGTTGCCACCTCATCCCTTTAAAACCGAACACATATTAATTACACAGGTTCCAGGGCTAATTTGATGTAGATAAGGAACCAAGTGAGTTTGATTACCACCTTAATCAGCCAGAAAACCTGTGTAATTAATGTGTTCGGTTTTAAAGGGATGAGGTGGCAACCCTATTAAATCTTGCCTAAAAATGGACATGAACGGATGTAAACGGATGGCATCCGTTTACATCCACTATGTTAAATTCAATTGGCTATTACCTTTAAAAAAAAAAACTGACCTGAACGGACATGGATGTAGGCAGATGTAAGTGGATAATTATCCGCCCACCCATAGACATATACATTGTGATTCAGTCCTGACCTGTCTGAAAAACTGACAGACGGCTTTAGACTGCACGCTCGCGAGAAAGAGAACCTTAACCCTTGATTTGCGATGCATACTAGCCTATTATGCTTTTACATTGCAGGGTAATGCTAAGCAACGAAGAGGAAGTAAAACCCATCAGGGTTTACTTCCTCTTTAACATGCATAAAAAATTTAAAAACAAACTTTTATTCTATCTTTTTAAAACACAGATTGCTGGAACTCCAACCCAGCAAAAACACACGGAAGGGGATCTGTTCCCCTTCATCTGGCACATCGGATTAGAAAGCAATCGGGTGTAAACGGACAGTTGGTCCCTTTACGTCTGACTGCCCATAAAGCAGAGTGGGCTGTGTCAGTGTCCAATCTGCATAAGCAGAGCAGACACAGGCTTGTCATCTGGTCGCTCTGCTCAGCTCAGCAGGGGACCAACAGACAGATGTGATGCTGAGCAAACCAGAGTTCAGAGTCTGGCCCATGTGAAAGGGGCCTTAAACTTCATTCCATTAATGGTGTTTAGATTTTTTTTTCCCACAAATTGTGTTTTTAATAAGAAAAATTAAAAGTTTTAAACTTTTTGTTTTTTTTAACCACTCGCCATCCAAGCAAATCCTGACACTTCTCTCCTATATGTTAAAAATCTACTTTTTTTGCTAGAAAATTACTTAGAACCCCCAAACATTATATATAATTTTTTTTAGCAGAATTCCTATAGAATAAAATGATGGATGTTGGAATTTTTTATGCCACACGGTATCAGCAGTTTTTCAAACGCAATTTTTTTGGGGAAAAAAACAACTTTTATGAATTAAAAAAAATAAAGCACTAAAGCTAGCCCAATTTTTTTGTATAAGGTGAAAGATGATGTTATGCTGAGTAAATAGATACCTGACATGTCACGCTTTAAAATTGTATTTGCCCGTGGAATGGTGACAAAGTATCGTGCTTAAAATTTCCCATAGGCGACGCTTTAAACGCCTTTACAGGTTACCAGTTTAGAGTTGCACAGAAAGTCTGGTGCTTGAGTTATAATTTTGCTCAGATGTTCGTGTACGTCAATACCTTACATGTTTACATATGTGTGCAAGAGTAAAGTATGCGTTCGCATTTGCGTGTAAGCACAGTGGGACGGGGGAGCTTTTACATTTTTTTTTTTTTTTTATGCAGAATTCTTTTATATACACTTTTTTTCCCATGAATTTTATTGCTATCACATGGAATGAACAACATCCCCTGTGACAGCATGGGCCATGAAAGATCCGAAAATAAGAACGGAAATCCGAAAATTTTAAATAACTGACTAATAATAACTATTAAATTATAGGTATTGGAATTTCCTTTCAAATGTGGTTGCTAGTGAACGTAATGAATACGAATTTATCCAAAGTTATGAATCATCCGAAATAACGAATGCTGCATCTAAACAAATGGAACGTAACTAATTAATAATAATAGTAAAACCTTTTTATTTTTATTTATTGCTATTAATTAGTTATGTTCCATTTGTTTATTTGCAGCATTCCTTATTTCTGATAATTCGTAACTTCGGATAAATTCGTATTCGTTACGTTCACTAACAGCCAAATTTGAAAGGAAATTCCAATACCTATATTTTAATAGTTATTATTAGTCAGTTATTTAGAATTTTCAGATTTCCGTTCTTTTTTTCTGATTTTCGTTCTTTTCAGATTTTTGAATTCTCTGATTTTCAAATTTTTCGGAAGTTAAGAATTTATTCGAAATAACGAATTTCGATCATAACGAATGACCCGAAAAAGGAAAAAAAACAAACAAACGAATGAAACAAAAACAAACAAATTTTTCGGCAGTGCACATGTCTAGCAGGTAAGTATAACATGTTTATTTCCTTTCCAATCACTTAAATTTTTGTCTTGTATATCTGCCTGGAGTTCAGTTTTAAAGTGCAGTACATGTCTTTTATTGATTATTGTATTATTATAATCGCTGTTATTTGCTGTAGTGTGTCTTTTTGAGGTGCAAGTCATGATAGTATCAAACTTTTTAAGCCAGCCATACATGGATCGAAATTTGACTGATTCAGCAGGGACCGGCCGAGTCTGAGTTGTAAATCCCAATTGCCTGTCACAATAGATCAATGTAGGTCTATGCAGTTCTCTGGGATCTTTAGAGTAATAGCGGGGACCTTTAACCAGCTAAGCTATGCTGGAGTAATGGCTTCACATGATGTCTGCTTTTATTTATGTATATTTTTTTTTAGCCTGGGGATGAAATCTACCCAAAGGATGAAAGTGGAAAATTTCTTTACCACGAGACAGACCTCTGTGCTACATGGGAGGTAAGGCTATGAAAACTTCTGGAATTGATTGAAAACGTGGACCTACTCTCCACCATAAAGGCAATCAGTCACTACCAGAACAGGACAAACTGGTAGCACTTTGAAGATAATTGGCCACATTAAGGCCAATTTTTGCCTTTTATATAGGCTTCGGAGGCCTTTCAGATTCAAAGATGCGTCTGCTGTGAAATCTTAAAGGGCCATCTATAGTGACGTTTTATATATTTTATTACAGTATTATTTTCAGTGCTAAAAAATTATATATACCATTATTTAAATTTCCTAATTTTTACTTTTAATCAAATGAAGTATTTACGATGTCTCGAAAAAGTATTCATACCCCTTGAAATTTTCCACATTTTGTCATGTTACAACCAAAAACGTAAATGTATTTTATTGGGATTTTATGTGATAGACCAACACAAAGTGGCACATAATTGTGAAGTGGAAGGAAAATGATAAATGGTTTTCAACATTTATTACAACTAAATATCTGAAAAGTGTGGTGTGTATTTGTATTCAGCCCCCTTTACTCTGATACCCCTAACTAAAATCTAGTGGAACCAACTGCCTTCAGAAGTCACCTAATTAGTAAATAGAGTCCACCTCTGTGTAATTTATTCTCACTATGAATACAGCTGTTCTGTGAAGCTTGAGGTTTGTTGGAGAACCTCAGTGAACAAACAGCATCATGAAGGCCAAGGAACACACCAGACAGGTCAGGGATAAAGTTGTGGAGGAGTTTAAAGCAGGGTTAGGTTATAAAAAAATATCCCAAGCTTTGAACATCTCACGGATCACTGTTCAATCCATCATCCGAAAATGGAAAGAGTATGGCACAAATGCAAACCTACCAAGACATGGTCGTCCAACAAAACTGACAGGCCGGAAAGGAGAGCATTCATCAGAGAAGCAGCCAAGAGGCCCATGGTAACTCTGGAGGAGCTGCAGAGATCCACAGCTCAGGTGGGAAAATGTGTCCACCGGACAACTATTAGTCATGCACTCCACAAATCAGGCCTTTATAGAAGAGTGGCAAGAAGAAAACCATTGATAGAAAGCCATAAGAACTTCCGTTTGCAGTTTGCGAGAAGCCATGTGGGGGACACAGCAAACATGTGGAAGAAGGTGCTCTGGTCAGATGAGACCAAAATTGAGCTTTTTGGCCTAAAAGCAAAACGCTATGTGTGGCAGAAAGCTAACACTGCACATCACCCTGAGCACACCATTCCCACCGTGAAACATGGTGGTGGCAGCATCACGTTTTAGGGATGCTTTTCTTCAGCAGGGACAGGGAAGCTGGTCAGAGTTGATGGGAAGATGGATGCAGCCAAATACAGGGCAATCTTAGAAGAACACCTGTTAGAATCTGCAAAAGACTTGAGACTGTGGTGGTGGTTAACCTTCCAGAATGACAACGACCCTAAATATACAGCCAGAGCTACAATGGAAAGGTTTAGATCAAAGCATATTCAAGTGTATGAATGGCCCAGGCAATGTCCAGACCTAAATCCAAATGAGAATCTGTGGCAAGACTCTCCATCCAATCTGACAGAGATTGAGCTATTTTGCGAAGAAGAATGGGCAAACATCTCACTCTCTAGATGTGCAAGAGACATCCCTAAAAAGACTTGCAGCTGTAATTGCAGCAAAAGGAGGTTCTACAAAGTATTGACTTAGGGGGGCTGAATACAAATGCACTCCACACTTTTTACATATTTATTTGCAAAAAAGTTTGAAAACCATTTATTATTTTCCTTCCACTTCACAATTATGTGCCACTTTGTGTTGGTCTATCACATAAAATCCCAATAAAATCCATTTACATTTTTGGCTGTAACATGAAAAAATGTGGAAAATTTCAAGGGGTGTGAATACTTTTTCAAGGCACTGTACATATGAGTATTCTACGTTGTAAAATTGCCATTTCTAAGCAATTGTCAGAGGACAGCTGTTGTTTTAAACAGTGACCTGAGTGGTTGGTAGCAGCATTTTAACTGATGAACACAGTTTGCCAGAAAGCATAAACCTAGTGCTGGGCTTTCTTATTCACAAGCTTGGTATGCTTTACAGAGTACCATCGATATTGTATATTTATTTGTAAAACAGATTATATGTAAATAATGAAAAATATAAGCTTGAAAATATGTACAGTAAATCTTCAGAAATATATATATAAAAAAAAGGTAACCAAAGCCTACTATGCTTTCTCCTTAACCACTTCAGCCCCAGAAGGATTTCACACTTTAGGACCAGAGCACTTTTTGCGATTCGGCACTGCGTCAATTTAACTGACAATTGTGCGGTCGCGCGACGTTATACCCTAACAAAATTTGTGCCCTTTTTTTCCCACAATAGAGGTTTCTTTTGGTGGCATTTGATCACCTCTGCATCATCTCTGATCGCCGCTATAAACAAAAAAAGAGCGACAATTTTGCAAAAAAAAAAAAAATTTTTCTTTTTGCTAAAATACATATACAAAAAAGAATATATAAAAAATATTTTTTTCATCCGTTTTGGTCGATTTATATTCTTCCTCATATTTTTGGTAAAAAAATTTGCAATCGGCGTTTATTTATTGGTTTGTGCAAAAGTTGCCGCATTTACGGATGATGAGAATTCATTTCTGCGATTTTTAGCGGCACTGCGATATTGCAGCGCACATGTCGGACCATTTTGACACTTTTTTGGGACCATTGGCATTTATACAGTGATCAGTGCTATGAAAATGCAGTGATTACTGTGTAAATGCCATTGGCAGTGAAGGGGTTAACCTTGAGGGGGCACTCTAAGGGTTAACTGTGTTCCCTTAGAGTGTTCTAACTGTATGGGGGCTGGGCTGGCAGGGGGAGGAGAGTGATTACGGCTTCCATATACAGGAAGCCTGTGATCACAGCCCTTCCCCCTCTGTCAGAACGGAGATCCGTGTTTACATACACAGACCTCCATTCTTTCACTGCGGGGGAGCCATCGCTGGTAGACGGCGGAGATCGAGTCCTCCGTACCCGCTCCCTGGCCTCCCCCCAGAACACAGTGAGTGCGCGCTCGCAATACTAGTTATCGCAGCCGCCGTCGAGTGACAGCGGTTTGCAATAACGAGCCATGTGGCCGCCGTCACGCTGCGGCGGGCAGTCGGCAAGTGGTTAAGTATAACGTTTTCTTTCCTTTGTGGAATCTCTAGGATTGTATGCTGCGTAAATCTATTGCAGCCAATAGAATTTTGATAAATAAATGTTGTCTGTATTATGCAGGCTTTGGAGGAATGTAAAGATGCAGGACTTTGCAAATCCCTGGGAGTGTCCAACTTCAACCGCAGGCAACTAGAACTGATCTTGAACAAACCGGGACTCAGGCACAAGCCTGCATCCAACCAGGTGAGACCACAGGCAATATACAGCTGTACAGTCAGTCAAAAAACAGCTCATGGGCCAGCCAAATTGACCCTAACTATTTACATTAAAACCAAGGGGTTTAGTTTGCACATATTTGCAAACACAAGCTGCAGCGGCCACGTCATGGCACCCCAGTGTACTGCAGTCCTAGCTCTATCATTTTGAGAGTCTCCTGAGTTGGAGCACATATATAGTAATTGATAGATTGAGGGCAGGTATACCTGGAGGGAGCCCACCCCTCCTTAAAGGTACAGGGGTGCACTGGGCACCCAGCAATAGCAGCGCAATGTCAGCAAAGGTATCCAGTGCTTCTTGCTGAGCCTTGTCCTGTTAGGAACCTTGCACCCTGGGGGGTCAGGGTAGAGTCCCACTTCTTCAGGAGGTGGACTAGAGACACACCTTTAAGTGCACTTTTTTTGTGTCTGTGTTTTTCATGTGCACTTAGGTGTATAGTGTGGGTTAAAAACTTGTTTTTATTCTCCCCTAGACCTAAATGAGTAGTTAAAGTGATTATAAAGTATTTTTGTTTTTTTTTAATAACAAAGATCTGATACTTACCTGCTCTGTGCAATGGTTTTGCACAGAGCAGCCTCAATTCTCCTGGCTCCTCCCTGCCAAGTTCCCTCATAGCAAACTGCTTGCTATGGGGGTACTCGTGAAGGCTCACTCCCTGTCCATTCATACACAGAGCTTGGCTCGGCCCCACCCTCGCTCTTTCCTCATTGGCTCACTGGCTGTGATTGACAGAAGCGGGAGCAAATGGTTGCCAAAGAGGAGAGCGAGAACCAGGAGAGCCGCTGCTCTTGTGCACATCGCTGGATCAAGATGGGGCTCAGTTAAAGTGGAAGTCCTTGCGAAAACTAAAATCCCTGCATCTATAGCCACATTCTAACACTAAACTATCTAACCCTGTAAAGAAAAAATCAGTATGCATACCATTTCTGCAGGTGATCCAACCTGATATCCAGCAGTGGAAGCTTTGCAGAGGACACGGCCGACAACGGCAGTGAAATGAATAGGAAGTGACGTCACCCCTAGACTTACTAATGGGCTTCCGTTGTTGTCCGTGTCCTCGGCACCCCCCTACACAGCGAAGTCGTGGCTGACAGCTCAGTGTGGGATCCGGCCGGATCGCCTGCAGAAAAGGTATGTATGTTGATTTTTTCTTCACGGAGTTAGACAGGTTAGTTTTGGAATATGGGTGGCTATAGATGCAGTTTACATTTTCATTTACTATATCTGGTCTCCACAGTACACAGACTAATGGAAATGCAATTATTTTCGTAAATATAAACTGCTAAATACATTTTTTCATCAGCAGTTAGAGAAGTCTTGTGACTTCTATCAGTGTCTGGTTAAAGCTTGTAGGAGGAGTTTTCATTCTCCCACAATTGTCCTGTGAGAATGCAGGACCCCTGACCCTCTGTCTGGACAGTGCTGATTGGCCCTGTGCTGATCACATGCACTCTCCCAAGAAAAAAAACCTCTCTAGCAATACACACCAAACTGAGCATGTGTAGCCTGTCCCCTGGTTCTGTAAATAGCAGAAAATATATTGGAGTCTGTGAAAGAAGGAGAGGATCAGAGAAGACAGGATCGAACAGCCTTTTTACACTAAGAGGATTAACCCCTTAGGTTCCACAATGAGTATAACAAGCATGCTTTACTGCAAATACAGACTGATTTTACTGTTGTGGGTTTAGTAAGACTTTAATGCATCCTAGACTTTAAAACCACCATTAATTCTTGAAAATGTTGATGCAGCCACACTGCAAGAGAGAATTTTCAGATTTCCCAGAGTCTGGCTTTAAGTTAAAGTGGTTGTAAAGTCGGAAGGTTTTTTATCTCAATGCATTCTATGCATTACGATAAAAAAAAACCTTCTGTGTGCAGCAGCCACCTTAGCACCCCCTAATACTTACCTGATCCCATCTCTCTCCAACGATGTCCATGAGTGCCTCGGCCATCCGGTACTCTCCTGATTGGCTGAGACACAGCAGCGGCGCCATTGGCTGTCAATCAAAGTCAGTTAGCCAATCAGGAGAGATAGAGGGCAGGCCCAAACCGGGCTCCGTGTCTAAATGGACACATGGAGCTGTGACTTGGTTTGGGCACCCCAATAGCAAGCTGCTTGCTGTGGGAGCACTCAACAGGAGGGAGAGGCCAGGAGCACTGGCGGGGGACCCAAGAAGAGGAGGATCCGGGCTTCCCTGTGCAAATCCACTACAACAGAGCAGGTAAATATAAGATTTTTATAGGGAAAAAAATGAGACTTTACAATCACTTTAATCTTTCTTCCAAAACCAGGCTATGCTTTTAGAATATGCATTCTCAATTATATTTACAAAATTAGGTGTGGGTTGTACAGCCTATTAATCAAAAGCTGTTAAGCACGAGATGGCAGCATACTATTTGAGCTACAGAGAGACTTGCAACTCAGTACCCCTTGAAATCATTTGTTCTTCAGTTATCTTCCTGTCCGTACCTACATGTGTCTAGAGGTGCCCATACAAGCCAATAAAATACAGATTGTAAACATGGTTCCTTGGTGCTGGCCCCTCCTCTTGCCAGTACTATAGAAGGTAACATTGTTGTTTTAATCTACTTTTGTACAGGTCGAATGTCATCCTTATTTTACCCAGCCAAAGTTATTGGAGTTCTGCAAACAACATGAGATCGTCATTGTGGGCTATAGTCCTCTAGGAACTTGTCGCGATGCGACGTGGTATGTGCCAGCAAGGGAAAAACAGTCCCACTTCTATCCACATTTAGAGACCTGAAATTGGAACCGCAGCCTTAATAAAATAGTTACTATAATGGAGTCCCCTCCTAGCACTGATCCTGCAATATGCTATGCAGGTGTGGAGTTCCAGCTGCACCATAAAATGTACACATTTTTAAAATACGTTAAAGATTAACTCCAGCATTCCCTTCAGTCTTGAACAGTTGTTCAGGCTCCTCTCCTGTAATGAAATTGCTTACTCTGATTTCACTGCACATTGCAAGCTTCTCACAATGTGCATTAAAAGCTGCAGTAACCTTATATGGTCCTTTGTTTGGTGTTCCTTTTCCATCTTTGTTATGTGAAAGAAAAAAATGTAATAAAAATTGTCTGTTGGAAAAAAAAGCTGCAGTAAGTTAGAGTCTGCCTCATTTCCTGGTTGAAGGACATCCATGAGGGCCGGCCCTACCATGGGTCCCAGTGGGTCCATTGGACCCAGGCAGCACTCTGAGAGGGGCAGCAAATTGAACCACGACCACCTCTCCTTCTCTTCTATTTACCCAGAAAATTGACGACCAAGATTTTTTTTCCAGCAGTTTTGTGTGTCATGATGACAACTGCCCTCCGGCTGCGCCGCCTGCCCCTATACTACTCTAGCTGCCCCTATACTACTCTAGCCCATCCCCATACTGCCCTAGCCTATCTATATACTACCATAACCTGTCTATACACTACCCTAGCCTGCCCCTATACTACCCTAGCCTGTCTAAATGCTGCCCTAGCCTATCTATATACTGCCATAACCTGTCTATATACTACCCTAGCCTGCCCCTATACTACCCTAGCCTGTCTAAATGCTGCCCTAGCCTGCCCGTATACTGTCCTAGCCTGTCTATATACTGCCCTAGCCCGCCCCTTGGAATTGAACATAATGGTATGTCATCATTTTGCATATAGACAAGGTGCTGTTGCATATAAATCTCACTCCCTGATACATTTAATTTTAGCTTTAATTATGATATAAAATAATGGATGTGGGTGCCTTTTGGTGGGTGTGATTTTTTTTTTTTTTTGGAGGGGGGGGAGCATTTTATCCTTGGACCCAGGCAGCACAATATCTTGGGCCAGCACTGACATCCATCATCATCTAACCCAGGGGTAGGCTACTTGTGACCATCCAGCTTTTCGTGGAACTACATTTCCCACGAGGCATTGCAAGGCTGGCAGTTACAATTACTCCCAGAGGCATGATTGGACTTGTAGTTCTGCAACAGCTTGAGGGCCGCAGGTTGTGCAAAAAATAGTCAACCTAGGAATGCCCACTCCTTCAAACCGACATTCAGTTATAAAGATATTTAATATTTGCATAACTCCTCCCAAGATCAAGCCCACTGCTTGCATCAGGCCTGATGGTTCTCAAGAGGAGTACTGAGGCAGGGTGCTGTGATATTTTCAGGAAACGATGTCCCTTCTCTTCTGCTATTGAGAATAGACAGTACCTTGTCTTAGCACATGGCTCCATTCTCTGCATCTTAGTGTG
Source organism: Glandirana rugosa (assembly GCA_018402905.1). Lineage (NCBI taxonomy): Eukaryota > Metazoa > Chordata > Amphibia > Anura > Ranidae > Glandirana > Glandirana rugosa. The sequence continues at coordinate 366,649 of BLSH010445423.1, forward strand.
CGCAAAATAACTAAATTGAGACTTTGCATGCCTATTCAAACAAAAAGCTACTTCCAAGCAATTTCTTATTTCCTGACTTTACCTCTATTTTGCATAACTAATCATTTTTAACCTTTAGGAAGCATACAGTGAAGCCTATTTTATTTATTTATGCAGGGTGAATGTGTCCTCTCCGCCGCTGCTGGAAGACGCTACCTTGAATGCAATTGGCAAAAAGTACGGCAAGTCAGCTGCCCAAGTTGCATTACGATTCAATGTCCAGAGAGGTGTAGTCGTCATTCCAAAGAGCTTTAATCCAGATCGGATCAGAGAAAACTTCCAGGTACGGATGTGCAGCTCCTCATGCACTAAGGACCAACTTTGTCATTTATCATTTATGACATACAGGCTGTGTTCTTGGGAGTGTTTTCTGCATATTTTTGTAGAAAATACGCTGTGATAGGATGAAAGGCCAGACCAAATGACTGTCAGGTCATCAGGTCATGTGATCAGGCTCACCCCACGTTTTGCCATTCTTTAGAAAGGCACATTTGTAAAGCATGCCACTGTGGTTTGTAAATGTGCTGATGTGTGTTTTTTAAAATTTTACATTTTTTTACATAAATAATTCTAACAATGTGATTAATGTGATAAAAAAAACATTTTTTTTTCTAGATATAATTTACAATTATGTATGTGTGCATGGAGGCAGTCATATTTGCTTTTTACATATGCAAGCTCTGCATCTTGCTTTGTAGTATTACACAGTGGTTGCACTTAACTGCTACTTCTTACAATACAAGTCTGTGAGCCAGCGGACTCAATGAAAACAATGCACTCCCCAAGAGGCTGTATAACTGCTGTTAAAGAATATCTAAATGGAAGTACAAAAATGTAATATAGTGTAGATGACCAATCCTTAGATGTGATAGCTGCACTAGTTTTCTTTTTTTTTTCAGGCTAAAAATGTTTTCAGCAAGTACAGAAAATACCAGGTGATCCTGCCAGGAACACAGCTTCCTGTTCACTTGTTGTTCATTTAACCACTTAACAACCGCCCCATAGACAATTGACGTCTACAGGGCGGTTGCTTAATTCTGGGAGGATGTCTATTGACGTCCTCCCAGAATCGCGCTTCCCGCGCGCCCCGAGAACCCCTCACGTAACAAAAGTAACTCAGGCGACCGAGTGTCT
>BLSH010445423.1:369511-392179 GCA_018402905.1 Glandirana rugosa
TTCGCAAGAAATGGCACCATAGCTTGTAGGCTCTATAACTTTCACAAAGACCAAATAATATACACTAATTTGTTTTTTTTTTTTACCAAAGATAGGTAGCAGTATACATTTTGGCCAAAATTTATGAAGAAAAATTACTAATTTGCAAAATTTTATAACAGAAACGAAGAAAAATTAATTTTTTTACAAAATTTTCGGTCTTTTTTTAATCATAGCGCAAAAAATAAAAAACCCAGAGATGATTAAATACCACCAAAAGAAAGCTCTATTTGTGTGAAAAAAGGACGCAAATTTCATATGGGTACAATGTTGCATGACTGAGTAATTGTCATTCAAAGTGTGAGAGCGCTGAAAGCTGAAAATTGGTCTGGTTGTTAAGGGGGTTTAAGTGCCCAGTGGTCAAGTGGTTAAAGAACGCTTCACTAAATGGCAGGCTGTGGTCTGGACCTGAACCGAGCAACAGGTCTGCCCAGACGACTGCAGCAGCGCCATTCAGCTGCCTGTGTCCCCTCTCTTTTGCATGCCCTCTGTTTAGACCGGTCAGTACTCCCATCCTCTGTCCCTGCTGTGAAGCTGACTCATCTTCACAGAGGGCAGATGACAGGAGTGCCGGACGATCTGGATAGAAAACAGGAGCAGCCTAGCAGTGGTTGGTTGCTACGACAAGGGGTGGTCCTAGCAACCAATCACCTACTAGTTATCAGGAATACTTGGAAAGCTCCTGCTCTACTTTCAGTCCTGACGCACCTATTGCCCCCTGCCCTGCTGTGTAAGGTAGGAATCCGTGTGATGTAAAGGGGGATGCTGTTGTGTAAAGGGAGGCTGTAATGTGAAGTTTGGGACTGTGATGTAAAGGGATGCTGCATTATAAAGGGAGGATCTATAACATATAGGAGGACTGTCATGTAGAGGGGTAGCTTGATATGTAAAGAGAGGGGGGCTGCATTGCAAAGCGTGACCCTGTGATGTAAAGGAGAGGGGGTGATGTATATGGAGGGACTCTGATACAAAGCAGGGCTGTGATATAAAGGTGCACACTGTAATGTAAAGGGAGCTGTAATTTAAAGGGGAAACTGCAATGTAAATATGAAAAAGACAACCTGAGGGTCAAGAGAAACCATTCTCTAAAAGACGTTATGGCTCAGGACCAACAGCGGTGTATAATAGAAATATGGAAAATCTTTATTAATCACAAAATTATGTGTAGCCAATGACCCCCTTAGGGGTGGCTGGTTGTAGTGGTTCACCTGCTCACAAGTGCCCTCAATCACACTCCTCGCTTGCATCCAGAGCCATCAAACAGGCTGGCTTCTTTTTTTTTTTTTTGTTTTGTTTTTTTATTAGGGGGTTTAAATTTGGATGGGGTAAAGGATGATTATGGGATGCCTGATGATTAACAGTTCTTTACATGGGACTTCTATATACATCCATTATATACACTTCTCCTGGAACCTCCAGCACAACACTTGCTTCTCCTTGTTCCTCTCTCCTGCACAACACTTGCTTTCCCGTGTTCCTCTTTCCTGCACAACACTTGCCCTGCACAGGTGAGGCCTGGAAGGATATTAACCAAGCCTCCTAATTGTCTTGCTTGGCCTAGCTAGCACATGTGAGACCTGGTGTAGTTTTACCAGGCCTCCGGACCACCCTTCTGTGGGCATGGGCTTGAGGTTCCCCTTGTATAGAAAGTCCATTTGTTAGTGCTAGCTAGCCACGATGGACTACAACTCCCAGCCCATGAACTCACTGAACATGACACCGCGTCCCAGTCTCCTCCTACACCTCTTCCAGACTGTCTTCCTCCCAATCTGCTTGTGCATCTCCACTTCCCTGGGCTGTGTCACTCAACGACCACCGGTGGATTTCTCTTGGAGACCTTCCTGAAGTACCCTTCTCCTGCTGTCCTTTCCTGCTCCACCATGTGCCTCTCCGCCAGGATCTCGCTCCTCCTGGATGCACTTGAGCCCCAGGCCGAGGTCACTCCTCCCTGACTGGAAGCTCCCTCAGGCCTCGACAGCCTCAGTCCCCGTCTCCATCTCCAAACTTCCACCCAAACTCTCCTCCTCCCACTGGGCAGACCACAGTATTTAAGGAGGCCTGCCAATCTAGGTTTGGGATTGACCAGAGCTCCTTAACATACATCAGAAAGCCTCACCTCTTCTTCCCATCCTCTTTTCCAGAATTTTCTGAAGAAGAGTGGAGGGGTAATCAAGGGGTGTTGCTTCCTGCAGTCTCCAGTCCTCCCTGGGCCACCCCCCTGCCCAGAATCAAAACAATCAGGCCTAACTAAATTTACCTACTCTAACACCAGAAATCCTCCACTAGCACCTACCTAATGTAGACTGTGCTACATATGTAATAATTTCCAGACTACCAGGCACGTAGCCAGCAACCCTCCAAGACTCCAATATTAATATTGAGACAACATTGTTACAACATAAAATAAGTTATGACTCAGGACCAACAGCGGTGTATAATAGAAATATGGAAAATCTTTATTAATCACAAAATTATGTGTAGCTAATGACCCCCTTAGGGGTGGCTGGTTGTAGTGGTTCACCTGCTCACAAGTGCCCTCAATCACACTCCTCGATTGCATCCGGAGCCATCAAACAGGCTGGCTTCTTTGTTTTTTTTTTGTTTTTGTTTTTTATTAGGGGGTTTAAACTTGGATGGGGTAAGGGATGATTATGGGATGCCTGATGATCAACAGTTCTTTACATGGGACTTCTATATACATCCAGTATACACACTTCTATTTGAACCTCCAGCACAACACTTGCATCTCCTTGTTCCTCTCTCCTGCACAACACTTGCCCTGCACGGGTGAGGTCTGGAAGGATATTTACCAAGCCTCCAAATTGTCTTGTTCGGCCTAGCTAGCACATGTGAGACCTGCTGTAGACCACCCTTCTGTGGGCATGGGGTTGAGGTTCACCTTGTGTAGAAAGTCCGTTTGTTAGTGCTAGCTAGCCACGATGGACTACAACTCCCAGCCCATGAACTCACTGTACATGGCACCAGGTCCCAGTCTTCTCCTACACCTCTTCTGGACTGTCTTCCTCCCAATCTGCTTGTGCATCTCCACTTCCCTGGGCTGTGTCACTCACCGACCACCGGTGGACTTCTTCTGAAGACCTTCCTGAAATACACTTCTGCTGTCCTTTGCTGCTCCACCTTGTGCCTCTCCGCCAGGATCTCGCTCCTCCTGGATACACCCGAGCCCCAGGCAGAGGTCACCCCTCCAAGACTGGGAGCTCCCTCAGGCCTCGACAACCTCACTACCTCGTCTCCAACTCCAAACTTCCACCCAAACTCTCCTCCTCCCACTGGGCAGACCACAGTATTTAAGGAGGCCTGCAACACCAAGGGGTGTTGCTTCCTGCAGTCTCCGGTCCTCCCTGGGCCACCCCCCTGCCCAGAATCAAAACAATCAGGCCTAACTAAATTTACCTACTCGAACACCAAAACTCCTCCACTAGCTCCTACCTAATGTAGAGGGTGCTACATATGTAATAATTTCCAGACTGCCAGGCACTTAGCCAGCAACCCTCCAAAGACTCCAATATTACAATTGAGACAACATTGTTACAACATAAAATAAACCACATCATCATTCACACAGCATAACCACAACCATGAAGTGCTAGGGCTACAGCTTCTCAACAGGTAGGTCTAAGCAAGCCCACACTGACTATTTCAGCGATCAACTAATATTGTTAAAGAAAGACCAATTGTGTTGAGAGGTCATAGCTTAACAACTGGCGATCTCTAAGCACCTTGATTCATTGCCTAATGGTTATTAACCATGGTAAATTGGGACACATTAGAGTCTAAGCAGTTGTTGAATACATCAGGGGCGTAACGATAGGGGTTGCAGGGGTTGCAATTGCAACCGGGCCCCATGGTCCAGGGGGCCCATGTGCCTCCCTTGTACACCTCAATAGGAGGGATGGCGGGGGCGGCATTTAGAGGACCCAATCTCCTCCATTTTCCTCTATCCAGTTTACTTGTCTTCTGCTGTTCCCAGGGCCCCTGTGTGCTTCCCTGGTCCCCCTGGGGCCTGCTGCAGAACTTGTGAAAGGGCCCCACTGCAGTACCGTAATAAAGGGACCCACAATAGGAGTAAAGGGCCCCAGCATCAGTCTGAAGAGGGAAGGGCCCTGGCCAGGGGTCAGGGGGCCCTTCATAATTTCTTGCACCGGGGCCCTGAAGGTTCTAGTTACGCCTCTGGAATACATCCTCTGCTTAGTGGTAGAACCGGGGGTCCTTCCAGTCCCTATGGGTAATGGATACTTTGACTGTTTCCCTACAGGGAATATTTTGGCCTGGACCTCACTCGGTTATCACACCACAACAGTAGACTTGGGATGGTGTCACCCCTGGATAATCACTGTGGCATGGAAATGAATGTGTTTCAGTTCAGATTTGTAAATCCCAGCAGGGTCAACTGCTGTAATAATAGAGCAATCAATCATGTAATATACAGCACAGGATGAAGGCTATGCACGCTTGGGGATCCAGTTCAGTTTACGCGGGTGCTATGCACCTGGATATTGAAGTGAACAAGCATGCATCACAAACTAACACAGTTGCAGTGATATCAGAGTAGTGTTTCAGAGTGGTATGACAATACCGCATGGCAGGCTATATAGTCTGATAAACTGTCGCGTGATATGCTATGGAGCATTCAGTCTCTCAAGTGTTGTTAACTAGAAGCAAAGAAATGCCCACAGGCTCTCACTACTCGCGTCTGCCCCTGTCTGCCGTACTCCATTCATGAGTTATTTACCTGGTACTGAGTGCTGTGTGATTACTTCTGGATCCTGTCTCCTTCCCTATGCTGGAGGAATCACAGTGCTGAGACTAGTCCTCGTTCTACAGGCTCTCGCAGACCTAGATTGGCAATGCTGTGTGTCTTGTCCCACATAGACTTAGACATAGACATAGACTTAAGAAGGTGATGTATATTTCCTCGCCATTATAGGCTGTGTCAGCAGGCTCCAGGCTCACTGGTGCAGCCCACGTCGACGTGTTTCGCACATCATCACATGCTTCCTCAGGATGCAAGGACATACTATGTCTTCAACTTTTAAAGGGACCTTGGTCCTACCTTCATTTTCTAAACTGCCACGGCTATCCTTAAAGAGGACTCCTACTCATAGCTTCACAACTTTAATTACACTTAAACAAGGGGAGGCCGTAATGTAAAGAGGAGCATTGTGATTGAAATAGGGGGACTGTAATGCAAATTTGGGGGACTGTGATGTAAAAGTAGGAACTGCAATATAAAGGGGGCTGTAATGTAAATTGGGGTTGTATTGTTAAAGGCGGGACTGTAATGTAAAGAGGAGCACATTGATGTTGCAGATTAAATATGAGGCTCGGACCTCTGCTTGGAAGAATATTTTACTGATTGGATTTCCGTGAATTTTAATTCATTACCCCTGGTATAAGGTATAAAAGAATGCTGTCTAACTTCTGTGAACTGCTTATTTCCCCATACCCTGTGGTGTATCATTACTTTGTGCAGTGCATGGGCCTCAAGGGGAATGGGGCCCGCTGTGCGCTCACTACACATTTCTGGTTTTGCTATGGGCTGACAGGATTGGTGACTGCAGTGTCCGTCCACACTAGAACCCCCATGCATGTAGTCAGATCCTGCATGCTGAGCTTGTGGAGGAGGTGGTGTGGGTAGCAGATTTAAAATTAAATTAAATGCTGGCTGCTTGCTGCCCATGCACTGCATTGTATACAGTGAGCACTTTCTCTCGCTCACTTTAAGACATAGACTGGCCTATGTTGACCAGTCACCAGGGCGCGGTTAGCACGTCACACAAATTGTTTCTGCTGTATCCCCAGTTGCCCTGTGTCTTTCGCAATTCTAGTCACACTCACATTTTGTCATACTCTGTAGTTTTTTTTAATATTAAGGCCAAACAGATTACTTCTTGTGGGTGCTGTTAATGTTTAAATAGTTGTAATGTTTTAGTTTATCTGTTAATGATAACAGAACAAATATTTTCTTTTAATTGTTGCTTATGTAGCACTCACCCCTTAAGGGGCCCGCTTAGTAGTCCCAAGGTTCTTTTCTCCAAACTAGTGTACACCGTCTGTCTCTCTTCTGGCCCAGTGAGCAGTCTAGAGCAGGGGTCCTCAAAGTTTCTAAACAGAGGGCCAGTTCACTGTCCCTCAGACTGTTGGGGGGCCGGACTATAGTTTGAAATAAATATAAACAAATTCCTTCATATGTTATTTGTAGTGCAGCCTCACCAGTGCCCATCAATGCAGGCCAATTAGTACCCATCTGTGCAGCCTCACCAGTGCCCATCTGCGCAGCCTGATCAGTGCCCATCAGTGCAGCCTCACCAGTGCCCATCAGTGCAGTCTGATCAGTGCCCATCAGCGCAGCCTCACTGTGCATTGGGATTAGAGAGAGGAGCGCCATGGTAATGGTAGCCTGTGAGGGACTTCCAGTATAACAACTCATGGGGACATACCGCTGTCAACAGTCACACGGATTAAAGAACAGCCGCGAAAAGGACTAATAGCTGGCTCCCCTTGTGTAGCTTTTCCACGCTGGATTGTTAGATGCCAGAGATGGCTCTCTGTGTCTCTGCCCCCACCCTGGACGATGCCGGAGATTGGTCCTGTTTCCCCCTATGGTGCGGGGTCTGTTGAGATCTCTGGAGCTCAGTAACTTTGGAGTCCAGCTCCGGGTGGCTGAATGCAGACCTCTCATTGTGGGGGCTCCAGTGCCTGAATGGTTAGTCCGCCCCCCACAGGTGGGCCGGGTAGATGACCTTGGCAGGCCGTATCTGGCCTGCAAGCCGTAGTTTGAGGACCCCTGGTCTAGAGGTATCTTTTCTTAAGTTTTTATTAAAGTTGAATTTGGACAGGGTGTAAAGAAGCTGTAGGATACTCAATTAGCACAAAAAGAAAGCAAACAACAGTAACACGAGGACACTTCTCAAGCTTCCTAAAATTTCTTAGCACAGTTCTTGCAGCAGCAACTAGGGAACTGAGCTTCACTGGGACACCATAGGAAATGTCCACATTTTGAGCAAGACCTGACACTGACTCAGGAAGGATAGTAGCATCACGCTATCACTAGGATCGCTCAAACTGGCCTGCACTCACAAATGTCCCTATTTACTTGGATGTTTCCTTCCAATATTATAATTTCAGCCAAACATCTCTCCCATCAAATCTCCAGACCAGATCCTCATTAGAATACCTCAGTCAGTTCCAGCAAAGCTCGGTAAGATAGGCACCCTAACTTTAGCACAACTCAGACCTCGATGAACAAGTGTTAGAAGCACAGCTGGAATGTCCAGAAGTGCAGCAGCCCTTCAGACTGGGAACTTCTCCAGAAAAAGAATCCTGCTGTTCCAAGTCACTATTTATTCACTCCCCAGCCACCTACTGGGCCCATTTACCAGGGATTGGCTGCTTATTTGTCTCTCCCAGCCCACTATATATCAAGACCCTTCCAGAAGGCAGGGGAAGCAGTCAAATCTGCAAACAGTGAGGCATAGAACAGCCTAAAATAATTACAAGCTGCTCAACTGATTACAGGAGAACTACAGGAACTACAGTGAGGGGAAAAGTATTTGATTCCCTGCTAATTTTGAATGTTTGCCCACTAACAAAGAAATGACCAGTCTATAATTTTAATGGTAGGTTTATTTTAGAGAGACAGAATAACAACAATAAAAAAAATCAAGAAAAACGCATTTCAAAAAAGTTATAAATTGATTTGCATTTTAATGAGTGAAAGAAGTATTTGACCACTTCACAAAACATGACTTAGTACTTGGTGGCAAAACCCTTGTTGGCAATCACAGAGGTCAGATGTTTCTTGTAGTTGGCCACCAGGTTTGCACACATCTCAGGAGGGGTTTTGACCCACTAATTTTTGCAGATCCTCTAAAAGTCCTTAAGGTTTTGAGGCTGACATATGGTAACTCAAACCTCCAGCTCCCTCCACGTATTTTCTATGGGATTGAGGTCTGGAGACTGACAAGGTCACTCCAGGACCTTAATGTGCTTCTTCTAGAGCTACTCCTTTGTTGCCTAGGTTGTGTGTTTTGGGTCTTTGTCATGCTGGAACACCCATCCACAACCCATTTTCAATGCCCTGGCTGAGGAAAGGAGGTTCTCACCCAAGATTTGAAGGTACATGGCCCTTTCCATCGTCCCTTTGATGAGGTGAAGTTGTCCTGTCCCCTTAGCAGGTCTGGCTTAACAGGTCCCCGACCACGCGCCGTGTTTTCACTGCGGCAGTCTGGATGCTGAGCGCGAATTGCCGTAAATAAGCGACGATCTGCAATCAGCCACCAGGGGGCGCGCGCGCGCACACCCGCCGCACTCCTGAGGAGTGTGCCCGCGACTCGGGCGGACCCGATGTCCGCCGGCGAGCCGCGATGAGCGGCTAAAGGGAAAGAACGGGGAACCGCCATTGTAAACACGGCGGTTCCCCGCTCTGTTAGTAGGGGCATGAGAGATCTACTGATCCCTGTCACTGGGATCAGTTAGATCTCTCATGCCCATGTTAGCCCAACCCCCCCACAGTAAGAACACACCCAGGGAACACAGTTAACCCCTAGCTCTCCCCCTGCAGGTTAACCCCTTCATCAGTGGACATTTAAATTTCTGATCGCTGTATAAATGTCATTGGTCCCAAAAAAGTGTCAAAAATGTCCGACATGTCTGCCCCAATATTGCAGTACCGCTAAAAATCGCAGATCGCCACCATTACTAGTAAAAAATAAAAAAAAAATAAAAACCCCAGAAATTAATTCTCACCATCCGTAAACGTGGCCACTTTTGCGCAAACCAATCAATAAACGCCGATTGTGATTTTTTTTTATCACAAATATGAGGAATTATATAAATCGGCCAAAAGCGGTGAAAAAAATGTTTTTTTATATTTTTTTTTTGGATTTGAATTTTAGCAAAAAGTAAGAAATTTGGGTTTTTTTGCAAAATGGTCGCTCTTCTTTTGTTTATAGCGGTTATCAGAAATGACGCAGTGGCGATCAAATACCACCAAAAGAAAGCTCTATTTGTGGGGAAAAAAGGACACAAATTTTGTTTGGGTGCAACGTCGCATGACCGCGCAATTGTCAGTTAAAGCGACGCAGCGCCGAATTGCAAAAAGTGCTCTGGTCCTAAAGCTGGAAAACCTTCCGGTTGGTAAGTGGTTAAGGTGGCCAGGAGATCCAACAGGCATAGACAGGGGCTCTTTGTGGGGTCAGCAAAGGATGTGAGATGACTGTGTTACCCTAGATCAGGGTTTTTCAACCAGGGTTCCGTGGAACCTTAGGGTTCCTCCAGAGGTTGCTAGGGGTTCCTTGAGCAATGGTCAATTTCTACCTCTCAGATAAATTCCCAATGATACCATTGATCTTTTTAGCTATCTGTAAGGGGGTAATTCTTCCCAATGACCACAAGTGTAAGGAGCATTCTTCCCATTGACCATCACACTAATGTATTTTGAGTTGTAGATTTTTAATTTTTAGCAGGGGTTCCCCGAGACCAGAGAATTATTCTAATGGTTCTTCGGTGTTGAAAAGGTTGAGAAAGGGTGCCCTAGATGATTAGGCTTTATTGCAGTGTAATCCAGCCTTTTCCCCTGGTAATTCTGGGTTTCCCAGGGTGTCCTTTATTTTTTACCCCTGGGGAAGATGGGGCTTGATCTAACAAAACTTCCAACACCCACAATGGCCTCCTCCTTTTTGATATATTGGGCGGCACAGTGGTGTAGTGGATAGCACTTTCACCTAGCAGCGAAAGGGTCACTGGTTCGAATCCCAACCACGACACTACCTGCTTGGAGTTTGCATGTTCTCCCTGTGCCTGCGTGGGTTTCCTCCAGGTACTCCGATTTCCTCCCACACTCCAAAGACATGCTAGTAGGTGAAATGTCCCTAGTATATGTATGAATGTGAGTTAGGGACCTAAGATTGTAAGCTCCTTTGAGGGTAGGGACTGATGTGAATGTACAATATATGTAAAGTGCTGCATAAATTGACAGAGCTATATAACTAACTGAAATAAATAAAAAATAAATTTATACACAGCAAGCTCTTTGTACTTTAACAAGGATGCAAGGACATTCAACTTCTCCTGTATCAGCTGCCAGTTTTTTTCAAAGCTTAATTGAACAAGCTGAAATTAGAAGCTGATTGGCTACCATGCTCAGCTACACCAGGTTTTGCACACTCCAGCTTTAGTAAATCAACCCCATTGCGTTTGGTGTAGGCACCAGTGTTTCATCAACAAAAGTTTTAGTCAAAAAATTTTTGCAGTGACTTAAACGAACAGCACATTTTTGTCCTCTGACGAAAACTATGACAAAAATTAATTCTGTCATCGCTAACAAACGAAAACTAAAGGAAATTGGAGCTCTGCTGGCTGTAAAAATGCCTAGGCGTTTGAAATCACGCACAGCCCTCTCTCACTCTCGTGAGAGTTTGCCAGGAAGGGAGGGGGATGAGGGCCAATGAGAGCTGCAGAGCTGTAGGTGTGGCCTCTGTGTGTCTGTGTAAATCCAGGAAGTGAACAGGCAGCAGCTTCAGCTGCCCACAGTTAAAATGATTGCAGCCAGACTCAGTGGAGGGAGATTTCTGCAGCATATTTGGCAAGTGCAGAATCACAGTATATATAAATAATATGCAAAGTGGTTAGAGGTAAGCTTCAGAATGGCAAATATGTTTTTATTACAAATTATGTGAGCAGACTGCAGTTCCTCTTTACAAAATCAATTTAGGCCTGAAGATTACATAAACACCCCCAAACATATATTTTCTTAAAGCAGACAAGTTCATGTAAATGTGCACTGCATGGTGGCATCATCACGCAAAAGGGTTTTTTATTTTATTTTTTGTTTTCAGTTTAACGCTACACTTCTTTCATAAAGCAATATTCTTGTAACAAAACTTGGTTTACCGTAAAGACGTTTATAAAATGTGTCTGTGTCTGTAGTGCATGTTCAATCATTAACACCATAAATAATAACCTATTCGATTTTTCACTCCTGGAGTATATAATGAGTTTGGAAATTGTAGAGAAATGCTTAAATAATGCATTACAATGTAACTAAACCCATTCGATTTTAGTCAAGTAAATTATTTTAGTCGACTAAAATGTACGGGAGATTTTAGTTGACTAAAATGTAGGACATTTTAGTCGACTAAAGTGTACTGGAGATTTAGTCGACTAAATATGACTAAAACTAAAACACTTGCAGAAGACTAAAATGGGACTAAAACTAAAATGCCATTTTAGTCCTAAGACTAAGACTAAAACCAAATTGAAATTTGCTGGCAAAATTAACACTGGTAGGCCCTGGCAGAGCTTTGCTCTCTTTCTTTTCTTGAGGAATTGGAGACAAAGGCAGACATGTTTGAAATCCAGCCTGAGTGGCAACCATAGCTGTACCCATTGATACAGGGAATGAGTGAGCATAGCTACCCTAGAACAGAAAGTGTGGAAATGGCAGGATGACAAGGTGAAAGGGAGCAGAAAAGCCTGAACAACACAAAAATCTCATGTAAGCACCTCATCAAAGGACTGGCAAGAAGCAATATGTTACTTTAGTTTTAGTTTACACTTTAAGCAGAGGATAAGTGTTGTTGCTTATCTTTTTTACATATAGTGAATAAGCTCTAAATATCTACACTTAAAAAGTGCACCTTCCACCATAAAATCAAGGTCTGCTTATTACATTTGTACCTCCTATCCTTCAAGGATGACTTTATCGTCCTCCTGACAATATTTGGGGAATGTAGAGTCCTCTAAATCCCACTGGTTCAACACTCCCAGAACTGTGCTCTAGTGTCTTGTCCTGAGATTTATTACATTTTTTTTGCACTGTACACCCCGATGAAGCCTTGTTTTAGAGTGAAACCTGTTGGGTTAAGGGATTTTTGTGTTTTTTAAGACTTTTTCTTTATTTTTCATTATGGGCACTTAGATTTATTGAGGCAAGGTGGGTTTAGTTTTAGGAGGAGAAGGGACTGGTGCAGATAGTGGATTGATAGGAGTGCATTATTTTCCCAGGCTGGAAGGGTACTGTGGTATATTTGATTTTGATGGGCAGCTGAGCCTTTTATTAACCACAGTAACCCTTAGTATCAATCCATGCCTTTGAGTTATGGTACGTGGCCAGGATACTGACTCTACTCTATACACATCTCCACTCAGACAGAAGGATTGACCAATGGCAGCTAAAGGCATTCTTGCTGTCTGGTTGTTATCTCCCTATAATGAAATTATACAGTGGTTATAGAAAAGTATCACCCCCTTTAAAATAATCACATTTTGTTGCTTTGCAGCCTGAAATGAAGACATAGACAGTTTTTGTTTTATCCAGTTGCAATTACTAGTCCAAGTGAATTGGAAAAAGGATCGCTCCCTTGTGTCAGTATTTTGTTGGACCACATTTTGCTTTAATTACAGCCTTTAGCGTAAGGGCAGAACATTTCCATTTTTCTTCTATCCTCACAAGTACTCCAGTCCCTGCTGCAGACAAACACCCCATAACAGAATATTACCACCTCCATGCTTTACTCGTGTTATTTGGATGGTGAGCTGTATTGGATTTCCACCAGACATATTGTTTGGTGATGAGGCCAAATAATTAAATTTTAGTCTTATCTGACCACCTTAAACACACCTTGAAGAGTCTGAGGCCACATGGAAAAAGGTGTTATGGTCAGATGAGACTAAAATTGAATGGTTTGGCCTCAACACCCAACAATATGTCTGGCGGAAATCCAATACAGGTCACCATCCAAATAACACCATTCCAACAGTAAAGCATGGAGGTGGTAATATCCTGTTATGGGGGTGTTTCTTTGCAGCAGGGAGAAATGGATGGGGCAAAATATCATCATATTTTTGAGGAAAATCTGCTGCCCTCTACCAAAAAGTCGTTAATGTGAAGAAGAAGGTTTACCTTCCAACATAACAAAGACCCAAAGCACACAGCAAAAATGACCACACAGTGGTTGAAGGAGATAAAGGTGTCCTTGCATGACTTAGTCAGAGCCCAGACTTAAAGGAGTTGTAACGGCAGAAGATTTTTTTTAACTTAATGCATTCTATGCATTAGGATAAAAAAACTTCTGTGTGTAGCAGCCTCGTCAGCCCCCCCATCACTTACCTGAGCCCCATCTCCCCCCCCGGGTTGGGGCAATGTGTCTTAATGGACACAGGGAGCTGTGACTCGGCTTGGGTGCCTCCATAGTAAGCTGCTGGCTGTGGGGGCACTCGATAGGAGGAGGGTCCAGGAGCAGCAAAAAGGGACCCAAGAAGAGGAGGATCCAGGCAGCTCTGTGCAAAACCAACTGCACAGAGGAGGTAAGTAGAACATATCTATTATTTAAAAAAAAAAGAAACAATACTTTACCATCACTTTAAACCCCATTGAAAATTTGTTGAATTACTGGAAGACTGCAGTCCACAAATGGTCACCATCAAATTTAAATTAACTTAAATGAACTTGAGCAGTTCTGCAAAGAAGAATGGGCAAGTATAGTCTATATGTGCAAGATTAGTTGAGACATATCCCAACAGACTAAAGGCTGTAGTTAATGCAAACGGTGGTTCAACAAAATACTGACATAAGGGAAGTGATCCTTTTTCCAACTCAGTGATTCTGTTTTTTATTTTTTTTTTTATTTGTTTCTTACATGTTGGTTTTATATCTTGGATGTTTTAAGTTGCACTATTAAATACAACTGGATAAAACAAAAACCGTGCTTGTCTTCTTTTAAGGCTGGGTTCACACTAGAACATGCAGCGGCTCACAGCAGGGGTCCGGTGCATCCTGGTTCATCGTTTCAGGTCGATTTCAGCCCGAATTTTGGGCTGAATTTGGACCTGAGACGGACCAAAAGTCGCACAGCGTTTTTGTGCAAAACGCACCGGACCTGCTGCGGAGATATGTGAACGGGTTCCATAATTCCGTATCGCCCTATAAGGTTGTACACCTGGGATTCTTATGACTTCCTTTTCTTTTCTACATTGTGAGTTTAAGGTTCCATGCACGCCAGCTGTTTTTATTAAATGCTAAAAAAAAAGCTGGATGAAAAACTCTGATAATAGTGATTTTGTGCCAGCTTCTAGTAGTGTTTTAGGAGCTTTTAGGAGTGTTCGTGCTTTATAATACATGAAGAAATAAAAACTGCTTGAAAAAAGCTGTCAGGAGCATTTTAGTAGCGTTTAGGAGTGTTTAGTTTTTTTCTGCCGGGAAAAGGCTCCCAAATCTATACAAATTTTTTTCTTCACCTAGGCGCTGAAGCTCAAAAAACATTATTAACCTAAAGTAGCGTGCATTGACACATGGGATAACACTATTTAGCTTCTAGGAGCAGAAAAAATGCTAATCGCTTCAAGGAGCTTAAAAAAACGCTAGTGTGCATGGAGCCTTAAACTGTTATGAATAAAAGTGAAGTTTTAGGTCACAGTGGGTTTGGTGCGTGGGTATAGTGCACCCATCTGTTTCTCTGAGATTTAGAGCCAGATTTGCAGCAGTCCCTGGGACCTCGTTGGAGGATGTCGTAACCCCCTGCACAAGAGAATCCGAGTATAAAAAATGTTTTTCTCTACAGGTATTTTTTACAATTTTATTTAGCGTTTCGGCAAGGTGGAGGGACGGCAGACACTGCATGTAATAAAAATATGGAAGAGAAATCATGTAAAAAATATGAATGTCATCAGTGAAAAGAACAACTCAAAATACACCCCAACCACTGTACATTCCATTTAATAGGTCATTTAGGTGGTATTGTGGCACGTGCTACTTTTTTCAGGTTCGCCCTATAGAACCATGCAAGGGTTTCTTGCCGTTCTGCCATCTGACTTGTGTGTAACCCAAATCTGAAGGGCAAGGGTCTAAAAATCTCCAAATGTGTAAAGCTCTGTGTATTAGTGAATCCATGAACCGTGTGGTGTAACAGGGCCTTACTTTGCTTGTTCTTTTTTCCCAATAAATGCAGATTTTTGACTTCTCGCTCACTGACCAGGAAATGAAGGAAATTGAAGTTCTGAATAAGAACATTCGCTATGTGGAACTGTTGATGTGAGTACTTGTATGGGCTAAAGTGCCAAAACATTGGAACAGGAAATATGAGCGCCCATTTACACCTAAAGGCTCTGTTGCATCACCATAATGCACACTTAACACATATTATGGAATGCATTGCATTGAATTGAGGCAGCCTATTTATTAAAAATGAACTGCCAACACACAACAGGCATACTTGCCAACAGTCCCTATTTTCCCAGGACAATTCCGAAAATTGGACCCTTGTCCTGATCTGAGTGCGTCCTGTTCAAAATCCCAATATTTTGAGATTGTCCCTGGAAAATCAGGACTTTGGCAGCTGCTCTCGCAGCTTCTGGCTCCAAAAAGATGGCCGACGCGATCTCCTCCGGCTAGCAGGCCTCTTTCCTTCTGTGTTCAGTGGAGAAGGGAGGGGCCTCCAATCCGTGCAGCCAATCGGCTTCTCTCATCAGTGTACAAGTATACAATTTGCTTGTACACTGATGCAGCTTAGCTGCACGTATTGGAGGCCCCGCCCCTCTGCCCTGAACAACACGTGGGAAAGAGACCTGCCAAGCTCAGCCTCCACGACAGAGAGCAGCGCTGGGGTAATGGCGGCAAACGATCATGCAGGAGGCACTCTACTGGGCACCTATGATGATAGGAGGCACTCTACTGGGCACCTATGATGATAGGAGGGACTCTACTGGGCACCTGTGATGATAGGAGGGACTCTACTGGCATAGTTGCCAACACTGTGAAAAAAATTTATAGGGACAATTTTTGTCTGTAGGCGGGGTCTTATTATAATTAGGGAGTGAGGCATTCGTTTGTAGGTGTGTCATAGACGGATGTGGCACGCGAAACATGGCCGTGGCTTAAACTAAATAGTAGGCATGGCTTAAATTGCATGTCTAAAAGGGGGTGTGGTTCAAATCTGAGATGACTGAGGGATGGAGGAAGAAAGAAAGAAATAGGGAGGGAAGGAGAGAGAAGGAAGCAAAGAAAGAGGGATGGAGGGATAACAGGCACAGATCCTACACCACAATAGCAATATGTGTATTCCAGAAAGTATTAACAATCAGCACATAAAGATACTCCAATCACCTGGTGTTAGCGCTTCAATCATCCCGGCAACATGGTTGGTATGGTGTCAGGATGATTGAAGTGCATTATTTCTATTATTACATTGTAATATACAATTAAATAGTTCAACTCACTATAACGTAGAATCAGTGGGAGCCCTGAGTGTTTCACTTGCCACGTCGCCTGCCATCAGGTGTCCTCAGCGGTGTGCCTCTTTACATTAGGTGTCCCCAAGGTGTGCCTCCTTACATCACATGTGCCCAGTAGAGTCCCTCCTAACATCAGAGGTGCCCAGTAGCATCCCTCCTTACATCACTGGTGCCCAGTAGCGTCCCTCCTTACATCACAGGTGCCCAGTAGAGTGCCTCCTTACATCACAGGTGCCCAGTAGAGTCCCTCCTTACATCACAGGTGCCCAGTAGAGTGCCTCCTATCATCACAGGTGCCCAGTAGAGTCCCTCCTTACATCACAGGTGCCCAGTAGAGTGCCTCCTATCATCACAGGTGCCTGTATAATACATTGCAGTGCCATTCACAATAAATGGCATCGCACATAGAGGAGGTGTGGCAAGTGTGAATGGGCCCTAATAGTTTTTGGTCAGGTTTTATTTTTCACATTCTTCTAAATGTACCAGTTTGTAAATTGGTGTTTCATATGCTTTTTAACAAACTGTATAAAACTTGTACTCAATGTGTATGCTTGTGCAAAATAATATAAAGTAAAATATAATAATTACGTATATTTCTACAAGAGGTAATTGTAGCCATATTAGTTGACAGTACTCAATTTTCTCTGTATATTTCTACAATAAATGCATAGTTCCTCGTTTATTTGTTATAGTTGATACTGTTGAGATGCTATGCAACTCAAACGCAGCTACATTAGAGATAACCTATTATTTGAGTTGCAATGTTTATTTCAGACCCAAGACATTTATTAATTTGTTAGTCATTTTGGTTAATTTCAAATTCCTTATTGAGGGGACTCTTGATTTGCTGTTCATGGGTAAACAGGACTAAGATACCCAGCCTAGCAGTGCCACCTTCAGGCACAAAAGCATACTACAACCATCAATGAAATTTCATAGCCTTCTAACGCCAGTCTCTAGTTGACCTCCAAGCAGATATAAAAGACACCAATTAATGCCACTCTGTATTTACTAATACATCCATGTAAGTTGAAGTTGAGGCCCCTTTCACACTTGTGTAGCTTGTCCTGTGACTTGGGACTGCAAAGTAAGATGACAAGTCATACCCCACGATTTCCAATGAGTACCATTCATAGCTGAGACTTTAAGTCGCACTGATTTCAAAGTAGTCCCTGTACTACTTTGGTCCAACTTTGATGTGAGTTGAGGTCCATAGAGCTAAAGTTAACACAGGCATTCCCTGAAATTGTGTCAGAATTGCGGCAAAATCATGTGACTTTCAAGTCGGGGCAGTGTAAAAGGTGCCTTAGTGATAAAAAAACAGCTTTAGTTCTCAATTACGTGTAATGAAATATGTCCCACGTTGTCCAGGCAGCTGGATCTTCACTGCAGAGATGCCTGTCCTCCTGTCTCTGAACTTCCGACCCAGCAGTGGTTAACAGCTTCAGGTCTTCAGGCAAAACAAGCTTAAAGTTGCAGGGCTGGAAGTTCAGAGCCAGGAACAAGACAGTCATCCCTGAAGTGAAAATGTCTCCAGGATCCAGCTGCCAGCACAACAATTGTTTAGCTAAATTTCAGCTTTATTCTTTTTCATGAAGTTTAACCCCTTCCTTACCGGGCACTTAAACCCCCCTCCTGCCCAGACCAATTTTTGGCTTTCAGCGCTGTCGCATTTTGAATGACAGTTGCGCGGTCGTGCGACGTTGTACCCAAATAAAATTTGCGTCCTTTTTTTCCCACAAATAGAGCTTTCTTTTGGTGGTATTTGATCACCTCTGCGTCATTTCTGATCGCCGCTATAAACAAAAAATGAGCGACAATTTTGCAAAAAAGAACAATATTTTTTACTTTTTGCTAAAGTGCAAATCCATTAAAAAAAATATTCATCAGTTTTGGCCGATATATATTCTTCTACATATTTTTGGTAAAAAAAAAAATCGCAATCGGCGTATATTGATTGGTTTGCGCAAAAGTTATCGCGCCTACAAACTGGGAATTGATTTATGGCGTTTTTATTATTTTTTTTTTTTTTTACTAGTAATGGCGGCGATCTGCGATTTTTAGCGGGACTGTGATATTGCTGCAGAAATGTCTGACATTTTTTACACATTTTTGGGACCAATGACATTTATACAGCGATCAGAAATTTAAATATCCACTGATTACTGTGTAAATGTCATTGGCAGTGAAGGGGTTAACCAGCAGGGGGCAGTGAAGGGGTTAACAAATGTTCCCTGGGTGTGTTCTAACTGTGGGGGGGCAGGGCTGGTCGGGACATAACAGATCTAACTGATCCCAGTGACAGGGATCAGTAGATCTGCTATGTCCCCTGTCACAGAACGGGGAACCGCCGTGTTTACAAAAGCGGTTCCCCATTCTGAGGCTCCTAAAAGAGATCGGCGGGTCTCGGGCAGACATCGAGTCCGCCCGACCCACGGGCACGCTCGCGCGCCGCCGCTGCCGCCAGGGGGCACGCCAGGAGCGTGCACAGTGGACGACGTCCATGGATGTCGTCCAGGCATTTCAGATCCGCGCTGGAGCCGTACTTCGGCAATAGCGTGGATCTGAAGTGGTTAAATACCTAAATTTGACCTGGCATCAGCCTGTTGCAGTCTCTGTACTGCAGAACGCTGACTGGGGGGAAGGAAAAGCAGCACAAGGAGTGAATCCGTTCATGTGCTGATAAAGTCACTGTCCAGTCACAGGCTAGCAGTGGGTCCAGAACAACCTGGGCGCAGAGGAAGTGAATTAAATAATGGTAGCTATCAGACTGAAGAAATCTAGCAGCAGAAAAAAGTACTGCAGGCAAAATATCTGCAATGAAGCTGAATATTGCATATGGAATATTGTCTGTTTTTGTTATTTTATATTCATAGTTGGTAAGGTTGAATAAAGACACCAGTCCATCTAGTTCAACCTGTGTGGGTGTGTATTTGTCTTTAACACCTCATATATCCCTGTATATTGTGTTCAATAGGATGCCGATCTGAATGTTCCTTTAAAATTAGTGACACTTTCTGCTGAATCCACCGATTGCGGAAGGGAGTTCCACATCCTTACCACTCTAGCAGTAAAGAACCTCTTACACAGTTTAAGGTTAAACCACTTCTCATCCAACTTCATTGCGCTTTCATGTGTTTTCCTGAGTGACCTGAGACTGAATAGTTTCCTCCCAATTTTGGAGTCACCATTAAGATATTTCTATATCTTGTAATGGGCTATTCATTTGTATATTGCTATTTTCAGGTAGCGCTCTTGTTTAAAATGGTTAAAACAGTCTGAATGTACAGTTTTAATTTTCAGCTTATAAGTGTCAGTTATGTGTTAAAGTGTTTGTTAACCCAAAAAAAAATGCTGCTCCTGTCTCTTTAATGTGTAATTAGCGGCATGGTGCTTTTGCTTTTTAAATTATTCCTCTCTATCCCCTATAATACCTGTGTGATAATGCCAGGTCATGACTTCCCCCCTGAGTGCTGACTCCCCTTATCATATTAGCTGATCTTGAGAGCCCTTTGGGCTGTGCAGTCTGTGCCACTAGCGGCTCTCCTATTCTCCTCTGTCTGTCTTCAACTCTCCCCTCCTCCCCCTGTCAGTGTGTAGAGTCTCTTCTCTGCTCTCATAATTAACTTTTAAAGCCCCTATCCCCTCTGTATTAGAACAAGACGTTTGCCTATGTCAGTGTTACATCATAAATATTTTTATCTGTATAGATAACACTCCAGCTTCCTACACATGACTCGGTCTCCTCTCCTCTCAAGCTGATGTCAGCAGCAGTGCTCAGCCCCACCCTCAGAAACTCTTTGTTGAGCAGAGGAGATAGAAAAAGGACAACTGATCCTAGGAAGCCTGTGTGTTATCTATACATATAAGTATATATATGTTATAACACAGGCACAGGGGAACTTATTGTGCTAATACAGAGGGGATGGGAGCATTTTATACAAGTGGCTTAACAACCACTTTAAGAATGGTAGTATACAAGAAGGTGTCAAACCATTTTGCTGACTTTCCTACTGCTGTCAGCCAACAACAAATATTGAATGAAGAGGTTGAAAGTAGATGATTTTTCAACTCCAGACCATGTGATGGTTACTCAATAGCCTGAATAAGCTTACTTTACCCCCCCTCCCCCCAACTTTGCATGTTGATAATTGTGCCACATTTTATCATTAGCCCTGGATGCTAGCGGTATTTTAACTGATTGAATTAAAGTCGGCCCTTGCATACAACAGGAATCCTTTGTCCAGGGAGATATATATGAGCAATATACAAGAAGAAACTCTATTTTTTAAAAAGTAGCACCAAGAAAGGGCAACGAATGACAATGTATTTATTATGCTGTTAGTAATCAATAAACAGAAGCCTTGACCAGTTTTTCTATTTTTAGGTGGAGTGATCACCCAGAATACCCTTTTAAGGATGAGTATTGAGGTCCAGGTATAGAAAGTCCTCTCTACCATCAGTCAGCGATAAACCACTCTTCTGGAGTGCACACTCCTCATGATCTTCCCATCTTTATCAGATAACCAAAGACACAATACACACATGAACATCCCAAGGACAGAGTTTTCCATATTAAGCAGAAATAAAACAGTTGTTTTTTTTAAATAAAAAGCGTTTGCTGTTTTCCTCATTCCAAGCTGATATGATCTACCTGCATTTAGTATTTATTCGCTGTTACATTTTTCATTGTGATCATTTTGAAGGTTTGTTATTTTCTGCTGGCATGAAATGATGAGTAGAAGATTGTTTGCTGAATCCTGCTAATTAGAGCTGGATATGCACTTTCTTGAATGAAAAACACCTGATTTACTTTTGAAAATTCATCCAAACAAGAACAAGCGTATCTAAATCCAAGACCTGAAATGTAATACACTGCAGGCTTTCAGGCTATTTTTCTCATTTTATTTTCAGGTGATGATGATCCTGCCAGTAACACACTTTCTTGTTCTAGGCTCACTCACTGTATTGTTCTTATGGAAGAGCAATATTGTCAACCTAGGACAGCAAATGTGTTAGGACTATAAACTGAGTCTCAGTAGGTATGACGTTTGCATAAATTAACATTTAAGGCTACATTCACACGAGCCAGCCTGGTGCAAAGGCAGCTACTTCCTGCTGCTGCTTTTGCCACCTGTGAGCATCAAGCTGTGGCCCTCGCCGACCTGTCATTAAAGTGTATGGGCTTGGTGGCTGCAGCAAGCCGCTCACAGGATGCAAAAACAGCCACAGGAATCAGTAGATTCCTGCCACTGTCTTTCACACCGGGCTAAATCGCCCATGTAAATGTAGCCTAAGACAGAACACAGTGCTGTCACATCCTAACATCTTAGCTGCAGAAGTTCAATTTCTATGCACTAAAGTGTGGACTACTGTCATGTGCACAGTGCTATCAGTGTCACAGACACTGAAAAATACAGCAGCAGGTGTTTAGGTAGGGAATAAAAACCTTCTTCCAACAATGCACTGCTACCATGCATT
Organism: Glandirana rugosa; assembly: GCA_018402905.1. Lineage (NCBI taxonomy): Eukaryota > Metazoa > Chordata > Amphibia > Anura > Ranidae > Glandirana > Glandirana rugosa. The sequence goes on from BLSH010445423.1 coordinate 391,283, forward strand.
TCAGACAATATTCTACTGGGTTCACACTATTGCGAATTAGATGCGGGTTTCCCTGCATCCAATTCACATGACAGGAGAGTGTGACTGGCTCTCTATGGAGCCGGTTCATACATGGCCGTCTTTAATATTGAGTGGACCCTGGGCAAACATTTTCTTGCCCCCCCCCCATGAAATTTCACTCTCCACCAGCTCTGAGACATACAATAAATACCAGCTAGACTCAAAATCAGTTTATTGAATCAGATCAGGCATTGATTGCGATTGGTTGCCAGAGGTTACAGTATATGATTTCTACTTGTTTGGTTACTAGAGATTACTGTACATCAATACTGCTCACTGATTGCTAGAGGTTACAGCACACATTACGGCTCACTGATTAGTTGCTAGAGGTTACAGTACATGATTTCTGCTTGTTGATTGGTGACTAGAGATTACTGCACAACATTACTGCTCACTGATTGGTTGCTAGAGGTTACAGCACATCATCTCTTCACTGCTAGCACACCATGGACTGGAGAACGCAATGTCGCTTTCCTGACACCACAGAAACCTGCTGAGCTTTAGCAGATACACAGCTGTGCCATCAATTGTTAATGACACCCTCACGCATTTGCTGATTTTGAAAAAGGTTTAGGGACTTCCATCCGCATTTCTAGTGCATAAAGCAGCCCATTGAAATGAATGGGCTGCCCTACGTGCGACCTACATATTTATCCACCCTGTCAGCACACCTTTCTCCTAAAACACCTGTTAACCCCTGCACCCCTCCCTTTAACTCTACCTGCTTCCTCTGCTCATCTTTGCACCCACCTTTCTTATCTCTATACTTCCCTTCCTTGCTCACCTCTGCACCCCAAATTGTAATTCCTGCTCTGCTTATAGTCACTCGGCATTACA
>BLSH010445423.1:399391-450224 GCA_018402905.1 Glandirana rugosa
TTACTTGGTTAGCTGCTGACAGATCATGTAGTGATCTAGAAGTTCTAAATATTCTAGGCTTCCTCCAGTCTGATTTAGTCTATCGGTCAGTTCCCTCGGAATTCAAGTGTCCGCTTTATTATCCTTCACAGGTGTATCCAGGTCTAGGCATCTTTCCTGTCCAACAATCCTTCAAGGGAGCAACTAGGCTCAGTCCTCGAAGTAGCGGAGGTTTCCCAAATGGAGTCTCCCTTTTGTTGTCAACTCCTTCTCGGGAATTGGAGCAGAGTGTTCTAGGGCTGTTGCCGTTAAGGCTTCTCTGTCAATTTTGCCTTTTTCTAGGCTGAGATTGGTTCATTGGTAACAGAGAACTTTTCTTATCGTTCTTTCCAGTTTGAGTGGTGCTGTTATCTATGCTTGACTCAATTCTTAAAGCGGTTGTTTACCCATCGATTTGATAAGTGTTAAAAAAGAGTTAATATTCCCGGCATGCCGGGAATGCTAGCTGTCTCCTTGGTTGTGCTCTCAGCCAGACTGGCAGACCATCCAGTGGGTGGTGTCATGATGCATCGCATGCGTAGCATCATGGCGGTTGCAGATCAGGCAGAGGCTAAGATGTCAGCTTCCTTAGCTGAAAACAATAGGAGAGTATACAACCACTTTAAGGGCACATGAGTCTTTCATTTCTACAAAGCTACAACTTCCTTCATGATTCAGAGCACCTGTTAATTCTACTGCCAGAAAGGACAGAGGAACGTGCCTCATCTAGGATGATGGTGGCACGGATGGCTTGGGCCATCCAACAGGCTCAGGGAGCCAAGGGCTTGGCTGCTTTGGAGGTACTGTCTGCTCGTTCGAGCATGCATGGGTTTACATCTTTGGCAGATTCACAGCATGTGATTCCCAGAGTAGTCTGTAGGGCAACCTTGTGGTCCTCAATCAATACGTTTATGGCTCATTATTGTGTGGAGTCTGCTTCTTTATCCTCTGGTTATTTTGGCTTGCAGGTCTTGTCTGTTGATGATACAAATTAAAGCCTTTGGGATAGCATTGCCCGACCATTGGGTGTATGGCGAGTTAATTCCCATACGTATGCTGCCATGGAGTCTGTCAGGAAAACGGAAAATTTACCATCAAATACTTACCGTCATTTTCCTTTCCTGATGGACTCCATGGCAGCGGGAGCTTCCCCCCCCCCCCCCAAATGTCTTGAGGAGGCTAGTTACGGAACACAGCCTCCGGCTCAGAGCAAAGATTTATGGGAGTGGGGTCCTATAGGGGAGGAGTGGAGGCGGGGTTAACCCATACGTATGCTGCCATGGAGTGCATCAGGAAAGGAAAATTACGGTGAGTATTTGATGGTAAATTTTCCATTTTCTGTTGCTCTTGGTCTCCTCCAAATTCCCATTATTTGCTGCTGTGATCTGACTTCCTGTTAAAAGGTTCTCTTCATTCTCCATGGTCCCATTGAATGCAGGAAAGTCAACACCAATTATTTTTTTTCTGATGTAGAGATGGACTATGAAATGTGAGAATGCGTACATATGGGTTTATTTACTAAAGGCAAATCCAGTTTGCACTCTAAGCACTTGAAAGTGCAGTCGCTGTATATCCAAGGGGGACATGCAAGGAAAATAAAAACACATTTTTGCTTGTACATGATTGGACGATAAAATCAGCAGGGCTTCCCCTGAGATCAGATCTTCCCCTGAGATTTACAGCGACTGCACTTCCAAGTGCACTTGCAGTGCACTTGTAGTGCAGAGTGGATTTGCCTTTAGTAGATCAACTCCTAAGTGCACATGGCTACAACTAATGTGTACTGCTGATATACAAACATACGTGAGATGGAAAGAGGTTCAAAAGAAAAACGCAGTAAGAAAAGCTTTATTAAAAAATAGATGAAAGGACCGTTAAGTAGTGGATGCATATGGATTATTATTGGAGAATATGAATATAATGTGTGTTTATATATATATATATATATATATAATCCATCCATTGCTTTGTCTCAATCCATCCAGCAAGACCAATAACATAGCTTTAAGTTAGCATTTTGGGTAAAGATTTGCTTTTGGGGTGATGTGTGGAGCTATGCATATCATTGTGTTGTGCCTCAGTGGCCAACTTTGCATCTGTAAAAGCTGGTATATAGAACAGATGCAGTAATTTGGGAAGGGACAGATTTGTTAATGCCAAAAGGGTATGTTGCCCCAAAAAATAAAATTACATATACTGTATGTGTTGTGTTATACATTTGGTTTCTATTAAGTGTAGCCTGTAAATTTTTATTTCCTATGTCTTTACTAAACACTTGGTAAGTTCTGTCCATTTGACCCGACTGTTGTAAAACTGTTGTAATTGTGTGTTTTTTATTCTGACTTGGGGGCTACATGATGACGTGTCCATGTACAGAGTCCATGTGGTCCCATAGTCAGTTTCAACTGCAACTGCAACAGCTTGAGACCTCTTTTATCTGTAATTGTAAATGTGATGAAAAAAAAATAGTGCTCTTTCTGCTGAGCACCCCTGGATCCCGATCTCTCCACCCCAAAAAAAAATTATAATTTGAATAATTCGCTCAAACACTCTCTAAGCAGCAGTAACTGCTGAATGATGCCTTTTGAATTGCTGGCTGTGTTGACTTGGGGCAAAACCCAGTAAGATTTTTTTCTTGCATAATGATTGGTTGGTACTGATTAATTTATTTTGTGCAATAGAGCTTTAGAACTTACCATTGACTTTTCCAGTAACGAGCATTTTGGTTGAGGTTGTTAATGGCTTTCATATCCTCTTCACTAAGGGTGAAGTCAAAGACCTTATTAAGAAGAAAAAGGTATTGGGTCTTTTAAAAATGCAGTGATAAATATATTACACTCTAATGATTTCCCTTTTTTGTGCCCTTGTTCCTCCTTTTCTGATAGATATATTAACCTGCACCCTTTTGCCTGTAGGGAATTGTTAAATTCCTTGTTATTTCTTTTTCTCTGTCTGCAACCTTTCAGGGAAATTTCCCATCACTTCCTGCACAACAGACACAGCAGGAAGGGAGAGTCTGTGTCAGGGACAGTGGTCACCAGCACAACTATAGAGGGGTAAAGACACAGAAATAAATACCTGAATATAAAATAATGTATAGAAGTGCCATTCCACATATGAAAGTTCAATGTGAAATTGAATTTAAAAGCACCTGGGAAAAGTCAAAGCAATAAGTGAGTTGCAAAATCCCCCTTCTTCAGGGCTATTGCTGCCAGTCCCCTTGAGAATCCTAAATCATGAGCCCAAACTAAAGGCCCGTACACACGATGTGAATTTCGGACGGGAATTTTGGTTCGACGGCCTGTCGTCCGAAATTCTTACCGTTAGTATGCTCCTTTCGACAGCCGCTTTTGATTTTTGCAGAATAGTAAATTTTTGTCGTATGACAACGCAACATCCGATTTTTGTTCCATTAGTATGGTTTACGTACAAATAAAATTGTACGACCGAGACTACACATGCTCAGAAACGAAAAAAAGGCGCAAAAATATTCAAAACATTATGTCACTTCTGACATTGAGTTCGGTCGTACGAAAATTTTCGTATTGTTAGTACGCCTAAAATCTTATTAGGCTAATTTGTCCTGTGCCTTTAGATTGTAAATTATTGGCTTAAATGAAAAATACCACATATGCCCACTCGATGGAGCTAAGTATCATAGAAATGTCCTATAATACTCAGCCCCAACTAGTGGTTAAATGTAGTATTTTCTGTTTAAAATGTAAATAATTAGCGAAAAGCACAGGTAATTGCATGATGACATTTGATATTTTTTAAATGAATGTACATGTACTTTCACTGGGTGAATAGTGATGAAATCAACTCTATAGTGTGGATTTACACACCTGCTGCCTCCTGAAGCACAACTCTCCTAATGAGGAGTCATATCTAGCTACACTGGATCCCTTTTGCGGGTCCACATGCACCTGCTACCATCGAGTTTCACACCTAAATCAACACCCATTTACTGCTGAACCTGGCATTAACTATATCGTTCCACATTGACAGAGCGCCAGCTTGTTACAATATGCATAAGAGATCAGCATGATATAAATAATGTTATTGGTATTAACTAATCATATTTAAAAAAAACTATTTATAAGTATAATTTGAATTTGTATATAGGGGCATTCATATTTGCTCCTTACATTTGCAGGATCTTCTTCCTGTTTTGCAGTGCAAAGCAATGGTTGGGTTTTACCGCTCCATCTCACAATGCATGTCTATGAGTCGGCCACAGAAAACAATGCACTCCCTATGTGGCTGAGATTATGGGGTTGATTTACTAAGGCCAAATAGACTGTGCACTTTGCAAAGAGCAGTTGCACTCTGCAGGGGCATTTGCTCCAAAACTTAGTAAATGAGGTAAAGCATCCCTTTGCAGAAAATAACCAATTACATGCAAGAAAAATAAAAAAAAGAACAGCATTTTTGCTTGCACATGATTGGATGATGGAAGTCAGCAGAGCTTCTGTTACTAAGCTCTGGAGCAACTGCAAAGTGCACAGTCTCTTTGCCTTTAGTAATTCAACCCCTACGGTGCCTTGAAAAAGTATTCATACCCCTTGAAATTTTCCACATTTAGTCATATTACAGTCAAACATGTAAAATACCAACACAAAGTGGCACATAATTGTGAAGAGGACAGTGGTGACTTGTTAATAGGGGGCGCCGGGTCCGCCCCCCCTTGGTCACGAGAAAAAAAAAAAAGTGGTCCTAATCATTTAAAAGTGTCACTTCCAGGCGCCGAATACAGTTGTACGAGAATTTTTTTCCCCCTTGCTATCGGCTGACAGCAAAGCGCACACACTCACACTGATTGGCTCTGTCTGCCCAGACTACTGAGCAGTGACCGTTTAGTTGGTTGCAGTGGGCAGAGGAGGGACTGTGGCAGACCCACTGGGAGTCTGGGACGCTGGATAAGCAAGCATGCAGACACAGCATGGCCTCCTCGCTGCCTTCAAGCCAAAAGGTCCATCTGACTCGAGTAGATTGCTGTGTGCCGGTCGCCATTGCTTGAGGTTGGGGATTTGGAAGGTGAGAGGAGATTTTAGACATTTATACCTTGTGTACTTCTAAACACATCCCTTTTTAAAGGGGCACTGCTGTATACTCCTATCTGGGGATACCGCCCTGTATACCCCTATCTGTTTATGATGTATACTCCTCTCTGGTCATGCTGTATATTCCTCTCTGGTCATGCTGTATATAGGGATGGGCCAAACGGACCCCTGTTCGGTTCGCACCAGAACTTTCGAATACTGCAAGAGTTCAGACCCGAATAACGAACCCCATTAAAGTCAATGGGACCCGAACATCAAAAATCAAAAGTGCCCATTTTGAAGGCTTATATGCAACTAATTGGGCATACAATGGTTATAGGGGTCCTGGTCCTGCCCTGGGGGACATGTATCAATGAAAAAAAGTTTGTGAAAAACTTAATTTTTAAATGAGCAGTGATTTTTTGATTTTTAAAGTGAAAGCATAAAAATGAAAAATTCCTGCCAATACAGTGTCCCCTTAGTCTACCTGTAAACTGGCAGATCTGTACCATTTCTAAACTCTGCTGCAGCAATAATTGCATTTATAAAGCCAAAAAAATGACATTTTCCCTGCAAGCTGCCTTTACTTTGCTCATCAACAGCTGGGGAGCCAGCGTGTATGAAGAGGCCACAATGTAGTGCACTGGGAACAAGATTTGAGATTTTTTGTATAAATTCTGGTGTCACTTTAACTTTGGATAGTAGTAACGGGTGCGGAAAAATTGGGCTTTGGGTGTCGGTGGCGCCTTCCCCTTGTAACTCTATAGAGGTACGCTTACAAATAGATGAAATCCAGTGCTAAAAGTTCCTCAAGGTGGCAGGTAATCATGTGGGAAAAATGAGGTGACCGGATGTATGCTGCCCTCCTCGGACGGGGGATCCGAAATGTACTAAAAAAAAGAGAAAAGGAAGGTGCACGCACCTAGTGCATTACCAAAAATAATAATTTATTCCAAATGAATGTAAAAAAGGGATACTCACAAAAAAACACAGGACATGATAAAAAGAAGGCACAAGGCAGGTAAAAAGCTGACGTGTTTCGGGGGCGCACCCCCTTCCTCAGAGCTCGCGTCAGCTTTTTACCTGCCTTGTGCCTTCTTTTTATCATGTCCTGTGTTTTTTTTGTGAGTATCCCTTTTTTACATTCATTTGGAATAAATTATTATTTTTGGTAATGCACTAGGTGCGTGCACCTTCCTTTTCTCTTTTTTTTTTTTATAGAGGTACTCTTGATGAAGGCAAGAATTGCTCTTGCTGTAAAAAAATTGCAATGATATGCACCTGTCAAACAGGTGCAGAAAAATCACTCTCTGGTTGTTGGTGGCGTCTTCCCACCGTAACCCTATAGAGGTGCTCTTGCTGAAGGCAAAAAAAAAATTGCAATGATATGCACCTGTCAAACAGGTGCTGAAAAATTGGTCTTTGGGTTTTTAATTGTGCCATTGAAACCTATACCAAAAACATTCTTCCAGATGAAATGATTGAACACCCTCAAAGCCTGGCAGCCTCGAATTCCTGCAGAGAATCCACATCCCAAAAACACTTAGTCAGTGACATCGGCATCAGGGGCTTCATAGCTGATAATCCAGGACTGATTCATTTTTATAAAAGTCAAACGGTCCATGGAGCCTGTGGGCATACGCGTTCTATGATCAGTAACGAAACCTCCTGCAGCACTGAATGCCTGTTCTGAAAGCACGCTGAATCCAGGGCAGCCCAACAACTCAATTGCATACTGGGCAAGTTCTGGCCAGTGGTCTATTCTCATGACCCAGTAAGCCAGTGAATCATCAACTGGAAAGCTGTCCATCTCTGTTTTGGCCCGAGGTAATCATCCACCATGTGATGCAGACACTACCGATGGGATCTGGAAGCTGACAGCCCTGGGCAGCGAGGACTAAAAAAATTCCGAAATGCATCACTTAGGTGGATGCCTTCTCCAACGCTCCTCTCTTGACCAACAGAAGACTCAAAACTACATTTTCCACGACACTGTAACCTACTGGAGCCGGGAAAAACTTTCAATAAAATCGTCTTTAACGTGTTCTCAAGAGATTTTATCTTCTGCACTCTCTGCGGGGACAGGATGAGTTCTTAGACATTCCCCTTATAGCCTTATAGTGGTGGACAAGGAGGATTGTCAACCAGTAATGATCATTCTCCTTTATGCCACATATTCTTGTGTCCTTTCGCAGTCTTTGAAGCATGAGGTTGCCCATGCGCCTCAAATTTGCTGAGGCTTGAGAAGCAGACTGCCCGGGGTCACTCAGGATGACAGCATCTGGAACTTTCTCCTCCCAGCCACGTACTACTCCCAAGGGTCCTGGGGTTGGAAAGCCATCGCTTACAGATTGACGCATGTCTTCCTCTTTTTCAAAGCCTACAAAAGTTCCAGAATCCTCCTCATCATCCTCCTTCCCTCTCTGCTATTGTGTGTTCTATGAAATAAGAATGATGGTGTCTGGATAAAGTGGGCCTTGAGAGTAAAGGAAGTCCTCCTCTTCCTCCTGCGGCTCTGCCTCCAGTGACCTGTCCATAATGCCACGCAGATTCTGCTCCAGCAGGAACACAACAGTGATTGTGTCACTGATGCATGCATTGACACGGCCCACCATCCTTGTGGCCTCCTCAAATAGTGACAATACAGTGCATGCATCCTTAATGATCAGCCACTGGCGTGGGGAAAAAAAGCAGAGGTGGCCTGAGCCTGTCTTCGTATTGTACTTGTACAGGTACTCGTTGAAAGCCCTCTGCTGCATGTATAGCGGCTGCAGCATTGCCAAAGTCGAGTTCCACCTGGTGGGCATGTCACAAATCAGGCGGTTTACGGGTAGGTGGAATTCCCGCTGAGTTTCAGTCAACCGAGAACTGGCTGTGTATGACCACCTGAAATGGCTACAGACTCTTCTGGCTAGCTTTAGCACATCTTCCAACCCTGGGTACGTATTTAGGAAACACTGCACCACCAAATTGAGGACATGTGCCAGGCATGGCACATGTGTCAACTTTCCCTGTCTAAGGGCAGACAGGAGGTTTAAGCCATTATCGCACACCACCATTCCTGGCTCCAGCTAAGAACCACCTCTGAGCCTGTCCTTGCAGAGCTGCAAAAATCTCTGCTCCAGTGTGGTTCCTGTCCCATAGACACACCAGCTGAATGGCACCTTTTAGCCTGACTCACGCAATAGTCCTTTGAACGCTTACGGGGTACCTGATGTTCATAGGACAATTCTGCAGAGGAGGGCATGGAGGTGGCGGAGGAGGAAGAAGATGGCCACACATTTATAGGCCGCACACAAACTGCTAGCATCCGGGAACACATTACCATGTTTTGACCTGCAGATACCATCTTTCAACCATCTGCCACATTTGTTGTTTGCTGTACCTGCGATTTGCAATAAATCTACCCTTATGGAAGAATCGGTGTCTAGTGAGTTCAAGCTATCTGATAAAGACTGTCCGCGGTGATTATATCTGCTTATACAGGCTAGGCATAGAGGTCTCAGCAAGGGATAAGCCACTATTACAACAGTTGGAGTCACAAAACTATATGGCGTTAAACTGGCAGTAACACACACAGAACTATATGGCGTTAAATTGGCAGTAACACACACAGAAGCAAATGGCGTTAAATTTGCAGTAACACACACACAAGTAGGTGGCATTAAACTTGCAGTTATGCACAAAACTATATGTCATTAAACTGGCAGTAACGCACACAGAAGAAAATGGCGTTAAACTTACAATAATGCACACAGAACTATATGACGTTAAACTGGCAGTAATGCACACTGAAGTAAATGGCGTTAAGCTTGCAGTAACTCACACGGAAATATATGGCGTTAAACTTGCAGTAATGCAATCAAATATACTTTGTTTAACCGTCACTACACTGACGCTATCTAAACTGTCCCTACTCTAGCTATACACTAATGTAAAGATTAGTGACACGGTCTCACTACACTACACTACACTGAAACTATCTGAGCTATCCCTACTCTACATATACACTAATGTATGTATGAATGACACGGTCTCACTACACTACAGTGAAACTATCTGAGCTGTCCCTACTCTAGCTACACACTATGCAAAGCTGAATGATGGTCCTCCTCAATACACTCACACTATCCCTAGACTGACACTAAACTAATATTCTACACTGACAATTGAAGCACAATAGCACAGTATAGCACACAAACTAACTAATAGCATTGAACAGAGCCCTGCTCTATCTCTCTCCGGCTGAAATCACACTGAAAATGGCTGCCAGTGAAAGAATACTTTTATACTGAGGGGCGGGAATGACCCATGATTGGATAAAGTAATGATGACAGTGTCCAATCATGACTCTGACACTGCTCTGTGCCCTGATTGGCTGAAGCTTTCACTGCTTCAGCCAATAAGGGCTTGCAATGCACTGTTCAGCGCCGCAATGCATTGTGGTCGGTTTGGGGGGCCAAACATACGGTCGAACAACCCGTTTGTTTGGATGTTCGCCGAACGAACCAACAGCGAAAGTTCGGCCCAAATCTGGTGATGCTGGGCTGTATACTCCTGGCAGAATGGGTGGAAACTATAAGGGGTGGGGCTTATGAGAAGTGTGAGGGGTCAAAAAGGAAGGGTGGGGTCTGGCGCCCCCCATCCTAAAATTTCACCAGCTGCCACTGGAAGTGGAAGGAAAATGATAAATTGTTTTCAAATTTTTTACAAATAAATATCTGAAAAGCATGGTGTGCATTTGTATTCAGCCCTCTTTACTCTGATACCCCTAACTAAAAAAAATCTAGTAGAACCAATTGCCTTCAAAAGTCACCTAATTAGTAAATAGAGTCCACCTGTGTATACCTGTGTATAATGTTATCTCAGTATAAATACAGCTGTTCTGTGAAGCCCTCAGAGGTTTGTTAGATAACCTTAGTAAACAAACAGTATCATGAAGGCCGAGGAATACACCAGACAGGTCAGGGATGAAGTTGTGGAGAAGTTTAAAGCAGGGTTAGGTTATAAAAAAATATCTCAAGCTTTGAACATCTCACGGAGCACTGTTCAATCCATCATCCAAAAATGGAAAGAGCACGGCACAAATGCAAACCTACCAAGACATGGCCGTCCACCTAAACTGACAGGCTGGGCAAGGAGAGCATTAATCAGACAAGCAGTTAAAGTTCCACCCACAAAACAATCTTTATATCATTAAGATCCTCTAATCAATAGCATCAACATTTGGGCAAAAAAATATTTTTTTACTCACTCTAATTGCCCTGTTGCTATGGGGTCCCCTGTATTCTGCCACTTCCTGGTCCATGGCAATCTGCATCATTTCCTGCCTTGCCTGTGCTCCTGGGAGATGTGAGCCATCATTTCCCAGGAGTCAGTGGGCAGCACTGAGTGATAAAATCGTGTTATTTCCCAACAGGAACACAATGCGCATACGCGAGATTGAGAGGTGTATGCTGGGTATCCAGCATGCACCTTATCCAAGGAAGAGGGCCCACAATCAACATGGATGCGCTCAGGAAGCAGGAACACAGGCAAGAATAAAAAAAATCTATATGCATAGGAACGGAATGGGAATATATTAATGCGTTTGATCATATTAGATAGAAGAGATGAGTGGATGCCAAAAAAAAATGGTGGGCGGAACTCCGCTTTAAGAGGCCTATGGTAACTCTGGAGAAGCTACAGACATCCACAGCTCAAGTGAGATAATCTGTTCACAGGACAACTATTAGTCGTGCACTCTACAAATCTGTTTTTTATGGAAGAGTGGCAAGAAGAAAGCCATTGGTGAAAGAAAGCCATACGAAGTCCTTTTTGCAGTTTACGAGAAGCCATGTGGGGGACACAGCAAACATGTGGAAGAAGGTGCTCTGGTCAGTTGAAGCCAAAATTGTACTTTTTGGCCTAAAAGCAAAATGCTATGTGTGGTGGAAAACTAACACTGCACATCACCCTGAACACACCATCCCCACCGTGAAACATGGTGGTGGCAGCATCATGTTGTGGGGATGCTTTTCTTTAGCAGGGACAGGGAAGCTGGTCAGAGTTGATGGGGAGATGGATGGAGCCAAATACAGGGCGATCTTAGAAGTAAACCTGTTAGAGTCTACAAAAGACTTGAGACTGGGGCAGAGGTTCACCAGCAGGACAACAACCCTAAACATACAGCCAGAGCTACAATGGAATAGTTTAGATCAAAGCATATTCATGTGTTAGAATGTCCCAGACCTAAATCCAATTGAGAATCTGTGGCAAGACTTGAAAATTGCTGTTCACAGACGCTCTCCATCCAATCGGACAGAGCCTAAGCTATTTTGCAAAGAAGAATGGGCAAAAATGTCCTCTCTAGATGTGCAAAGCTGGTAGAGACATCCCCAAATAGACTTGCAGCTGTAATTGCAAGGAAAGGTGGTTCTACAAAGTATTGACTCAGGGGGGCTGAATACAAATGCACTCCACAGTTTTCACATATTTATTTGTAAATTATTTTGAAAAATATTTATCAATTTCCTTCCACTTCACAATTATGTGCCACTTTGTGTGGATCTATCACATAAAATCCCAATAAAATACATTTACATTTTTGGTTGTAATATGACAAAATGTGGAAAATTCAAAGGGTATGAATACTTTTTCAAGGCACTGTATGTCTCAACGTTTGTTAAAAAGAGAAGCAGAGTGATTACATATTGAGTGTTTGCTCCCTTTAGTGGCTAATTTTTAGAAAACTCTTCAGCCATGATACAAAATTACTTAAAATAAACATTGTAATAACAATTAACTATAGTTGTTCACTGAAAATACATTATATCCTTTTAAAATGGCATTCCCTACAGTGCTATGGTTGTGTGATCTGGCTACTATGTATCAAAACCTATTACTTGCAAAGACATCTATAAAGCATTACTATCTTTTAATAAATAGTATGGCTTTACCTGGAGATTCTGCTTCATGCGGTCGGGGTTGAAGCTCTTGACCACAGCGGCACATCCCCTCTGAATGTTGTATCGGATGGACACTTGGGCCGCAGTCTTTTTATATTTCTCTCCAATCGAGATCAGAGTGGTATCTTTAAGAATAGATGGGCAGCTTTGATCCACCCTATGAAACAATAATGCATGTACTGTTTTTGAACCAGGTACTCAGCCCAAATTTTTTTACTTCTTTGAGAGGAATAAATCGATGCTTATAGGATATCTAAACCCAGGAGAAAATGTAGTATTAGTTATAGAGATGAATAGTGGTAGGGGTTGTTTGTTGTTTTTTAAATCTGGAGCGCGGCCTAGGGAGGCAACACTGCTCCTTCATAGATATTCAGTATAGCAAGTGAGCATTGTCACCCTAGGACAGGGAGTGCATTACTGGCAGGATCATCAGGTGAAAATAAAGGGAAAAAAAGCTGAAATAAGAAAACTAATGTCATCAACACATCTAAGGACTGGTAAGCTGAATTATATCACATTTTTGTTCTTGGGCTTAAATACAATTTAATCCGCCATCAATAATAGTATCATCAGCTGTACTGAACTACAGCGAACAACATCACAGGCAGCAAAGCGCAACTGCAGCCAGTCACTGTTTAACCATCTCACTCACCACTGCCCGGCGTTTGGTGATCCCAGGACCCCGTATGCCACAATCACAATGTCTTTCGCTTTGCACAATTCCAGCAGTTTATTCTGATTGAGGTAGGGGTGACATTCCACCTGGCAGTGACAAAATTACAAGTCCTAGAATTATATAATGATATATGTCCCTCGACTTTTACCAGTTCACCAGGGGGTCAGGCCTGGAATCTTTCGAACAGAAAACAAATGTGACCCAAGCACCCAACTGAACATCAGGGGGAAAAGATCAAAACTGGAGCAGACAGAATCTGGAACAGCTGTACATGGCAACCAATCAACTTTTATCTTCAGTTTGTTCAGATAAGCTTTGAAATGAAAGACACAAGCTGATTGGTTGCCATGCACAGCTGATCAAAATTCTGGCTGCTCCAGTCTTCATTAATTCCCCTCCATGTAACTATCTTTATATGCTTCAGGAATCGCAAACCTCTAGAAATGTGAAAAGTCCCTTTATCATGGCAAAGAGGATGATGGTTTCTGCCTTAGTAAAAAATCTAGCTTTAAACACATAAAGTAGTTGATTTTTATTTCACAAGCCCTGGCAAAAAGTGGGTTTGGTTGTGTGGCGTGATATCGGCGTGGTTTACAAATACAGTGGCAAACCCAGAAGCTCTTACAAAGAAAGCAGTGAAAAACAACACACTGCAAACAGATTTGACATAAAATATTTAAAAAACATAATTTGACCTTTCTGCTCAGTCAGTGACACCTTTTAATCCTACTCAGTGTATATTCAGCACACAAATGCTAAGGTCCTTTTACCCACAAAATATGCTTTAATGACTGTGCCACAAGCAAGAGTCTAATAGACACATACTAACCTCAGCACACTTATGTTTGTGGGCAGTGCAAGGCCAACATGAGCAGCTGTGCTACCCCCAAACATACAGGTTGAAAGCCCCTAAAGTTCTCCACCCAACCTTTACTATCCCATGCATGGTGGCCAGAGGCTTTGGGCTCCTACCCTTCTGCCTCTATATCTTTAACCTCCCCTCCTGGGAGTACTAACATGTTAAGGCCAAGCACCAGCTTCCAGGAACTCCTTGACTTCTGTAAAGTAGGGGTTGGCGCTAATCAAGAAGTATGATTAAGTATGACATAAACAAGATCAAATCATAAATATTGCATAAATCGAGAAACACAACAAAATCGATGCCAGCTTACATTAGTATATACTAATATTAAACTAATAAAGTCCAATATGAAGGGTGATGGTATGGAGTGCTCGAGTGTTGCTTCTTGGGGCCTGCATGCAATCAAGCATGCAGTCAAGTAGATATTAAAAAACCGTTCCGCAGAGAATAAATGACAAAATTCTTCTTAGGATGAGAAGTGACAGTTCAATATTGTGGTGAATCCAGGTGCCCGCCCTAGTGAATCAAAGGCTTACCAGATCCCAGATATATGCAAGCCCACATATATGGTACGCTCTTGTGTGGTCCTAGGTCCTCCAAGGTTTCTCCACTAGCGCGTCACACAATCCGGTTGGATGTCATCACAATGGGGGATGAGGGTCTCACGTCCGTCACTCCTCTGGTGTTGCAGTCAGGAAAAAACTTGAGGTCTCCCCGATAATGAACAGTATCTTTGGGCTCATCAGATAAACCTTCTTTCACAGTCATTGCCAAGCTCAAGTCTGTATCTGCAAGCCATTATATTCCAAGAGAGTAAGAAAGGCCAGGGATATTGCAATTTTCTTTCCTTCTAGGATTGGCTGATGAGGTCTCTAACGGTCTTGACATGAGTCGACCTGATTCTGAGTGCTTATCCACTGTAGACAGATTGTGGAGAAACCTTGGAGGACCTAGGACCACACAAGAGCGTACCATATATGTGGGCTTGCATATATCTGGGATCTGGTAAGCCTTTGATTCACTAGGGCGGGCACCTGGATTCACCACAATATTGAACTGTCACTTCTCATCCTAAGAAGAATTTTGTCATTTATTCTCTGCGGAACGGTTTTTTAATATCTACTTGACTGCATGCTTGATTGCATGCAGGCCCCAAGAAGCAACACTCGAGCACTCCATACCATCACCCTTCATATTGGACTTTATTAGTTTAATATTAGTATATACTAATGTAAGCTGGCATCGATTTTGTTGTGTTTCTCGATTTATGCAATATTTATGATTTGATCTTGTTTATGTCATACTTAATCATACTTCTTGATTAGCGCCAACCCCTACTTTACACATACATTTTAATGACTAGTTTGGTCATTTGTTTGGCAGCTTTTCTACACTTTTAGGCTTAGCGCAGTATTACACCCAATCTTTCAACTCCTTGACTTCTCCAGGCATTGGCTGTATGATGGGTACTCCTTTTCTTAACTATTCACATTCACATATTAACTTTTTTATTATTCAACTCAGTAATTGATACATAACTATCTATATATTGGCACAAGGAAGTAACGACTGGCTGAAGTAGTAAAAAATGACTTCATACTTTGATGTGTTTGTGCCTTCACTGAGCAATAAAGTCAATCCTTCCTATGCTCTTCATCTGATTACTGACTTCACTATTTACCACGTCCTGAAGGGAAGAACCAAGGAAAACACCATCTTATGGTAATACTCCCTCTCTTAAGCATCGCAGCAGGTCTTTCTTCTATTAAGATTTCCTAGGCAGCAAGGCTTAGAGGCCCAACTCCACCTACCTTATAAAGGGACTCCCATAAGCCCTCCAAAACAGAAGGATACACAATTAAAGGGACTTGGGATAAACCCCACTCACCTACATTCTTTTCTGCACTCAGCCTATCTTAGGCTGAAGAATAACTTCAAGTGTATATAATGTACTTAGAGTGCAGTGGTCAGAAGTATGAAATGTACAACATGGTGTCTATTGTGCAGGGCTCGGGAAAGCGTAACCCACAGAGTGCAGGGTTCAGGAGTGCGTAGCACACAGAGTGCAGGGATCAGGAGAACGTAACATAGAGTGCAGGGGTCAGGAGAGCTTAACACACTGTAGGGTTCAGGAGTGCGAACACAGAGATTTCAGGGGTCTACAGTGCATAATGCACATACTGTAGGGCTTAGGAGTGTGTAATACAGAATGCAGGGGTTGGGAGTGCATGACACAGAGCGTGCAGGGGTGAATAACATACAGATTGCAGGGGTCAGGACTGTGTGATGTACAGGGGCCAGGAATATGTAACAAAGAGAGTGCAGAGTTAGATGTACCTAACACACAGGCTAGTGTACAGCCAATGACCCCCTCCTCTCAGTACAAATTGCTACCCTGAGCCCATATCTTCCACAGTACAGATCTCCCCTTACAACTTAAATTCCCCACCCAGTACAGATTCCCCCCCACAGCCAAATCTCTTGTCAGCAATGCCCCCAGCTCACCCTCTCAGTACAGACCACCCAATATAGAACCCCCCCCCCTCCAAGGCAACCACCTCCGCAGTACAGACTTCCCTCTCATACAGGCCCTCCCTCCCTTAGCCCACTCCCTTCAGTACATAGCCCTCCATTACAGACCTCACATCCCAACCCACCCCCTCAGTAAAGAATCCCCTGACAGCCCCTTCTTAGTACAAACCCCCAGTTTAGACTACCCCTCAGTACAGTTCTTGGATTGAGAGCAGTGCCAGAATGTAGAAAACCATAGTTTCTGAATCCTTTAAAGGGTTAGTGCAACCAAGGGTTCATACTCCTTCTTATAGGTCTTAGATATTCCAACATTGAGATCTCACTGCCATAATTCCCAGCTCTGTTCCACCCCACCTAGGAGTTTTAAGTGTTTCCCCCACCTTTGTGTATTCCAGCTCCTCTTATTACATTACCCATAATATAAAACATATATAAAATCCAAAAGAAATGTTGGGAGCCCCTTATAATTGATTAAAGCAAAAAAATCAGAGTCTGATAACTCTGGATTAATGTGCTTTGTGTATTGTTCTTTGCGTTTCTGAAAAAAATGTATTTCTCTCACATTTAAAGCTGTGGCTCTACAAACTGACAATGTCTCTTTACCTGATTGCAGACCGGCTTGTATTTTAACCCTTGTTTATTCAGGATATGTTCCAACTGCTGACGATTGAAGTTGGACACTCCAATAGATTTGACCAAACCAGCATCTTTACATTGCTCCATTGCCTGGAATCAGAGAGTGAAAAGCCTCATGGGTAACTGGCTTATCAAATGTCATCCATCTGAATTTATTACAAACATTTCTTTATTCATCAAAGACATGACAAATAACTTTTTCCTTCCAGAACAGACTGACAACATGTACATAGCTTCTGGTCCCTTGGATGGGTATGGTGGGGAATAATTTATTATTATTATTATTATTATACAGAATTGATATAGCGCCAACAGTTTACACAGCACTTTACAACTTCAGGGTAGACAGTACAAATACAATACACTTAAATACAAGAGGAATCATAGGGACCTGCTCTAATATTAAAACCTTCTATCTCTAAATTGTCTCTATTTTGAAAGACTTATCCCAATTTTGTATAGTAAACGGAGCAAGACTTGTTAAGTTGTCCAGCATTGCAGCCTCTGAAAGCCCCTTCAACATTTAACACTTCCAGGAGTGACAGATGTTTGTTGGCTCCTTCCTCTGAACCTTACAATATGGTTATCTTTGCAATGGGGTCAAAGGATGAAAAAATTGTGTGTGGTGGGGTCACAGATATTTGACACTCCCAGTAGTGTTGAATGCCAAAGACAGTGACAGTAGTTGCAGCACTGGAATGGAGGGAAAGTAGAAGACGCAGGAAACTTGAGTGCAATACCTTTTCTATTGAAGGGATCTGCTAGTTTGATTCCTTAAGGGCAGCCATACACGGTTCGAATATCGGCTGGTTCACCAGGAACCAGCCGAGATTTGAACCATTAATAGGCAGGCTGAATGTACCAAGTTGATAGATCAACTAACTTGGGTACAACCATCCTGCAGGATTCACTTGTGATTATTGCAAGTGGCTGCTATAACCGTTAGCAATAATCACTGTCTTCTACGGGTGGGTGGGAAGAAGACAATTGCTTGGCAGGAGGGATTCCCTGTCAACACTGCCTGTGTTGATGGGGGAATCATGCAAATTTCTTTCCTGCAACTTGTGGCTACAGGGAAGAATTTTTTACCATCTATGACCTGCCTTAGAGACCCAAGGGAGTATCTTTAAAGGCTCTCAAAGATTTAACTACACACATCTGGGCATAATAAAGGGTCTATTAGTGCTTCTTTATTTGGCATTATAATTAGTTATTCTGTATACAATTAAGCTGTATATATTTTGGTCATGCTAAGCTGTTTGAAGGCAGCACAGTCCATTTTATCTAGTATCCCCAGATTTCAACTTACCTCCCAGGTCTTTCGGAGGTCAACATAATCAAACAAGGCTGCACCATTCTCATCAGTGGGGAAAAGGTCCTCTCCCGGCTTAGTAAAAAAGATCATAACAGTTAATGTGTTTGTTAACCCCCCCAAAAAATGCTGCTCCTGTCCCTTTAATGTGCAATTAGCAGCATGGTGCTTTTGCTTTTTAAATTATCCCTCTGTTTCCCCTAAAATACCTGTTTGATAACTCTCTCTCTCTCTCAATTAGAATGCAAAATGGAAAATTGTATCTAATACTTACCGTAATTTTCCTTTCCTGACGCCAAACCATGGCAGCATACTAGTGATAGAGCTCCGCCTCTTGACCACTCCCTCAGGACCAGTGAATAGTATAAAAAAGGCATAGTTAGCCATCCCCCCCCCCCCCCATTCTTTGTAACAAGCTA
Organism: Glandirana rugosa; assembly: GCA_018402905.1. Taxonomy (NCBI): domain Eukaryota; kingdom Metazoa; phylum Chordata; class Amphibia; order Anura; family Ranidae; genus Glandirana; species Glandirana rugosa. Next base: position 417,836 of record BLSH010445423.1, read on the forward strand.
CATACCGAAACGCACAGGGTGGGCCTGTATGCTGCCATGGTTTGGTGTCAGGAAAGGAAAATTACGGTAAGCATTTGAAACAATTTCCGTTTTCCTGACACCAACATGGCAGCATACTAGTGATAAATAACTAGCTGACAGGGTGGGTTCTACTTGCCAAACCAATATTCCAATTAGTATGGGACAGTGGACTATATAGTCCTTCTTACAAAGTCCACTGATGACAAGGCACCTTTGTCTACTCCGTAAAGTTTGAATAGGTATGCTGGGAGGACGATGATACTTCTACAGATGGATACTATATGCTCCCAAATGGGCTGCCTATGAGACTGCAACCACACTGGGAGAGTGCACCGCCACCTCGCCCTATATGCACCACCAAGCCTGCTAGAGTCCAGGCAGTAACCTCTTTTCCTTGATGATTCCCAGCTGGAATGACAAAAGGCTTATTAGATGATCTGAAAGGAGCATCGTGTGACTTTCCTGTGTGATGTTCTGGAAATTTAGGCAATTCCCAGATGTCTGTTAAATAGAGGGCTATTGCTACCTTTGATACAAGATGACCTACAAGACAGCACTCTTCTCTTTTTGTAAAGAAAACTTTTTTTTTTTGAAGCTCCAAAAGCTTGAATCTCAGACAAACTGCTGCTTAAGTTTTTGCAATAGATACTGTCTTGTAGGTAATGGCCCGAACCAAACACTGCTCTGTTGGAGAAAACGGTTGAACGGACAGGAAATCCAGCAACACCAATCAATCCCACTGGGAAAGACTTCTTTCAGTTTGTGACTGAATCCTTACGACTGCCTTCAAAAGTCGTGCAGACTGAAGGATTCTTGGCCCATTTAAATTTGTTATTGCCAATATAGCTGACACTTGCCAGCTCAGTGAGGATAGGCTAAGGTTCATGTCCAACCCGGCCTAGAGGAAGTATAGAACAGCTGGGGGCAGTAGGATCAATGTCTCACCCTACCGAGATAACGCAAACTTGCTCCAGATTTAGGAACAGATGTTGTAAGTAGAGTGCCTTCTAGCACTCAACAAAGTAGAGATTGCTCTGGAGCAACCAGAGTTACTCCTCTGTCTCCCCTATTAGCACCCTGCTTGCAGTCCTGGTCTGCATATGTGCATAGGGGAAATGTCTTCTGTACTCTGAAGTGAATGGCCAAGGAAAACCGAGGGCTTCATGGCCAATATTGAGGATTGGCTATGACAACCATGTACTCCCTTGACAGACTCTAAAGGAATCTCATTACGAGAGATGTTGGGGGGGAAATATATAGGCTAGATTGCAGCTCCAAGGAGAGACCAGAGCGTATGCCCCCTGTGCCTTGGGGTGCGGAAACAAGGCAAGACATACCCAACATTTGTGATTGCTATGGGTAGTGAAGAGGTCTGTCTGTGGTAGGCCCCACCTATGGACCAGCTCAGAGAAGACCTGGGACGTAGACCCACTCGTTGTGCTCTGGGAAGCTTGCGTGATAGTCAGACTGCCTATGTGTTCAAAAGTCTGCTGGGAGGTAAACTGCTTCCTGAATTTGCTATTGATCTTCCTTCCCAGATGTTATGGGTTTCACCTTTCTCAATAGCATACTGCTGATAGGGAGAGTTCCTCCCTGGAGCTGAATATATGCAACTGCTGCCCTGTTGCACAACTGCAAGGAGACTGGTCTTCCCTTGGCTGTTTGAACTGCCAGCACATTTGAGACTACCCCCCTTGGCTGGAAATGTCCATTTGCCTTGACCTACAGTCCCTCACAGTGTGCCTTCCAGGCTGTCTTGCCGACATGATTCATAACAATGATCCAGTGTAATGGTTCAAAAGGGCCGTGACTTCTTCAAGGTCTTTCCATCACTGTGGACCGCTACTCATACTGAGTGACACTGTTCTCAACTGTGCTTGATCCTGTTTCCTCCCTTACACTAAGAATCCTAGTTGAAACTTTCGCAGGTGCCCATGGAATCATCGGTATGCATGAGGACGCTGAGCCCAGAAGACTGAGGCACTGAGAAGCCATCAAACAAGTGAAGGTAGCTGTCCTCAGAATTCTCTTCCTGACTGTCACTGCTTTCTCTGATGTAAGCAAAACAGGGGAACTAGCAGAGCACCCCCAACTACACTAACTGTTGGGTTGGATAAAGTCAGCTTCTCTTTCACCTATTTTTTTTTTTTTTGAAGTTGATAACCCAGCCATTTTTCTGCAGGGTATATATGAGGACCTCTTGGTGTGACAGCAATTGTTCCAGTCCCCTGGATAGAAGAAGAATGATGTCCAGGTAGTGACAAACCCTGAGACCCTGTTCTCTGAGTGGAGCTGACATGGCACTGAGACCCTTGCCAACATTTATTTATTATTTATAGGCCACAAGGTAGGCTGTTAAAGTGGAGATGCGTCTAATCGATCACCAAACTTACTTATTTTGGAAAGAAAAGGAAATTTGGGATGTGAGGATAGGCATCCTGACAATCCAGCAGTAGCATCCAGCTGACGCTTGTACTGTTTTAATGGACTCCATCTTAAAGAGAGCCAACAAGGTTTAACCTCTTTCGATCTGCAACTGGACACTAGCCTCCATCCCCTGCGAACTACAAACAGGGTTGGGTAGAAATCCTGCAATCTTTTCTGTGAATAGGACTGGGGCAATGACTCCCTGAGTCTAAAGTGCCTGCAAGTATTGTAGCAGCCCACCCGCTTTTGCGGTGGATTTGGCTGAGAAATGGTCTGGTGGAACAGCAGTGAGGAATCCCTTAAGCGACCATGAGTGCCTAATACCCTCCTCCAAGGATCTGTACAACATGCTGTCCAGAAACCCATGAAGCACGCCCTCTGGCTCCTACCTCAAGAGTCTGGGCATGCGCTCTTCAAAAGGGCTTAATGGGTACTTGTGGTGTACCCAAGGTTTTTCACTTATATGCCTTGTGAAAGGTTGCCCGAGTTCCCTTACATCCTCTACCTGGGACCCTGGCCTGACAACTGGCCCTAGGCTCCCTGGACCTAGAGAAGCGGGACCTGCTGGGAGAAACATTTTCTTTTCCTTTTGCTTTCGGTCTTATGGGAGCAGATCGGACCTACCTCCTGTCACTAATGATATGGCTGTCTCCAGTTTCCTACCAAACAGAGATCTTCTGCCATAAAGTGACTCACACCAATCTTGTTTTTAGGAAGCAAGACACCGCCCAGGGTCTCATAGGGCCCCACCTAGCCGTGACTGAGCATAGCATCGCTACGGCCAGGCACCTGGTTGAGATTATTGCTGCTTCTGCAATAAAGTTCACAGACACATTCATCTTGGCTAGGGTTCGAATGATATCAGCTTTATGTATTTCCTCCCCAATGGCTGTCTATCTCCTGGAACCAAAAAGCACTAGTCACCCAGGTAAGGGCAACTGCCGGATGGCAGACCCCTGTTGGTCGCCTCGTTACTAGACTACAGTCGCATTTACTGTGGGCATGGATTTCAGTGATGCTATATCCGGTCTCTGACAAGGATAAAACCTGCATAGACAATCAAAGGAGAAACTTTCTGTGGACTTTGCCATCCATCTGATTAAATTTCATAAATGGAGAAGGAATTGCCGTTTTGAAGAAAGAGTAAATATGACTTTGTCTTTTTACCCATGTAATGGCCTGCATGATCGCCTGGATACACTGTTCCACGAAGGAAAAAAAATGAAACCAAGCAGCTCTGGGTATTCCTCTGATGAAGAGGAGCTATTATCTACAAGCTGCCCACTCACCAGGGTAGCCTACCCACTCACCAGGGTAGCCCAAGCCTCAGGCCACAGACACTTACATAATGGCAGATTTCGTTCCTAAAGAGGAAACACTGCAGGGCCCCATCAAGACCCACAGAAGGGGCACCCAAGCTTCTTAAAGCAATTTAGCGGGCCGAGCACTGTGTCTTTGCACTGGGAGAGGCTTGAACTCAGACAGCTACTGCACAGAGGCAGAGGTGGGGACATAGAACTGCATACTCTTCACTACAGAACTGAGTGGTTGAGCACCAAATGCCAGTGTGTTTTTCTAGTGGCTAGAGTAGCAACTAGAAGGGGGCTACCTGGCTGGCATAACTGAAGTGAGTTCAAAATAGCATCTTTCATGATAATTAATAAAGAAATTTGGCATTACCTGTTAACTGTGAACTCCTCCGGGCAGGCTTTACTCACCAGCCTATTGGCTACAGGGCGCTGTGCCACAGGCCCTGCAGGATTCTTGCTGGGGCATTGGAGTTGCTCTGGGGAAGAGGCAATAAGACATCTTCTTTGGAACCTTTGCCCTTGAGTGGGTGCGGCATCTGCAGTTACAGTCTTATGAAGACTGTCCGCCTTTCCCTTGCTCTTAATTTTTGAGAGCATGAGCATGCGGGGCTGAACATACTCAAAGCAATCTGCATAAGGAGGCACTCTTTTCCTGCAAACTTACCAACACGATGGTCCCGTACCTTTGGGTTTGAGGGTCTTTTTGCATGAGGACAGATAGGACAGATAGGATGGCCAGCTGAAATGAGGATAGCCAGAAAGGAAAATAGCACTAGAGGGAGAAGGTCTTTTGACATTAAAAAGAGAGAAAAAAAATATATGCCCTCATAACAAACAGAAAATAAAAGTTTTTTTTTTTTAACAAAAGAAATACATTTATATATATATATTGTAAAGTTGGGGGATTGTAGCTTCACAAAAGCAAAAGCCGATAAACTTAGACAGAAAGGGTTTTTATTACCCAGCAAGCAAAACAAAACAAGGCTTCCTGCAGCATTTCAGAAATGGAACCATAACAAAAGAAAGTCCGCTTGTCTTCAGCACAAGGTAAATAAAAGTAATCAGCACATACAGTTTGTTGGTGGGTCTTCAACGCAGGACTTTGCACAATCCTTGTTAGGTCTTTTGGCAGTCTCCAGCACACAGCCAGCTCTCCAAACACATGCAGCTCTCCAAAACACAGGTGTCTCCTCCCAGCTCCTCCTCCCCACCAGCTAACACCATTTCCTCTCTTTAACCACTTCACCTCCGGAAGAATTTCCCAGTTTAGGACCAGAGCACCTTTTGTGATTCGGCACTGTGTCGCTTTAACTGATAATTGCGCGGTCGTGCGACGTTGTACCCAAACAAAATTTGCGTCCTTTTTTTCCCACAAATAGAGCTTTCTTAAGGTGGTATTTGATCACCTCTGCGTCATTTCTGATCACTGCTATAAACAAAAGAAGAGCGACCATTTTGCAAAAAAACCCAAATTTCTTACTTTTTGCTAAAGTTCAAATCCAAAAAATAAAAAATAAAAAAACATTTTTTTTTCACCGGTTTTGGCCGATTTATATTCTTCCTCATATTTGTGATAAAAAAATTGCAATTGGCGTTTATTGATTGGTTTGAGCAAAAGTGGCCGCGTTTACGGATGATGAGAATTTATTTCTTGGGTTTTTATTTTTTTTTATTTTTTACTAGTAATGGCGGCGATCTGCGATTTTTAGCAGTACTGCGATATTGCAGCGGACATTTTTGACACTTTTTTAGGACCAATGACATTTATTCAGCGATCAGAAATTTAAATGTCCACTGATTACTGTATAAATGTCATTGGCAGTGAAGGGGTTAACCTGCAGGGGGAGCGCTAGGGGTTAACTGTGTTCCTTGGGTGTGTTCTTACTGTGGGGGGGGTTGGGCTAACATGGGCATGAGAGATCTAACTGATCCCAGTGACAGGGATCAGTAGATCTCCCATGCCCGCACTGTCAGAATGGGGAACCGCCGTGTTTACATTGGCGGTTCCCCCTTCTTTTGCCTGTGGCCGCTCATCGCGGCTCACCGGCAGACATCGGGTCCGCCCGAGCCGCGGGCACACGCCTCAGTCTTTTTACGGCCATTTGCGGGCAGCGTCCACACTGCCGCCGTAAATAGATGGTAGGCAGTGTGGAACTGGTTAAGAGCTGCTTCCTGGAGACTATTAACCCTGTGTGTGCTGGATTCCCTGTAGTCAGGTGTGGAAGCCCCATCCCACCCAAAGATCACTTAAGGGCCTCCAAAATTCCGGGTCCCTATTACCTCTCTATCAAATGCAGGGAGAACTGCAAGTCAGTCCTCTCTGTCATATTGCTATCCCCGGAACTTCTCACCCCTCTCGGGTGACCCTCTGAGCACTTACCCCCTTTCTTTAAAGGGACCACAAACCAAATATGGGTGCTATATAGCACCCGCCCAGGACCCAACCTTGGCATCCTGTACATATGCCCCCCCTCTGCCTCAACGCGGAGGTGTTGGAGGCACCATTTGACACCATGCAATGCACTCCGGAGAGGGCATCAGCATTTTGATGCTGTCTCCCGGGTCTGTGCTCTACCATGAAATTGAATTGCTGAAGGGAAAGGAACCATCTTGTCACCTTGGCATTGGTCTGCTTGTTTTGTCTCATCCAGGTCAATGGGGCATGGTCCGACACTAGGCGAAACCTCCTACCTAGGAGAAAATATCGCAGGGAGTACAGAGCCCACTTCATGGCAAGACACTCTCGCTCCACCACAGCGTAGTTTCTCTCCGCTGCCGTCAGTTTCCTACTGAGAACAACGACGGGGTGCTCTTCCCCATTGACCAGTTGAGACAACACTGCTTCTAAGCCCTCACTTGAGGCATCTGTCTGCACCACAAACTCTTTCGAAAAGTCAGGAGCCACCAGCATCAGATGCTGGCACAATGCCAACCTCAAGTCTCTGAAAGGCTTCTTCAGCCTCCGTATTCCATTTTATCATTACTGACTTCCTGCCTTTCGTTAAGTCAGTCAGTGGTGCAGCAGGTGGCAAAGTTGGGGACGAACCTTCGATAGTAGCCAACTATTACCAGGAAGGCTCTGACCTGCTTTTTGTTTAGGGGACGGTGCCAATTCTGTATGGCTTCTACGTTATTCAACTGAGGTTTCACTAGCCCCCTACTCACAATGTATCCTAGGTACTTTGCTTCCTCCATCCCAACTGCACACTTTTAGGGATTTATTGTGAACCCTGCTTTCCTCAAAGAGTCAATGACTGCCTGAACCAGGGGAAGATGGGATTCCCAATCGGTACATGACAATGTCATCCAGGTAGACTGAGGTGTATCGTCGATTGGGACGTAATGTTTTGTCCATTGACCTCTGGAACATAGCCGGTGTAGAATGTAAGCCGAATGTCATCCTTTTATACTGGAAGTAGCCTTCTGGAGTGGAAAAAGCTGTTTTCTCTCTGGCTTCCTTGGTGAGGGGAATCTGGCAGTACCCTTTTGTAAGATCCAATGTGGTGATGTACCGGGCGGGACCCAACCTCTCAATTAGCTTGTCTACCCAGGGCATCGGATACGCATCAAATTTTGAAACCTCGTTAAGTTTCCTAAAGTCATTGCAAAATTGCAGGGTGCCATTGGGTTTTGGTACCAAAACGATTGGACTTGACCACTCACTCTGCGACTCTTCAATGACATCCAGTTCAAGCATTCTTTTCACTTCCTCGGATACTGCCTTTCTATGTGCCTCTGGGATGCGATATGGCTTTAACCAGATTTTGACATTGGGCTCTGTTATAATGTCATGCTCAATGACATTGGTGAGACCAGGCAACCCTGAAAACATGTCCCTATTTCTTGGTAGGAATTCTTTTGTTTGTTGGGTTTGGGGCCCCGACAGGGTAGCAGCTACCTGCACCAGGTCAACTCCTGCAGGGTCTCCTGACTGGACACTCACCACTGCGGACACCTGTTCTCTGTCTCTCCAGGGTTTTATCCAGTTTACGTGGTAGATCTGGTATGACTTTCTCTTTCCTGGCTGGTGTACCTTGTAGTTCACCTCACCCACCTTTTCTACTACCTCAAATGGTCCTTGCCACCTGGCCAAGAACTTGCTTTTCACCGTGGGTATCAGAACAGCCACCCGGTCACCTACTTGAAACTGTCTAATTTTAGCTGACCGGTTCTACACCCTCCTTTGGGCTTCCTGGGCCTTCTGCAGATGTTCCCTCACTAATGGCATAACCTTAGCCACCCTCTCTTGCATTTGGGAGATATGTTCAACTACGGTTTTGTGTGGTGAGGATTCACTTTCCCACGTTTCTTTCACTAGATCAAGCAACCCCGGGGCCTCCGTCCATACACTAGCTCAAATGGTGAGAAGCCCGTGGATGCTTGCGGCACCTCCCGGATGGCAAACAACAGGGCAGGGAGCAACATATCCCAATCCTTCCCGTCTTTCTGGACCACTCTTTTTAACATGGACCTAAGGGTTTTATTGAACCTCTCCACTAGGCCATCAGTCTGCGGGTGATAGACGGACGTCCGCAACTGCTTAATCTGAAACAATTTGCACAAGTCCGCCATCACCTTCAACATAAACGGAGTGCCCTGGTCTGTCAGTATCTCTTTGGGGAACCCAATTCGTGAGAACATTTGAAACAACTCCCGGGAAATGGCCTTTGAAGAGGTTTTCCTTAAAGGGACCGCTTCAGGATACCTTGTTGCATAATCCAGTACTACTAATATATATTGGTGTCCCAATGCTGATTTTACTAAGGGCCCCATCCGATCCAGAGCAATCCGTTTGAGTGGCACCTCAATTATTGGCAGGGGTACCAGGGGGTTTCTGTAGTGTGTCACCGGTGCGGTTAACTGGCAAGTGGGGCAGGACCCACAGTATCTTTTTATCTCAGCCTTTACCCCTGGCCAGTAAAATTGGTCGGTTATCCTGGCTTTCGTTTTTTCAGCCCCCAGGTGTCCACCCAGTGCATGGTTGTGGGCTAAATCAAGGAGCATCCGCCGATACGACTGGGGGACCAGCAACTGCTCTACAATCTCCCCTCAGCTCTCAGTTACTCTGTAAAGCAAGTCCCCGTTCAATGCAAAGTGCGGAAACCTTTGGTCCGCACCAGGCTCTTGTGGGTCCCCATTAATAACTGACACCTGCTCTCGAGCATTGACCAAAGTGGGATCCTGAAACTGAGCGGTATCAAACACACCCCTGGACACCCCTAAGTCTGGGTGCACTAGTCCAGAGGAGATTTCCCCATCATCCTCCTCACTCAGGGCCTGCAATGGGGAAGGTTCCTCTTTGTCCTCCCCCACCATGACCTGTTCCGGAGAGATTTCTCCCCAGAGGTCAACTCGGTCTTGAGAACTGGAAGATTAACATTGTCAATCACATTCCCATTTTCTGCAATGTCAAACTCAACATTAGGGTTATTTGTTGTGGGTGGTTCTGGACCAGATCCCTCAAGGTTTGGACTCAGAAGGCTCTGTGTCCCCAGTTCTCTTGCCTGTCCGGGAAGCCCTGTCTGTACCTGGTTCCATAGTTCAATAAACAATGGACAGTCACGCCCGACTATGATGTCATGTACCAGACTTTTTACCAGCCAAACTTCTTGTGTCACTGAGGTACAGCCATAGGAAACAGTCACCGGAATAAGGGGGTATTCCCTGGTGTCCCCATGGATACACACTACCCGTAGAGTCTTACCTACCGGGCCGATTTTCCCGATAACCCTGGTATGTACCAGTGTCACCATGCTGCTGGAGTCCAGCAGAGCATTGGCATGAAGGTGGTTCACCCACACTACACACTCAAACCGCCCTGCAGCCAGGTCAAGATGGGCGGCACATGCTCTTTGGACATAGAAAGAGCTTCTCCTGCTAGCTCCACACTCCATGGGTTCCTCCTGAAGTGGGCACTGAGCCCGGGTATGTCCCCAGGAACGGCATCGCCAACACTGTATGTTCCCTCCTCTTGTGGCAGGGTCTGACCTCCAAGGGGTTGGCACAGTTGAGGCCAGGATGCGGGTTCCAGGGTCTGGCGGGGCTTCCCTCCTAGGTGCTGAGACTGGCCTGGTCGCCCTTGGTGTGGGTTCCCGATGCTTGGCAGGCCCGACCAGGTCCTCCACCATGGTGTATCTTTCGACCAACTCTACCAGTTGGTCTGCTGTTGCAGGGTCTCCGTGGCTTACCCAGCACTGCAGGTCATTTGGCAGGGACCGTAGGTACCAGTCCATGACCACCCATTCCACCATTTGTGGGCCCGTCAACTTCTCTGGTTGCAGCCATTTTTTGACCAGCTGGACTAGTTTGTGCATTTGGGACCAGGGTGGTCGCTCGGGATTGTACCTCCAGCTGTGTACCTTCTGGGCCCGGATGGCTGTGGTCACTCCCAGGCGGGCTAGGATCTCTGCCTTCAGTCGCTCATGGTCGCTGTTGTTCTCAGCTGGTAGGTCAAAGTAGGCCTTTTGCGGGTCCCCGGTAGGAAAGGGGAGATAATGCCAGCCCATTGGTCACGGGGCCACCCCTCTCTCTCTGCAACCCTCTCAAAGGTGGCGAGAAAGGCCTCCACATCATCACTGGGTGTCAGCTTTTGCAAGAAATGGCTGGCCCTCACTGATACTTGGTTGCCAGGTGCAACGGCTGCTTGTTCCCACCCCTAAGTGAGACGTTGCGCTGCCTCTTGCAAGGCAACCACTTGTGCCTGTGTGGCTTCCTGCTGGGCTGAAAACTGGGCAGCCAGCAAACAGGTATTTTCTTGCTGCGCCGCCACGGCCTGTGCTAGGGCCTGCTGCTGCTGGGCCATCGCCTCCTCATGGCGACGGTTTGCCTCCATAGAGGCTTGCTGCTGGGTCACGGTGGCTTGTGCAAGCGTCTTGATGACCTCCTCCATGTCTTTCCCTGCTGTTTGTAATGTCTGAGCTGATTTCACCCAAGACATGCCATAAGTAAACTGTCACTTTTAAATGTCAGTTTTCAAATTTAAACGGCTTTTGCGGCTGCAAATGCTCTCTGCCAGCATTCAAGACACCAGTTGTAAAGTTGGGGGATTGTAGCTTCACAGGATTGAGTGCAAAAGCCGATAAACTTAAACAGAAAGGGTTTTTATTTCCCAGCAAGCAAAACAAAACAAGGCTTCCAGCAGCATTTCAGAAATGGAACCATAACAAAAGAAAGTCTGCTTGTCTTCAGCACAAGGTAAATAAAAGTAAAAGACACATACAGTTTGTTGGTGGGTCTTCAACCCATGACTTTGTACAATCCTTGTTAGGTCTTTTGGCAGTCTCCAGCACACAACCAGCTCTCCAAACATATGCAGCTCTCCAAAACACAGGTGTCTCCTCCCAGCTCCTCCTCACCACCAGCTAACACCATTTCCTCTCTTTAAGAGCTGCTTCCTGGAGACGATTAACCCTGTGTGTGCTGGATTCCCTGTAGTCAGGGGTGGAGGCCCCATCCCACCCGAAGATCACTTCAGGGCCTCCGAAATTCCGGGTCCCTACTACCTCTCTATCAATGCAGGGAGAACTGCGAGTCAGTCCTCTCTGTCATATTGCTATCCCCGGAACTCCTCACCCCTCTCGGGTGACCCCCTGAGCACTTACCCCCTTTCTTTAAAGGGACCACAAACCAAATATGGGTGCTATATAGCACCCGTCCAGGACCCAACCTTGGCGTCCTGTACAATATACATACATTTTTTTAAAATTCATTTGTTTATTTTTTTTGAGTAAAAGAAACAAATGAATGCAGTATATATATATATATATATATATATATATATATACACATACATACATACACACACTTTTTTTTTTGGTGTACTACCTGTTAAAAATCAGCAGGGGGAGCTCCCCCAGGACTGCATCCCTCATTGCTAGCAACTGTGAGCTTTTGCCCATAAGCAAGATGGCCGGCACAGCCCGATGATATCATCAAGATGCTCCAGGCAGCATGGTCTAGCTCCCCACATGGGCAAACAGAACACAAACAAACATGGAGACATGGGAAGCACTCAAAAGAGGAACAGATCAAGGTAAAGGAGAACACATATGAAACAGCACAGAATAAAAGAGATAGGCATCCCTGTATGGTGCAAGGAACCAAAAAAGGAAAATGAATGAACTAGCTGACCCTCCCAAGCCTCAGCCCACAGACACATATGTAGCGGGGTGTTAGGCTGTCAGGTAAAATATATTTGCAAGACACTACTGGTCTTGCTGTGGTTTGTATTCCTGATCACTAAACTTTCTCCAATGTACTTCTCCACCATGTCAGTAGGTGGCATTGCTGCCGCTGTCGCTCTCCAATTCGCTGGGAGGGACCTGCATTACAGAAGCCTTGTGGCTGCTAGGCCTGAGTCCTTAGGCTTATCCAGGGGTCCCGGCTGCCAGGAGACTCATGCCTGTCCGGAAGATGTAAAGTGTTGTGGTGCGCCTGCCCAGGATCTGCTTCAGTAAGGGGACTGTGAGAGATTTCCGTGGACCCGTGAGTGTACTCTGTTCATTTCTATGTCAGGATCCACCCAAGCCCAAAGAACTGTGAGAGAGTTCTAAATGTTTGTGAGTACATTCTGTTGTTGCTAAATTGGGATCCACTGAAGCTTAGAGAACTAAAGGGGAGTTCTACAGATCCGCAAGTGTAACATTTGTTTTTGGGGTTGCTAAGTGAGATAGCCACGTGTCAGAGTGTTCAGAAGAGGCTGCGGCCTGTTATGCTGTCTCACTGTATTTTTGCCTGAGAGTCTGCCTGCCTATTCATATTTTTGACTGTCGCTGAAAGGGTGTCCTGAGCTCCCTACCCCTCTCTCCTTGTTCTTGTGTGAAGAATAAACGTTATCCTGTTCAAGCATCAGAAAAGTGATTGGTGTTCAACTTCTTTCAATATACCCCTAGACAACTGGAGATACGAGCGTACAAGGGTTGTACTGTCAGAGTAGTAAATTATATCATCAAATCCAGTCGCTCCTACGGGGGGTAAGCGCTACACTTACATAATGGCAGATTTTGCTCCTAAAGAGGAAACACTGCAGGGCCCCATCAAAACCCACAGAAGGGGCACCCAGGCTTTTTAGCGTAATTTAGCGGTCCGAGCACTGAGTCTTCGCACTGAGAGAGGCTTGAACCCAGGCGGCTACTTCACAGAGGCAGAGATGGGGACATAGAACTGCTTACTCTTCACTGGTGCGTGGAGGTATGAGGAAAAAAAGAAGAAAGGAATGGGGGGGTGGCTAACTATGTCTTTTTTATGCTATTCACTGGTCCTGAGGGAGTGGTCAAGAGGCGGAGCTCTATCACTAGTATGCTGCCATGTTGGCGTCAGGAAAAACAGTTTGAATCAAGTTAATGCAGTTTAGAAGGAAGTCAGTCAACAGCAAGTCAGATGGAGATCAACTGCAGCTCAAATGCAACTATCAACAAATTCTAAATAAACTCAGAGCAGTCTAAAAGTAATCTCAAATCAAGGGTGAATGCACATTAACGCAAGCAGCATTTGCCCATTACCACAAGCCCAAAACCCATCAAAATGTCCACAGACAGTCTCCATGGTTTATTATAGCCAAAAGTGAATGTAGTATACCTTTAAAGATACTGGATGGTGAATGATGAACAGATCAATGTAATCCAACTGAACAGAGGCAAGAGCCTTTTCTACAGCAGTACGGACAAGGTCAGGCCGGTGAAAGGTGCCCCATAGCTTCAGAAAATGAGACAAAAGCAAAAATTAAAAAGTAAAAATTGAAAGACTTTTATTTCTCCTGGAAATTATATGATGTTTATATAGCTGTATAGTTTCTGAAGGCGGAAAAGCTGTAAATAAAATGTAAACCCATCACTAAAGCTTAATAGAGCTTGAACAAGTTGATGTAATTTTAACATTTTTTTCAATTATTTTAATTCTATAGTTTTATTAAAAAAAATAATCATTGTTGATCCTGCCATCAAGATACTTGTTTAGGCACTTGCTGATATGGAGTGACAACTGCCTTCTAGTTGTGCATTGTCACCCTGTTACATACGCCTCAGGTGAAGACTACTAGCACATGATGCAATGATGTACAGCTGATGGTGGAGCAAGTGTATGTAGACAAGAAGTGGCTGAAAACAGTCTGGAGGACAGTACCTACACTGACAGGCCTGGACTGGGACAAAAATTTGGCCCTGGACTTAATCCAGCCTGGCCCACTTTAATGTTGAGTGTCCCCATCAGTACCCCCCATTCCATCAAAGTGTCCCCAACAGCATCCCCTTTACATCAAACTGTCCCCATCAGCACCCCCCTTACATCAGAGTGTCCCCATCAGCACCCCCTTACATCAGAGTGTCCCCATCAGCACCCCCTAACATCAGAGTGTCCACATTAGCACCCCCCTGTATCAGAGTGTCCACATTAGTCTCTCCCTTAAATCAGAGTACCCCCATTAGCCTACCCCAAGTACATCAGAGTTTCCCCATTAGTATCCCCCTTACAATAGGGTGTCCCCATCAGTACCCCCCTTACATCAGAGGGTTCCCCATAAGCATCTCCCTTACATCAGAGCGTTACCCCTCTCCTCACCATCCCAAGTGTACTCACGGCTCTCCAGTTGGGATGAGCTTGGACGTGTTCGCAACTGCATGTGCCCGAGCCCGCCAGGAAGTTTACACTGCGCATCGCTAATCACAGGCAGTGAGACATTTCCTGATGCAAGGCTGCAGCGATCGGGAAATGTCTTACTGCCTGTGATTAGTGTTGCTTAGTGTAAACTTCCTTGCGGGTTCGGGGCACGTGTAGTTGTGAACACGCCCGAGCCCATCCTTACTCTCCAGCAGCTTCTCGTTCCTCTCTCCAGTCTTGTGATAAGTGACAAGTGATAAGGGGAGAGAGGAAGGAAAGTCGGTCAGCTGTCTATCTCCCCCTGCAGGCTGGAAGGAGCAGAAAGCCTTATATTCATTCCACCAAGTGTCAGCAGCTGCTCCCTGGTGACAGGAGTGAAATTGCGATCATTCCTGTCAGTGAGGAACGACTCCAGGACTGCTCTTTACCTGCCCACTGAGGCATCGGCCCACCGGTAGTCCCGATGGCCAGTACATGCCTGAACAATGAGATGGGAAAATGGTGAAAACAATATTTTATAATGAAAAAAAAAATGTTTACATTGCTCTAGAAAAATAATGTTACCAAAGCTAGGTTTAGGTTTACTTTAGGGCTTGTTCACACTTTTCAAAAGCTTGTATAGCATTAATGCACGTTAATAGGTGCGGTTGATAACCTTTTAATGAGCATTAAAAATGCCCCCCCCCAAACATAGTTACATAGTTAGTCAGGTTGAAAAAAAGACACAAGTCCATCTAGTTCAACCAAAAAAAAAAAAAGAAAAATTATATATAACCATACAATCCAATATACAATCCTTCACCCACAGAGTTGATCCAGAGGAAGGCAAAAAAAAAAAAAAAACAGCAAAGCATGATCCAATTTGCTATGGCGGGGGAAAAAAATCCTTCCTGATCCCCCGATCGGATTCACCCTGGATCAACTTTACCTAACAATGTTCATAACCAGTTTTCTCTTACGTTCATTGACAGACGCAGCCTCTTATTCATGACACATGGGGTTTATGCACCTTTTACCAGGAGTAGACTAGGCAGAACGAAAGTTCAGAAAATCAAGGCTGGCCCCTCCCAGGGGGCCGTCCTCACTCATAACCCCTCCGCCCTGCAAAGCACACCAGTCTTTTCTGCCTAGTGCAAGGAGTTAGACCTGGTTCCCTGCTGGGATCTGCGGGTCCCCAATTTTTTTTCTTTTTTTTTGCTCAAGCTATCTGATGAAGAATACAATCAAGTAGCCGGCTGGGAGATATGCTGGATATAACGAATCCTGGAAATCTACCCAGCACGGCCGACGGATGCGAGCCTCCCTTAGCTGTATGCGGGGTCCGCCGCATCGTGCCCCATTCTGTGCGGGGGACCGGTGGGTTAAATGTCCCAACTGCGAACGGGCTGCAGCACGCATCCAGGGGTCGCATGGCCGGTAGCATCACTCCCCATCTGGGGGGAGGAAGGTCTGCAATGGGTGGCTATCCGCTACGCCCGTCGGGAAGGGTGAGTCGCCCCCTCCCTCCCCCTCGGGATGCGGAAGGGGGGAGGCTAGCGGTCCCATCCATGGTGTGGGGTATAGGTGGCCCGGGTGTCCCCTCTGCTACCCCCCCACCCGCACCCCCCCGCTACCTGCTGCCCGCTCACCATGCGGCGATCGCTGCCATTTTTTCGGTGTCGGCCACCATTTTTGCGGATGGTTTGGCCTCTTGTGGCCACTTGGCGGCCATTTTTGGTTGGTCTCCTGGATAGGAGAAACGTGTGTGTTTGGCGCCGTTTCTCTCTTCCTGATCGGCGGTGCTGGAACAGCAGCAGCAGCCTTTATATAGCAGCGGCAGCAGGAGCAGCAGGAGGGCAGAGATGGTTACAGCAGGTATAGCTGGCTTCTCCCTGGGGTGCTGGTGGCGGCGGTGTGGGTCCTCCTGGGTCTTCCGGGTCGCTCTGTGGTGGCAGATTGTGGGGGTGTAAGCCTCATAAGTGTCCCGGAGGTGGCACAAAGGCGGCTGAACCGGCAGTTTCTTCAAGCTGCACTGGGACCTATGGTTCCCCTAGACAAGTTGACTTCCGTCCTGGAAGAGTTTTTCGCCCGGGGGAACCGAGCCATGATCGAGGGGTGACAAGAAAGCATCCATCCCCTCCTCCATCTTCAGGGGAGGAATCGGAGCCGGATGGGGGCTCGGTGGTTACAGGGACTCAGGACGGGGAACTGGAGCCCTCAGATGGTGAAGAGGACCAGGGGGCCTCAGTGGTGCGCGAAAGGGCGCTGGTGGGCTCCTTGGTCGCAGCTGTCCGTGATTCGCTGCGGCTGGACCAGCCTGGGGAGCCCCAAGTGACGGCCTACGCCTTTGGGTCCCGTAAGTCAGCCCGGGCCCCTAAGGTTTCCCCTATGTCCAGTATTTCGACCAGTTTGTCTATAAGGAATGGCAGCGTCCGCATGATTCCTTTACCCTGCCAAAACGGATTTCTGTGCGCTATCTCTTTCAGGGCAGCCGGTTACAGAATTGGGCATCCCACGCAGTGGATCCGCCGGTGGCCCGCCTGAACAAGGCGACAACCATTCCCATGGAAGGGTCACCATCTCTTAAGGATCTGGCCGATAGGCAGATGGGAGCAGTGTCCAAGGCATTGTTCTTGGTGGCGGGGGCATCCATGAGGCTGGCGCTGGCGTCGGCCATGGGGGCGCAGTCACTCACTGAACAGGCGACGGGGCTGCACAAAGATCTGGGGGTCTTCGGGTACTCACCAGAATTGGTGCAGCGGGTGGACCAGCTGGTGCAGGGTCTTCATTACCTTTGTGACGCAGCATTGGACTTAGTCCCCATGCTGTCAAAGATGTCAGTTTTTTCGGTCTTTAATATACGGCTGGCTGTGGCTGTGGTGCTGGTCGGGTGACCATGCATCCAAGAAGGGCCTCACAGACCGGCCTTTCAGGGCGGCCAGCTTTTTGGGGCTCAGCTGGATGAAATCATTAAGGATTTCACGGGGGGAAGAGAACCCAAGCGGTGGGAACATCGCCGAAAACAGGGACCTTCGTCCTCTGGCCAGAAGCATTTTTTTTGTGCGCCCGGTTCAACGGTCAAGGGCTCCCGTCCCGGCAGGCTGCCACTGAGACCAGTAAGCGGCCCTGGCAGCACAAGTCCAAAAAGGCGGAGGTGAAGCCCTCTTCCGCATTATGGGTTGCCCCTGCCCGACTCTCGGGTGGGGGAGCCGGCTTCTGGGGTTCGCGGACTGGTGGACCGCTCGCATCTCTGACCGTGTCCTCCGGGTACAAGATAGAGTTTCGTACTCTGCCCCCGGACAGGTTCTTTCCGTCAAATTTGGGACTCCCTCCGGGGCGTCGGCAGGCTCTGCTAGGGACTGTTCAGACACTGTCCGAACAGGGGTAATTGTGCCAGTCCCCCCTGCAGAAAGGTTCCGCAGGTTCTGCTCAAACCTCTTGTGGTGCCAAAGGATGGAGTCAGACCCGTTCTGGACCTGAAAGCGCTCAATCACTTTGTGAGGGCGAGACTATTCAGGATGGAGTCAGTCCATTCGGTCGTGGCCGCCTTGCACCAGGAGGACTTTCTGGCATCTCTGGACATCAGGGATGCGTATCTTCACATTCCCATTTGTGTCCAGCATCAGCGCTTCCTGCGCTTTGCGGTAGGGGATCTCCATTACCAATTTGTGGCACTCCCCTTCGGTCTGGCCTCTGCTCCGCAGGTCTTCACCAAGCTGTTGGCTCCGGTGCTGGCTCTGCTGAAACGGAGGGGCATTGCTGTGGTAGCATGCCTAGGCGGTCTACTCCTGTGAGCGGAGTTGGCTCCGGCTCTGGAGGACATTGTTGCTATCACCCTGACCTCCCTGTGAGACTTCAGCTGGTTGATCTACCTACAGAAGTCGACACTGACCCCATCCTGTCGCCTAGAATATCTGGGCCTGATATTGGACACAGAGCAGGTGAAGGTATTCCTACCTCCGGCCAAGTTGCTAACGCTGCAAGCAGCGGTGCGAACTCTGCTGTCACGACGGTGGTCCTCCTTACGTTTCTGCATGCGGGTGTTGGGGCTCATGGTCTCGAGGCGATACCGTATGCCAGGAGTCACACCCAGCGATTCTGCTGCAGTGGGACAAATTTCCCTTGTCCCTGGATCAGCTGATCAGGTTGGATCATCAGACCAGGGGGTCGTTGACCTGGTGGCTTCGGGCCCCGGCACTGACCTTGGGGAAGTCGTTTCTTCCCCTGGAATGGTCGATAGTCATGACAGACACCAGCCTATCGGGCTGGGGAGGTGTCTTGGGGAAATTATCTGCTCAGGGCCGTTGGTCGGCGCAGGAATCTCGCCTTCCGATCAATGTGTTGGCGCTACGGGCGTTCAGACTCTGCCTCTCCCACTGGTCAGGGAGGCTGCGCGGCCTCCCGGTTCCGGTTCAGTTGGACAATGCCACGGCAGTGGCGTACATGAACCATCAAGGTGGAACAATGAGCTCGGCAGCAGCTGCGGAAGAGGCCCACATTCTGAGGTGGGCAGAACTTCACGTGCCAGCAATCTCCGCCATCTACATTCCGGGCGTAGAAAATTGGCAGGCGGACTTTCTCAGTCGCCAGATGCTGAATCAGGCAGAATGGTCCCTGCACCCAGAGGTGTTCCGCCAGATTTGCCATAAGTGGGGCGTGCCAGATGTGGACCTACTGGCGTCCAGATTCAATCACAAGGTGCGGACCTTCGTGTGAAGGACAAGGGATCCACTGGTGGTAGCCACGGACGCCCTGGTGGCCGTATGGTCTCCGTACCGGCTTCTGTATGCCTTTCCCCCTCTCACATTTCTACTGCGGCTGTTGCGCAGGATAGAAGTGGAGGAAATCCCGTCAATCCTGGTGGCTCCGGATTGGCCTCAGCGCCCTTGGTACGCCAATGTGGTGCGAATGGTAACAGTTGTTCCCTGGTGTCTCCCGCTTTGCGAAGATCTGCTGTCGCAGGGACCCATCCTGCACCCTGCTTTACCCTCGCTGGCTTTGGCGGCCTGGCTATTGAGTCCCAGGTGCTGAGGGATAGGGGGGTCTCTGAGTCAGTGATCCCCACCATGTTTAAGGCGCGCAAGTGCACTTCGCGCAAGACTTATCATCGCACCTGGAAGGCTTATATTGCCTGGTGCAAGGCGGGGGGTTGGAACCCCTGTTCTTTCTCGGTGACTCGGGTGCTGGCTTTTCTCCAGCAAGGCCTGGATCACAACTTGGCAACACTCAAAGTTCAGATTTCTGTTCTGGCGATTCTGTTTCAGCGTCTTTTAGCAACGCATTCTTTGATTTGTACAGGGTGTACGTCATGTGGCTCCTCAGGTACGGTCGCCTTTGGCACCGTGGGATTTGAATTTAGTGCTTTCTGTACTGCAGAAACCGCCCTATGAACAGATCAAGGATATCCCCTTACATCTGCTGTCACAGAAGGTGGCCTTTTTGGTGGCCATTACATCCGCTAGGTGGGTGTCTGAATTGGCGGCTTTGTTGTGTAGGTCTCCCTACTTGGTCCTACATATTGATAAGGCGGTGCTGCGCCCTTCCCCTTCTTTTCTACCGAAGGTGACTTCCTCTTTTTCCGATAATGAGGACATTGTCCTCCCTTCTTTGTGCCCGCGCCCGTCACACACTATGGAGATTGCCTTGCACTCCCTGGACGTAGTGAGGGCTAGCGGATGCTGCTTTTGGCCGCAAAGTCTTGCAGGCGGTGGTGTAGGCGCGGCAGGCGCCTCCTAGAAAATCTGTTGGGTACAGTTGTTATTGTTTACCCACCCCTCTTTGTTTGACACTGCTTTGGGACGTCCCCACATGTCATGAATAGGAGGCTGCGCCTGTCAATGAACGTAAGAGAAAATAGGATTTTTTGACTTACCGTAAAATCATTTTCTCTGAGTTCATTGACAGATGCAGCACCCACCCCTCTGTGGTTGACTTTGTACTGCTTGTCACAGACTGGTGTGCTTTGCAGGGCAGAGGGGTTATACCCTGAGTGAGGAGGGCCCCCTGGGAGGGGCCAGCCTTGCTTTTCTGAACTTTCTTTCTGCCTAGTCTACTCCTGGTAAAAGGTGCATAAACCCCACGTGTCATGAATAAGAGGCTGCGTCTGTCAATGAACTCAGAGAAAGGGATTTTACAGTAAGTCAAAAAATCCTATTATATTATTTACATTAAGGAAAGAATCCAGGCCTTTTTTAAATCAATCTACCGTGCTGGGCAAAACCACCTGTGGAGGGAGTCTATTCCATATTTTCACAGCTCTAATTGTGAAGAAACCTTTCCATATTTGGAGATTAAATCTTTTTTCCTCTAGACGTAAAGATTGCCCCCTTGTCCTTTGTGATGACCTTAAAGTAAATAACTCAACACCAAGTTCACTATATGGACCACTTATGTACTTGTACATGTTGATCATATCTCCCCTCCTATGTATGTTTGTAGCACGGCTGCAAAGCGCTTTTGGCTTGTTAAAACCACAAATGCTTACAATAGCTGGTTGCTAAAGAGCGGGTTGGGAAGCTGGCCGCGCATCTTTAACAACCGATGAGTCATCAGCTGTCAGCAGGCGGCAGAAGAAGAAGATGAAGACATCGGTGGAGGGAAAATACATCACCAGAAGGGGAAGCAGCGGAGGGAAAAGACCAGAGGAAGAAGACATCAGAAGAAGGAGAAGACCAGATAATGAAGTCATCAGATGAAGAAGACCGGAAGAAGAAGACATCAGAAGGAGAAGACCAGAGAAAGAAGACTCGTTGGAGCTACGATTGGGACATTCCTCAATTAATAAAGGACATGTCAAAAACCGTCTCATGGTTTTTGTAATACTACACCTTCTTTTTTTTTCATTCACATGGGAGGGGGCTCAGGATCTGGGGCCCCCTTGTTATAGGGGGCTTCCAGATTCCAATAAGACCCCTGCCCGCAAAACCCCACAACCATCGGCCATCAACATGGGGACAAAGTGCTTTGGGGTGGGCGGCGCAGAGCTCCCCCTGCCCCAAACACCCACCCCCCTTATGTTGAGGGCATGTGGCCTGGTATTGTCCAGGAGGGGGAGCACTGGCTTCCCCCCCCCCCTTTCCTGACCTGCTGGGCTGTATATAAGAGTCTGGTATGGATTTTGTTGGCGTGGGTTTTTTTTTTTTTTTTTTAAATTTTGGTGTGGGGTTCCTCTTCAAGATCCATACCAGATTCAAAGGGTGTGGTATGAACTGGGGGGGATCCCATGCCTTTTTTTTGGTGTTTTTTTAACTACCATTTTTTTTTTCAGCTGTCAGTGGAGAAGCACGCTGACAGCTGATGACTCATAGGTTGTTAAGGATTCAGTGGCTGGCCGCCCGCGCTGCAAAAAGGGACATAAAGACATTGATGAGCGAGTTTTGGGTGGAGGAACTTGCACAGAGTCCTGACCTCAACTCGATAGAATACCTTTGGGATAAATTAGAGCAAAGACTGTGAGCCAGGCCTTCTTGTCCACATCAGCGCCTGACCTCATAAATGAGCTTCTGGAAGAATGGTCAAACAGTCTCATAAACACACTCCTAAACCTCGTGGACAGCCTTCCCAGAAGAGTTGAAGCTGATATAGCTACAAAGGGTGGGCCAACTCAATATTGAACCCTACAGACTAAGATTGGGATGCCATTAAAGTTCACGTGCATGTAAAGGCAGGCTTCCCAATACTTTTGTTGACATAGTGTATATACAGTGGAGAAAATAATATTTGATCCCCTGAAGATTTTGTAAGTTTGCCACTTACAAAGAATTGAAGGGTCTATAATTGTTATCATAGGTGTATTTTAAATGATAGAGACAGAATATCAACCAAAAATTTCCTTGCAAAATTTGCCTCATAAGGAGGGTAAGGATGATCATGAGAAAAGTGAAGTATTAGGCCTCATACACACGGACGTTTTTTGATGCCGGCGTTTTCTGGCGTTTTTTGCAGCTCTCCATGTTAGTCAATGGCCCCATAAAAACGCCAACGTTTTTGAGCTGTAGATGGCGTCGGCGTTAGTGAGCTGAAACTAGAACCCACAGCCAGCGCGTTCTGAGGCTGTAACGTTTTGCCATTTTTTTGACGCCGGCAGCGCAAAACGCCAACTAACACCAACAAACGCCAACTAATATTGTACCGGCGTTTTTTGACGCCAACGTTTTTAGGTTGAAAAATAGAAGATGGATGGGGCCATTGACTAACATGGAGAGCTGCAAAAAACGCCAGAAAACGCCGAAAAAAAAATCTGCGTTTTTCGGCGTTATGCATCGGCGTTAGTGAGCGATAGTGAAAATCGCTCACTAACGCCGATGCATAACGCCGAAAAACGCAGATTTTTTTTTCCTTGACGTCGGGCCCGACGTTTTGTTTATTTTTTAAGAAACGTCTGTGTGCATGAGGCCTTAGCCCAGAACTATATGGGAGGAGATTGTGAATGATCTAAAGGCAGTTGGGACCACAGTCATCAAACAAACCATTGGCAACTCAATACGCTGCCGTGGACTGAAATCCGCAAGGTCCCCCTCCTCAAGAACGAACAGGCCCATCTGAAGTCTGTCAATGAACATGGGAGAAAGTGCTGTGGTCAGATGAGACCAGAATTGAGCTCTTTGGCATTAACTTGACTCACTGTTTTTTGAGGAAGAAAAATGCTGACTATGACCCTATGAACACTATCCCTACAGTCAAACACAGAGGTGGAAACATTACGCTTTGGGGCTGTTTTTCTTCTAAAGGTACAGGCCGACTTTGCCACATTGTGGGGCCAATGGACGGGGCCATGTATTGTAAAATCTTGGAGAAACTTCTTCCCTCAGCCAGAACACTATTGATGGGTCGTGGATGGGTCTTCCAGCATGACCCTAAACATACCACCATGGCAAGAAAGAAGTGGCTCAAGAAGAATAATATTAAGGTAATGGAGTGGCCTAGCCAGTCTACAGACTTTAATCCTATCGAAAATGTATGGAGGGAGCTGAGACTTCGAGTTGCCAAGTGACAGCCAAGAAACCTTAAAGAGAAGGTCTGTAAAGAAGAGTGGACCAAAATCCCTTCTGAGATGTATGCAAACCTGGTAACCAACTACAAAAACTTTCCTCTGCGCTTGCCAGTAAGGGTTTCTCCACCAAGCACTAAGTCATGTTTTGCTTGAGGATCAAATACTTATTTTACTCACTGACATGCAATCAATTTATATTTGTATCATGTGTCTTTTCTGGATTTTTGGTTGATATTCTGTCTCTATCATTTACAATACACCTGTGATAAAAATTATAGACCCTTCATTTCTTTGTAAGTGGGCACTTACAAAATCTGCAGGGGATCAAATAATATATATATATATATATATATATATATATATATATATGTGTATGTATATATATATATATATATATATATATATGTATATATATACAGTATATATGCAATATCTCTCAAAAATGAGTACACCCCTCACATTTTTGTAAATATTTTATTATATCTTTTCATGTGACAACACTGAAGAAATGACACTTTTCTACAACGTAAAGTAGTGAGTGTACAGCTTGTATAACAGTATAAATTTGCTACCCCCTCAAAATAACTCAACACACAGCCATTAATGTCTAAACCGCTGGTAAAAAAAAATGAGTAAACCCCTAAGTGAAAATGTCCAAATTGGGCCCGATTAGCCATTTTCCCTCCCCGGTTTGCGACTCGTTAGTGTTACAAGGTCTAAAGTGTGAATGGAGAACAGGTGTGTTAAATTTGGTGTTATCGCTCTCTCTCTGATGACTGGAAGTTCAACATGGCAACTCATGGCAAAGAACTCTCTGAGGATCTGAAAAAAAGAATTGCTGCTCTACATAAATATGGCCTAGGCTATAAGAAGACTGCCAAGACCCTGAAACTGAGCTGCGGAACGGTGGCCAAGTTTAACAGGACAGGTTCCACTCAGAACAGGCCTTGCCACGGTTGACCAAAGAAGTTGAGTGCACATGCTTTGTGTCATATCCAGAGGTTGTCTTTGGGAAATAGACGTATGAGTGCTGCCAGCATTGCTGCAGAGGTTGAAGGGGTGAGGGGTCAGCCTGTCAGTGCTCAGACCATACGTCGCACACTGCATCAAACTGGTCTGCATGGCTGTCGTCCCAGAAGGAAGTCTCTTCTAAAGATGATGCACAAGAAAGTTTACAAACAGTTTGCTGAAGACAAGCAAACTAAGGATATGGCTTACTGGAACCATGCCCTGTGGCCTGATGAGACCAAGATAAACTTATTTGGTTCAGATGGTGTCAAGCGTGTGTGGTGGCAACCAGGAGAGGAGTACAAAGACAAGTGTGTCTTGCCTACACTCAAGCATGGTGGTGGGAGTGTCATGGTCTGGGGCAGCATGAGTGCTGCCGGCACTGGGGAGCTACAGTTCATTGAGGGAACCATGAATGCTAACATGTACTGTAACATACTGAAGCAGAGCATGATCCCCTCCCTTCAGAGACTGGGCCGCAGGGCAGTATTACAACATGATAATGACCCCAAACACACCTCCAAGATGACCACTGCCTTGCTAAAGAAGCTGAGGGTAAAGGTAATGGACTGGCCAGGCATGTCTCCAGACCTAAACCCTATTAAGCATCTGTGGGGTATCCTCAAACGGAAGGTGGATGAGCGCAACCTCTTTAACATCCACCAGCTCCGTGATGTCATCATGGAGGAGTGGAAGAGGACTCCAGTGGCAACCTGTGAAGCTCTGGGGAAATCCATGCCCAAGAGGGTTAAGGCAATGCTGGAAAATAATGGTGGCCACACAAAATATTGATACTTTGGGCCCCATTTGGACATTTTCACTTAGGGGTGTACTCACTTTTGTTGCCAGCGGTTTAGACATTAATGGCTGTGCAAATTACACTGTTATACAAGCTGTACACTCACTACTTTGCAGCAAAGTGTCATTTCTTCAGTGTTGTCACATGAAAAGATATAATAAAATATTTACAAAAATGTGAGGGGTGTACTCACCTTTGTGAGATACTGTATATTGTATGTATACATCAGTTACCATCGCATACAGAATTTGAAGTCAGGCTTGGCCCACGGGAATCATATACTCGCATATACTCGAAACCCACAAATATTTTCTGCCATGAATTTCATGATAAAGCAAAGCCATTTTGAAATAGAAATAATAAAAGCTATTAGCCATACCTTGGTTGTATAGAACAGATCTTCCCTTTTCATAGCCCCCTCAGTTATCTTATCTTGAAAAGCCTGTCCAACTGCCTCCTCAGCCAAATAGCTATAAGCACAGTCTACGTGACGGTAACCAATGTCCAATGCTGTCTTGGTGGCTTCTTTCACTGCATTGAAGACAGTCTAGAACAAGGTTGGAAAAGGAATATCAAATCAGATTTAAGCTAGTATCTGATTGTCTGATTGTCTGAGAGGTCACAGGAGATTTCTGTTTAATAAACCACACATCCATTTTTCAACTTGACAAATAGCTGTCATTTTATTTTAAAAAAGTACCTGGCTTGTTATATCACCAGACACTGTCTGACCTTTTCTTGTAAGCAATTCTTCCGAAATCTGTAAAGAAAAATCAGTATAATTACCATGCATTTTTTTTGTATACACAGATTTTTATCACAATTGGATTCAATATATATTTTTCAGCCATGCTGGTGAAGCGTTCATGCTGTTAGCTAAATAATTCTAAAGGGAAAAAGGGGGCCGGTCAGAAGTGGGAGACTGACCTAGAGTACTACTATACCACTGTAGAATATGTATTTGTTGTATTTGCATAGCTGTGTTAGGACCTGGGGGTGGAACAGGAAGTAGGAAGTTATGAAGTGAAACTAGAAGAAACTTACATGTGGCTCTCTGCTGGCTTAATAAAATAAACTCTTCACAATATTCCTCTGACTACTCATCATTGCTTCAACAACATCTGCATGGTGCCAGAAGTGGACCCTCTGAAACATCATGGCTCAGCATGTACGTAGCATACAACCACTGATCCTTGATAACAATTGCTAACAACTGGCTGAAATGCAAACTAGAATGGTAGAGCAAAGCAGGACTCTCAGACAAGTCAAAAAAGGTACAAGCTAACACTCTTCTCAATTTTGCTGGTTCAGATGCACTAGCTATATATGAGTCATTTAATTTTGAAGATACAGAGGACAGAGAAGACCCTGAAATCTTAATCAAGAAATTTGATGAGATATGCTTACCACAGCGTAATGTGATAATAGACAGACATGCATTTAACATGATGACTGAGAAACCCGATGAAGGAATGCAATCCTATGCAGCCACACTGAGACTGCTGGCTAAAAAAAAATCTGATTTTGGTGCACTAACAGATAAACTGATACATGACAGGATTGTATGTGGAATCTACAATGATGCAGTTTGTGTTCAGTTGTTAAGGGAGAAAGATTTGACACTGGAAAAAGCCATCAGAATATGTATGTTGTTTGAACATTCTGAAAGGGCCACTAAGGAACTAAAAAGAGAAGCAGAAGTGTTTGTGGTGCAACAGAACATAGGGCAATGTAGCAACTGTGGTAGTGAACACGCTACTAAGCGCAACAAGTGTCTGGCTTTTAACAAAACGTGTAACTCATGCAAAAAATTGAATAATTTTGCAAAATGTTGTAAGTCCAAGCCTCAAAATAGAGGTGTGTGGATGACGCCATCTATTGACACTAAACAACAAAATGTGCACAGATTAATGAAGTGGAGAGTGATGATCACCAAAACTGTTTTCATTGTGAAAGTGTGGACCTAATTGCAAATAAGGGAGAAATATTCACCATCCTCTCAACAGCATGCAACAAACATGTCAAGTTGAAAATTGACACTGGTGCCAAATGCAATGTCATGTCCTTGTCCACATTGCACAGCATTGACCCCAAAGCTGAAATTGATCAGTCAAAGTAAACCTGATAGCTTACGGCAGTCAAACAATTCAGACACTGGGCACTTCTACCTTGGATCTATCAGGGCACAAGCTGCTATTCCACACTGTGGATAGAAATGTTAAGCGCCTACTGAAACTGTTGGAAAAACTTCCAGATATGTATCACATGCGCTTAGATGAAACGGTACAGCCTACCGTGTGTGCCCTTTGAAGTATCTCACTGGCTATAAAAGACAAAGTCTTGCAAGAGTTGTAAAGGATGACTAAACTGGGCATCATTGCACCAGTGCAGGAGGCTACCACCTGGGTGTCTGCCATGGCAGCAGTAGTCAAGAAAGACGGCACTGTTCGCATATGCATTGATCCTGTGCACCTCAATAAGGCTCTCCTGAGGCCTTATCACCCATTAAAAACTGTAGAGCAAATGATCGCTGATATGCCACAGGCAAAGGTCCTCAGCATTCTAGATGGAAAATGTGGATTCTGGCACATCCCTCTGGATGAGGAATCATCATTACTCACAGCATTTATGACCCCATATGGGAGATTCAAATGCTTACGGATGCCATATGGAATTTCAACTGGAAGCAAAGTCTTTCAGAGATGTATGGAACAGCTGTTTGCTGGACAGTCATGTGAAATAGTCGTGGATGATATCTTGATTTGGGGATCCTCTGTTGAATAAGATGACAAACAACTAAAATGCATACTAGACTGTGTCAGAGCCATCAATATGCAGCTCAACCCTACCAAATGTCGCTTCAGGGTCTCAGAGGTACACCTTCTCACAGATAAAAGTGTCAAAACTGACCCAGGAAAAACCAAAGCCATCCACCAAATACCTGCTCCAGAAGACAAACAAGGATTGCAAAGGTTTTTTAGCATGACCAATTACCTCTCAAAGTTCATCCATTACTACAGTGAGATAACATCTCCACTCCATCAGCTTCTGCGCCAAGATGCCGACTGGTGGACTGAACAATGTGCTGTTGCTGTGGATACATTGAAAGCACAATTAACTATTCCACCTGTCTTACAGTATTTTGATGTGCATAAGCCAGTGGTATTGTCTGCTGGTGCTTCCCAGCATGATCTTGGCGCAGTCTGTCTTCAAGAGCAGAGGCCTGTGGATTTTGCATCAAGAGCCCTCACGGAGACTGAAGCACGTTATGCACAAATTGAGAAGGAATTATTGGGACTAGTATTTGCCTGTGTAAAATGCCATGATTATATCTATGGATGCCCTTTGACTTTTGAGACAAATTATCAGCCTCTCATAACCATACTGAGAAAACTCCTACGCACATCATCTACACGCACCCAACAAATGATATTAAAGTTTCAATGCTACCACCTGAATGTAATATATAAACAAGGCCTTGAACTGTTTGTTGCAGATGCTTTTTCACGTGCACATCTCCCCACTTCTGATAACTCTGGAGCTATGGAGGATTATGATGTGTTGGCTCTGGATGGGGTGTTGTCATCCAGAAGATTTCAGGAACTAAAGCAAGAAACACAGACAGATGCCACCTGTCAGTGCCTCGTGGACATCATTCTCAATGGGCGGCCTGGTTTCTTTAAGGAAATCCCATATGATATCCGACTATTCTACCCTATGAGGGATGAACTGACATTGGATGATGGATTAATCCTGCGTGGTCAGAGATATGTAATCCCTCACTCTCTTCAAAATACTATTTGACACAGCTCCATCAAGGTCATCCTGGTATTCATTCCACTAAGTGAAGGGCACGTGAAACCATGTTTTGGGCCACTATATACACTGTTATTGAAAGAGAAGTTTCCAGATGGGCCCCATGCACTGCTCTGTGACAGCAACAGATGAGAGAACCTTTAACTCTTCATCAGATACCTGACAGACCATGGTCTTTCACAGCAGCTGACATATTTGAGTGGTCAAACAAGGACTACCTGGTCTTGGTAGATTCGTACTCTGGCTGGTGGAAATTTGATGTCCTCCCAAACACTTCCAGTAACATAGTGATCAGGACATTAAAGCGAATACTCTCCACACATGGAATTCCCTATCAATTGACGACTGACAATGCAACATCTTTTTCAAGTAGAGAAATCAAGAACTTTGCTCACCAATGGGATTTTCAGCACGTCACTAGCAGTCCCAATTACCCTAGATCCAATGGTCTTGCAGAGGGTAGTGTAAGATCGGCCAAGCACTCCTAGAGAAATGTGCATGTGATGGCTCTGATGTTTATGCAGCCCTGCTCAACCTCCGCAACAGACCTAGGGATGGCATGCCTTCTCTGGCACAATGTTTACTATCACGATAAACCAGGACTCTGATTCCCATGGTCCTGTCTCAGCTCCTGCCAATAGTTGAGACTGATATTCAGGCTGCTTTATTTACATCAGGTAAAAAGGAAAGATAGGCCATGACAAATTGTCCAGATGCCTTTCCCGTCTGGAGTCTGGGCAGGTGGTAAGGATGGAGACAACCCGTGGGTTTGACAAACTGGCCACGGTTCATGGAAAGGCCTGCCAACCAAACAGCTATGCTGTCCATTTTGATGGTAGGACCTACATAAGGAACCGCTATCACCTCCTACAGGTACCTGAATCATACTGTACTGCCGCTGTCCATGTGTCTATGATCACTTCTTCACACCAAGCACAGCCACCTGCTGCTGTGCCAATTGGCACTTCCACCATTGGATGTAACACACAACCACAACAAAATGATGGCAACAGGCAAGAGGTTTCAGCCTCGCAAGCCCCACAAGTTGTTACTCGATCTGGAAGAGTGTGCAAACCCAAGTTCAAAGACTTTATCACACACTGACTTTTACTCAGCATCTTTCATTTTATATTGTAGTTTGGTATTGTTCCTTATTATGCTGCACTCCTTGTTGGTTCTATATTACACTTCATTTATATATGCATGTCCTTTCTTTAAAAGGGGAAAGATGTACAATATATATTTGTATAGCTGTGTTAGGACCTGGGGGTGGAACAGGAAGGAGGAAGTTATGAAGTGAAACTAGAAGAAACAGTCTTACATGTGGCTCTCTGCTGGCTTAACAAAACAAGCTCTTCACAAGATTCCTCTGACTACTCATCATTGCTTCAACAACATCTACAACCACCCCTGCAGAACACCATTGTTTTGAGGGAGACTTCACTGGATTTTTAATAAGAACATATTTTTAATTACTATTGTGCTTATACTCAAAATTCATTTTTGTTATTTTTTCATATTTCTATAAATGTATTCAGGTCATTGTATGGCTATTGTTCTGTATGTTGAAGAAAATTCAACATTACAGAACAATGTTAACCACTTGCTGCCTGCCCACCGTCAAATGACGGCGGGGTGGCGCGGCTCTCATTCTGGGACAACGTCATATGACGTTGTCCCAGAAAGCGTGGCCCCGCACGCCCCAGGGGGCACGTAACACACCGATCGCGGCCACGCAGTGTTGCCAGGACACGGTGCAACCTCGATCTGTGTAAAGAGCCGCGGTTCTTTAACCATATGATCGGCTGGTCACCTGTAAACAAGGAAGTGCCGTTAATCGGCGCTCCTTGCCTCACACTGACAGTGTGTGGCGAGGAGAGCTGATCACTGGTATCTCCTCTCACAGAGGACGTCTAGGGATTTAATCAGGGCACTGATCATCAGTGCCCTGATTACATTTGACCACCAGTGCCCACCCCAGTGCCAGCAATCAGTGCCCACCAGTGCCAGCAGTCAGTGCCCACCAGTGCCAGTAATCAGTGCCCACAAGTGCTACCAATCAGTGCCCATTAGTGATGCCAGTCAATGCTGGCTATTAATGCCGTCTATCAGTGCTGCCTATCAATGCCCATGACTGCTGCCCATCAATGCCGCCCATCAATGCCCATCAGCGCTACCCATCAATACCCATAACTGCAGCCTATCAGTGCCCGCCAGTGCCCCCATCAGTGCCCACTAGTGCCACCCATCAGTGCCCACCAGTGCCACCCATCAGTGCCACCTATCAGTGCCCATAAGTGCGCCATATTAGTGCCTCCTCATCAGTGCCACCTAATCAGTGCCCAAAAGTGCCGCCTCATCAGTGCCCATAAGTGCCACCTCATCAGTGCCCATCAGTGCAGCCTATCAGTGCCCATCAGTACCGCCTCATAAGCTCACATCAGTGAAGGAAAAAAATTACTTATTTACAAAAAACTAAGAAAAACGTTTTGCTTGCTGGACCTCTGAGCAAGTGGACCTTGACTAAGTGGTGAGTTAAAAACCAGAGTTTAAAACAGGAGATTATAACAGGAGTCTTCAAACCTGTAAGTAACATCTGAAATTTCCTGTTATTAGTGTTGTTGTATCTGGGAAAATGTGTGCTAGCAGGCTTAAAGGTTTTGTACAGTGCACAGTGTGCCGCATTTTTGCAACTATGGAGCAACAGCTCCAGGATGGATACCGCTGCGACAGATGTGAGCAGGTTGCCCTTCTGGAAGCTCGCATTAGAGACCTGGAGGAGCAAATTGCCACGCTGGACAGAGCTGTCAACCTTGAAAGGGGTCCTCTGTAGAGTTGAGCGAACCTCTGGAAGTTCGGGTTCTGCTGGTCCGGCCGAACTTCGGGACAAAGTCCGGGTCCGGGTCCGGACGGAACCCAAACGATCGCACGGACACCGAAGTGGAGGTAAAAACGAAAAAAATACAAAAATAAAAAAAAATTTATAAATTTCAATAAAGGGACAGGGGTAAAAAAAACATCCCGTGAACGGGATGGGAATGGGGGTAAAATGAAGGAAAACGTCGGGAGATCCCGAAAGGTCCTGAAACAATGTCGGTAAAAACACGGATTTTCAAGCCCAGGGGTAACTAAAGTTACCCCAAGCCACAGGCACGCTAGCAAACCCAAGGCAGGCCTGGGCCTGGGCCTGAAACAGGGCTTCAAGCCGGCCTGGTCGTCTTGGGCTTGAAGGTCTCCAAGCGAGTTGAGATGTCTCCTGGGGAAAGTTCCAACTGTCGAGACAGGTCGCACCGTTAAACGAGGAGGTCCAGAGATTACGCTCGAAGGTCTTCCCGTTGGACGAGTGTAGACAGCGTCGCCATAGGTAGGACCTCGACAACGAGGTATCAACGTTTTTACGCCGTGTGACACGTGACATGTTTTGGAAATTCGGACGATCGTGTG